>JAWQUT010000186.1:371649-484386 GCA_033807755.1 Ellobium chinense | reverse complement strand
GATAGGATAGGATAGGATAGGATAGGATAGGATAGGATAGGATAGGATAGGATAGGATAAACTTGATTAATCCTTATAAAAATTTGCTCTGAACAAGTATAGCACGGCTAATGCATGAAATAGGGAATTACATTCATAAGATAAACATGATTACAAGCAGATATGGCATACTATAACATCCATCCATCCATCCATCCACACACACACACACACACACACACACACACACACACACACACACACACACACGCGCACGCACGCACGCACGCACGCACGCACGCATGCACACACCCACGCACGGACATCCCTTCCTTCCATCTGAATAACAGAGGAATATACATTCACAAAGCATGATTTACACACTATTACTTCTGAGTTTCCTTGATGTTGAAGGTAGGAATGATTTACTATATTATTATATACCACTAGGTTCTTGCATATTGTTATTAAAGGCGGTTACTTCTATTTGATTTAACTACCAACTTCCCGTATCCCCCGGCATTGCCCGCTACCATTTTTGTTAGCAGGTGGGTACTGTCTTCTTCTATAACATTGTATTGTACTGTATTCTACTGGCCTCTGGCCTATTAAACCTTTGAATTTGAAGTATAAATTTTGCTTTTATCAAGGATATTCTCTCCTAAAGATCATCAAGAGATGGTAAGTCACTATTTATTATCTTTTCTGATTAGCGTGCAAGTTTATTCAATCTTTCATTGTCTCCGATTGTAATACCACCACCCCAACAACTTATTCCAAATGTGGGAATAGAAAATTATCAATACCGATTTGTTCACTTTAAATGATCTAAGTTTTCTAAGGACTTGTAGTCTCTGATTTAGTTTCTTACTCAGAGCGTCAACGTGTGGGTGCCACTATAGTTTGTTACCAATGGTAATACCAAGATACTTGTAGTAATGTTCAATAATCTCTACAGATTCGTTATCGATAACTAGCGGTTCTAACGTGTCTTTCTTAATATTGAAATCGATTATCAGTTCCTTGGTCTTTCGTACGTTCAACATCAAGAAATGATCTTTACACCATTGCGTGAAAAGCTCTAACTCATTGTGGTAGTTTTCTTCCAAACTGAATAAAAGCTTCTGGATGGTAGACTCATCGGCAAATTTAATCAAGGCCGTGGTTGGGCGGTGACAACAGTAATGGGTGGTATATATCGTGTATGACGTGGGCGATGGTATGCAGCCCTGGGGCACCCCAGGAAGGACAAGAGGAAAGGAAGGAAGAAAAAGAAAGAAAGAAAGAAAGAAAGAAAGAAAGAACATATATTCAAACTGCTGATACACCGATCACTTCTCTTTCTCGCTATTCTTTGACTTGCATGTGTCACTATGTTGTTCATGGGTTATCTCCTGTAAATTGCATTTTTTTTCCTTCACTCACACCTCTTTCAAGCACTCACAGACACATAGATAAACTGACACCAACAAAACTTGAAAAAAAGAGACAAGAAATGGAACCAGTTTCGTGTTTGACATAATCTCATGTTCTTTATTTGAAGACAACAGACTTTCACGCAATGACAGACATGCAATTCAAAATTACAAAAATGTGCAATCTGGTATGACAGCTATGATCATGACCAATAACTCAAACACTTGTAGGAGTTCACAATCAGCATGAACTGACTCTTGATGATTTTAAAGAGGTGGGAGTAGGAGGTTGTGGGAATAATTTTGTATGGGTGTGACTAAGGAATGGGGGATGTAATACTATAGTGGCCCGGCACTGACTACCGATATTTTCCATTTTGCATAAACTTCCATAGCTCCATGCCTGAGTCATCAACTCACAATATTGTAAAGGTTAGAAACACTGTCCGTATTGCAATAAATAACGTCATACATGACGCGATACGCGCACAGTGACGTGGTGGGGCAATAGGCTAAATCCTAGTGCCGCTCCAAATTTCTTTTTTTTCCCTCGCATAACGTCGAAGACGTCAGGACTACACTTACCTTACGCACCGAAATTCGATTTACTCCACCACTTAGCAATGAGAGAGAAAAAAAAACAACTCACGTGTCTCACACTTGAAACAAAGTGTGAGATATTGGCAGAGATGGACAAGTAGATCTTAAGTAAGGGAGACATGGTAATAGTAAAATTATTGCTGTCACGGGAAATCTCGAACACTTTTTTTGATCCTGAAGAAATTTCAGTTTTCCGTGCTCAACTGTACTTAATAATCAGAAGGATTACTTCTTAAATGAGCACTTAATAGTATACAGATGTTGTGGATGGTCTGTTAATCTAAGCTTTCGACATTAGCTGCATGTGATTATCAACTGGTTATGTAAAGATACTGAAATGGTAAGTGTGTGGCAGAATACTGTGAATGATTCCATGGCTTTACAGCCTGAAAGTTTGTCAACATTTTTTAGCTAGTTCCCCTCTCAATGCCATATCATTTCAGTGAAAAGGATGGTATGAGTATGTGAGAACTAACAGAACACCTCTTTACTCCTAAAGCTGTACAACTACTGTCTTTCACAACAGCTTACAAATGCTTCATAAAGTACAAACATACCTCTTCTTCTTGTAGGTATGCAGTACAGTAACAAATGAGCAACAATATGGATAACAGTGAAAGTTTTCTGAATAACATGATGCAGAGCCATCTGAGCAAAGCATGGAGAGTAAAAGAAGAATTTTGCGACCAAGTGGCTTCTCTGAAATGATATTATCAGCACCAGTAATTTACAAGAATAAAGCTCAAGTCCTCAAATTCTGCAATGACGTAAGCATCACAGAAACTTTCTACGGATTGACAGTGCCTTTGGAAAGCATTTCATTCATATTTTCTTTGGTACATTGTCTGTAAAATGGGTACCTTGCTATAGGTAAGTGTATAGTGGAACAGGTATATAGTGAAAGATATTGTCAAAATGCTAATGTTAAGCATCTATAATGGCAGTGACAATACATACTTCCCATGTAGCTCAGAAAACATGAGAGTGATCTGACCTGCTGGGGGGTAATAATAATGTGAAGTCATGTGAACAGGCATAAACCTGGAAACCACACGTACAAAACACATTTTATCTCCCCTGCTGTCAGGCACTCCTTGGTAATATGAGAGCCGCCTCGTAGCCGCCACTGGTCACTTCGCTTCGCACCGCTGAACTGAACGGACGCTGGTTCGCCTACCGCGTGTGCTCTGTGAATATTTTACTATTCTGCATAGGATTGTGTTTTTCTTTACACTGGATTATTCATATTGTTTGCTGAATCAACCCACAGGGTAAATCTGTGATAATACTTCCACCTCTGGTTGCATTAAAAGTAATGCCTCTGGTTACATAAGTAATACCTCTGGTTGCTGAAGTAATACCTCTGGTTGCTTAAATAATACCTCTGGTTACATTTTAGAGTAATACCTCTGGTTGCTTAAAGGGATACCTCTGGATATCCCACCAAGTAGATACAACTTAACCTTCTACTCTCCTCGAAAAGGGTAGGTCTACGTGACCACCTCACGAAATCGGATCTGTCTACCTTATCAAGCCCTCTGGGCATTACAAACCCTCTGGGTATTGCACACTATTTACTACACTGTCAAGGCATTTATAAGTGCTCACTCAAGCCTCTGGCATAATGAACAACGACGAAAACCACGACGACACTTTGTCTGTATACTCACAGTCTGAGGAAGAGACAACACAAGGGGTAGAAGAAACCCCAACTAAAGCCTCTGGCCCAGACAGCATCATGCTAAAAGCATTACAGGACAACAATAAAATAATGGAAAGAATGATGAAGCAAATGGAAACATTTGAAAGTAGAAAGAAGAAACGTCCGTCGTCGTCATCATCGGATTCGTCCTCTTCTTCATCTTCATCATCATCCTCCTCCTCCCGGCGAAGCTCCCGCACTTCTTCACCGCCGGCGACCCCACCCCGAAAAAAGAGGAAACAAAACACTGAGAGAGGGGTGCGCCCACCTCACAAAAATCGGAGGCACGCCCAACGTGTTACGCCAGAGAGGCCAGCGCGATCTTCCCCGGTATCAGATTCATCAACTGGTACTATCGAGGCGAGATTGTTATCACGCCACCGACAAGACACACCGGCTCGGCCAAGCCCGCATAAAGCGGATGAAAGTCATAAAAGTGACAAAATCGGTTCCCGTACCATCTTCGAAACGGCCGGGGAGGAATTTGAAGCAGATGACGAAACATCTGACCCGGTCTCGACTGACCTTGCAGAGTTCGTGAGAAAAGTTTTCACAAAGAAAACTAAGGAAACGAAAATAAAGGAAAAGGTCGGCCAATACCAGAGATCAGACAATTGCCCTGGACTCAGCGCACCCAGTACCAATCCTGAAATATGGGCCGCACTAAAAGGCTATGCCAAAAGAACGGATGCCAAATTAACGGCAATCCAAAAACATTTGGTTAAAGGAGCAACTGCAGTAGTCAGATGTGCGGATGCGCTTCCAAGGACGGCTGATGACCCAGCTGCAAAACAATTAATCGACGCGCTGTCAATACTGGGCCATGCCTTTCAAGGCCTGACAACCCAGAGAAAAGAATTACAAAAGTATGCACTTCCTCTGGAAATACGAAGCATATGTGATCCCTTGGCCTCCATGGACAGCACCCCAGTCTCCTCAAAATACTTATACGGAGACGATGTAAAAAAAGGCGCTAAAAGACGCCAAAGAACACAAAAGGCTTACCGCCAGCCTCAGAAGAGATTCCCCAAACAAGCGCAAGACTTACAAATCGGGGAAGCCTTTTTTAGAGAGAGGAAAGGGCTACAACCCAAAATGGCCAAACCAAGGCAAGAATCGTGCCCCTCCATCTCACTTCAAGAAGAGAACGTAGATCAAGATCTAGAGGTAAGAAGGGAGACTACGTCTCTACGCCCTCTAAATATACAGTATCTTATTGAAAAGGTAAAAAATTTCCAGGCTGGGCAGATTTCAAAACAAAGGAATCTATGGCGCCAATTAACAACTGATTCTCATGTCTTAAAAATGATAAAAGGCACCGATATAGAATTTGAAGGCTTTGCCCCATCAAATACTGAGAAAGAACCTCAGTCTGTCACAGACCCAGAGGAAATAACTGCCATCGATAATGAAATAGATAAGCTTCTAGCACAAAAAGTCATGGTGAAATCTGAGTTAGAAGATGACGAATTTGTCTCAGGCATATTTACTAGAAAGAAAAAGGACAAATCTGTTCGCTTAATCCTTAACTTCAAGAAATTAAACACAACCGTTCACTATGAAAAATTCAAAATGGAGACACTCAAGTCTTGATCACACCGAATTGCTGGATGGCAAGTGTTGATCTGGTTTCTGCCTATTACTCTGTTCCCATTGCAAAAGCGCACTGGAAGTATTTGAAATTCATTTGGAAAGGACAGAGATATTGTTTTACATGCTACCCCAACGGGCTTTGCCAAGCGCCAAGAAATTTCACAAAACTTACCAAGCCATTATACGCGCACTTACATAGCCTAGGGCATATCATAACGGGATATCTAGATGACTCCCTGTTGATTGGCGAAACCTACGAGAATTGCAGAATGTCTTAGACACAGTTCACCTCTTTGACGCAGTGGGATTTGTAATTCACCCAGAAAAATCCATCTTCCAACCTGCCCAACAAATATCATATCTAGGATTTAACATTGACTCAGTATCTATGAGCGTCACGCTCACAACAGAACGTAAAGAGAAGATCAGAGCCTTGTGTGAAAATTTACCAAAGACAAAAAAGGGCTCGATTAGAGAAATTGCTAGCCTTATAGGCACTCTCATTGTGATTTTTCCTGCTGTAAAATATGGGCCTCTTCACTATAGAAATTTAGAAGAAGACAAAAAAACGTGCTTTAAAATCAAATAAAGGCCAGTGGGACCAAACTATGTTCCTGACAAGGTCATCCTTAAAAGAAATCCAATGGTGGAAATCTCATATAGACAATGCATCTTGCCCTATATCTCAAGGAGATCCAAATTTGATGATTAAAAGTGATGCTAGCCTGAATGCATGGGGTGCAATTTGCAACGGGATCAGAACAGGGGGAGCATGGACAGCACATGAGATGGCCTTGTATCACATTAACGAATTAGGAATGCTGGCTGCCTTCTTCGCATTAAAATCATTTACAAAAGACAAGACATCTATTCATGTCAGACTTTTGTTAGATAACACAGCTGCCCTAACATGCCTGAATAAAATGGGTTTGAGCAGATCACCAAATCTTAACACGCTGACGCAGATAATTTGGCAATGGTGTGTTATGCACGACATCTGGATAAGCGCAGCTCATATCCCTGGGGTACTTAATGTCGAAGCTGACAGGGAAAGTCGGCGGGTCAATGAAGACACAGAATGGATGCTGAACAAAAAGCTTCTGGCAAAGTCGCTCAGCACCCTCGATCTTACACCAACAATTGACTTGTTTGCATTAGAGTAAATTATCAAGTAAAGCCATATGTCTCTTACAGACCAGATCCAGAGGCTGTTGCTATAGATGCATTCAGCTTAAACTGGCGCGGAGAATGCACATCTTTCTAGCATTTCCACCATTCTCTCTCATCTCCAGGGTCTTACAGAAAGTAGCAACAGACCAAGCAAGAGGCATAATCATAGCGCCGTTTTGGCCAACACAGACATACTACCCAAAGCTCACGAGAATGCTGATCGACAATCCTGTCCTACTATCAGCACGCCAAAACCTCCTGAAACTGCCGAGCAAACCAACGAAACTACACCCTCTACACAAAAAACTTCAGATTCTGGTCTGTGCAGTGTCAGGCTCAACTATAAAAACCAAGGATTTTCAGAAGAAGCAACCGATCTGCTCATGGCTTCCTGGAGAACAGAGACTCAAAAGTCCTATGAACAATACATTACGAAATGGCACAGGTACGCTAATCGATTCAAGGTGGATCCAGTTTCACCGCCTATAGCTTGTGCTGTCAATTTCCTAGCACAGCTTTTTTCAGAAGGAGCATCGTACTCCTCACTATGCATAGCACGATCTGCACTGTCCTGTTGCATATCAGTCAGTGACCAGGATACTTTTGGGAACTTACCCACTGTTAAAAGATTCATGAAAGGGGTTTATGAACAACGACCCTGTTTCCCTAGATCATCTGGACGTGTTATTTGGGACCCAAAACAAGTACTTAGCCTCCTAGAGACCTGGGCTCCCAACAGCTCCCTGACATTGAAAGAACTTTCCTATAAACTTGTCATGCTATTAGCATTATTAACAGGACAGAGACGTCAGACCATACACAAGCTCAATACTGACAACATGACGTTGACAGATGAAAAATGTACATTTACTATTGACTCTTTACTTAAACACTCTCGGAAGGGTATTCACCAGAAACCCATTGAGTTCCTTCCATTTAGACAAAACAAAAACGTCTGTATTCTTGAGGTGCTTAACGAATACCTTTTGAGAACAAAGGAGCACCGGGTAACTAATGGTACAACACAACTGCTTATTAGCTTTCATAGTCCATATAAGCCTGTTAGCAAAGATACTCTCTCTAGATGGCTTTAAGAAGTCCTAAAGCTGTCCGGCATTGATATCTCTATTTTTTCTGCACATAGCACTCGAGCTGCAAGTACCTCTGCTGCATCCAAATATGGCTTGCCTGTAGCTGACATAATGGCTGCAGCTGGGTGGTTCAGAGAGGATACCTTTGCAAAGTTTTATAAAAAACAAACGACGCCCAATTTTGGGCAAACTTTATTAAGTACTTTTTGGAAACATCAATAAATATTATGCTTATTATGACCAGATAAGATATCTTGTCCTCATTTATTCAGCGTCCTTTGCTCATAGACACAACTCTAAAGTCTCATATTACCAAGGAGTGCCTGACGGCAGGGGAGATAAAATTGTAGAAACAAGCGAGACTTACCTAGGTAAGGTGATGGTTGTTTCTGATTTTGTCGACTCTGTCGTCAGGAACAGAGTGGTAAGATGCCCTCCCTTGTTTGCTTACGCAACAGTATGACCCTCCCTAAGCTTATATCTCCTTATTAACTCTTGTGACTATGAGCATTTCAAAGTGTGACCAGTGGCGGCTACGAGGCGGCTCTCATCTTACCACTCCGTTCCTGACGACAGAGTCGACAAAATCAGAAACAACCATCACCTTACCTAGGTAAGTCTCGCTTGTTTCTACAATTATTATTATTATTATTATTACAATCAATTATGTTCCTAGACAAGTGTGGTTATTTATAACAATAACAAACATGTGCAAAAAATCTCTCTTGTAATAATCAGTGAGCACCAATGCTGAGCAAAAAAAATGTCAGGGAAGTTATGTATTCAGTTCTGTAATTAAAGAGTGCTTTTCCAAAGCTCAGTAAGTGCTCTTTCCTTGCAAAAAGAGTAAATATGGTGTTGAAAGATGCATTTCTGTATCATTTTATTAAATATAAAAGTGAGCTGGAAATTCTGGATGCCTTTAAGAATTCTGTTATTTAAAAATTAAAAATAAATAAAATTATTTGTGTGAAAAGCAATTGTTGGCACCCTTACATTATTTCCCTTTCAAAAAAACATTCTGAGCACCACTACTGAGTTTTGGAAAAACATTTCTCAACTGTCATAAAGTGACAGAATGTATTGATGTGTGTTTAGGACTGAAATATGAAATATGCTATGGCACAATCAATTACTCATTTGCTCTCAAAATCTAGCATTTAAGTCAGGAAATGTTTCTTTCTTTGTTTGATGTAATTTCATGATGCTATTTTTTTTTTCACCAGCATCCTGCATTCATGCCAAAGGACTCTCTTGATTACAAAAAATGTGGTAAAAATATTTTCTTCATACGAAAAGGCTAAACTGTTAATAATTTTACAGGTTCAAAATGTTTTATCTCATACATCAATTTCATTAATGCCATTTGAACTGATCTGATATTCTGAACAAAATGAATGTAAAGTAACCATCAGACTTAATCTATGGAATCGAATCTTACATGCCTACACACATCCAAGGTATGGTCTTCATTAGAAAGGCATCTCTATCGGGCAAGATGACCCACCATAACTCTGACACTTTTGATACCAGGAATTCAATTTCTATCTGGCTTTCATAGACATATCAACATTTTCTCCAACATTATGCAATCAAAGACTCTGCCAATCTCTCCATATAGGCATCATATCCAGCCACCTGGAACTGTCTGGCAGCCTCGGCAGGGTTTTTGGCCTGGTAGATGCCACGACCCACGATGAGGATGTCAGAATGGCGCTTGGAGATGACATCTGATGGAGTGAGATACTGCTGCCCCAGACCATCTTTTCCTGCTTCCAACTGCACTCCTGTGTAGGGGTAGACATAACAACAAAGTCATGGGGCTTGGTGACATTAGGCACAGAAAAACATGAAACAGAGTATATGAGAGGACCACTTTACTCTTGTAAAGTGAATGTCAAATACGTTCTCACTGATAAGCTATTCTTGTAAATGCAAGTGTCAAATTTTTTGGCACATTGGTGGTGACCCGGGGGACGCTAGTGCTGAACTCTTGCAGCTGCCTCACAATCTGCTGGGCAGCAATCTTTAGGGAAAAATGAAAACAGGCCAACACTGGGTCATGCAAGAAGGTGGTGTATGGACTGTAGGTGCCTGTAAGTTAATAATATTAACTTTATTAAAAAGTTAATAAAGAACAAAATAAAAATTTTGAGGTCTCTGATCTACTGGAAATCATGACAAATCTTGTTTTATAAGCCAAATATACAAAAATTTAGAACACACAGGCTGTTAAGCCACGATTTCCTTATAATCTTTACTTCTTACTGCACTGTTTCATTGCACATGTTTTTGCACCTATAAGCATTCTTGATAAAGAAAAATCTACAGGTAACTGTGACTTTTATGAAGCTACGAGGCAATTAACTGTTATCAAACATAATATCAATTAGTGTCCAAATTCTTCAACCCTTCTATAGGCTATTGTAATAATCAAAATGAATCATTCAAACATCCTGGCCATTCAAAGCAACATATATTGTTCATTCCCCAACATGAATATTAGATAAAGTACATCATTTCAGTTGCAAAAGGCAATATCCTCCTACAGTTGACATACCATACCTGGAGTCATGTGAATAAATGTGGGATCAGATGAAAGGTTGGAAGTGCAAATGAAGCCAATGACAAAATCCTTGTTTTCCTCTGCCATCTTCACGGTTGCTGTGAGGAAAAGAGTAAACAATATAGCAAGCCAAATCAAACACTGCATTGCATGACATGACTAAGGTATCGTTTGGTCACATATCACGATTATGTTCAAAAGCCAGACTGAAGAGTAGAAAGAAATTCGTACATCCATGTGGCAATGCTCATCATAAAATATGGCGGGATGTCAAAAGTATGTACATCTGGCTGCCAATGCATGTGGCAATGCTCATCATAAAATATGGCACGATGTCAAAAGTATGTACATCTGGCTGCCAATGCCAGCTCTTTGGGCAAGAGGTCAGACTTTGGTGTCTGAAGTTTTCCAAACTGCAGTGTTCTGGAAGGGTAGGATGCTTTTTGCAGTGTTCTGGAAGGGTAGGCTGCTTTCTTCCTGTCATGCAAAGGAAGCACCGCAAACAAAGTGCAAAGCTTGAGCTTGCCAGCTTCTGCACATCTGTGGTGACTTTCACAAAATATTATAAGTAATTTACATATAAACCTTGCATTGGCATGTACAGGTATGCTAATTGCAGAGCATACAAAACTTCCCAAGTCTTTGTGTTGCATACACTGAAATTTTTCTGTAGCCTGATTGGGCCACTTTTGACCCTAAGACATCAAAAACTTCAATTCTTGTACAGAATTTTGATTTTGTGAATGAAAGTTCATATAAGAAATAAGTAACTCAAGACTACAGCATTACTTTAGTAGCTTTTTGAGTACATGACATTCAAAGCTGTGAGGACCAAGATCTATCTACAATCTTCCTGATATAATCTACAATATGTTTCGTAATCCACACTGTCATCTGCATCAGTTCTTTCCAGTTTACAAGTGTTCTATGCCCAGTTACTAAAATCCTGGGATTTTTCCAGGGTGTGTTTGGATTAGGGTTAAGGGCAGGGAAAAGATTAGATAAGAGGCTTGGGAACAAAGAGAGTCCTAAGACAATGTTCAGGTACATTCCCAAAGGTAATTTCTCTTTCCCACCCCTGTAACGAGCACTGACCCAAGCATATCTTCAGAATGTTCCAGGATTTTACCAATTAGACACTGAATAATAGTAGATTGAGGTGGCAGTTAATTAAAATGTTGTCATAAGTGTTCTATACTGCAGTTATAGGGAAAAGATTGCAACCTTGTGTATAGTCCCCAGTTGCGAGGGTCCCAGATGAACTCATCTCTGCTATGAGGAGACAACCAGCACCTTTTGAGGCTCCAATCTGCGAAGAAAAGAATACCAATTACCAGGGGTTCCCAGATAAGGTGATATCATTAAATAGTTTTCAGCAAATGATCATGCAATAGTTTTCAGTGATGGTCATTAAATAATTTTCAGCAATGGTCATTAAAATAGTTTTCAGCAGTGGTCATTAAATAGTTTTCAGCACTGGTTGTTAAATAAGTTTAAGCAATGGTCATTAAAATATTTTTCAGCAATGGTTGTTAAATAGTTTTCAGCACTGGTCATTAAATAGTTTTCAGCAAAGGTCATCAAACCGTTTTCAGCAATGGTCATTTGCCCTTTTAACCCTAATACCCACCATGAAAATTCCTATCTACCTGGGCTCCTGAATAGAATCATACACAGATTAATGGAATGATGCACATAGTGCCAGCACTATTTTTCAGTCTCTAGAGGTAACTTATAGCTCTAACCTGAAATATCAGTTGTTTGAATTTTCCGGAAAAAGACTATGAAATCCAGTTCAAACCAGGATTCACACACATCTGGTTTTCACTTTACCACTTAGAAATTCCTCTCTCCCACCCTCATCCCTCGAATACTTCCATGTTATATTCCCTTGACCCTTCATCATGTTTTTCTAAGCTTTTTCAGGTTTAAACTGAATCCCAAACATTTTCTAGACATCGCCTTGAAAACTCCTGATTTTTCCAGACTTTCCTAAGGCTGAAATTCAGCTTCTTTTTGTTTCGCAAACTTCGTCTAGGCTTCTCCAAAAATTGTGTGAACACTGTTAACCAGCGCAGGTTTCATGTCTGGTTCACTCTTACCTTTTTCAATCCCTGTACCACTCCTGCGCCAGGCACAGTATGAGCATTGATAATGTGTGCCCAGTCACTGATTCTGTACATGCCACCACTGTACTGGTGAACAACAGTGTTTCCTATGTCTGCAAACTTTCTGGGAATAAAAACATAAAATATCTCTAAATCTGCTCAGCAAATCTACTACAGTGAGGCATAAACACTGATCAAGAACAAATTCAGAGAACAGTGATAAGCAAAACACTATAACTACATAAGCACAATCGATGCTACGCGCACACTGCCAAGAAAAGATCAAGGTCTGATCTTTGGGTTTTGCATTAGGTACTGCAAGCTCAAGACCCATTTATCTATATTAATAAAACGCTTGAGCCAAATTTGTGTCACAGATTTCTTGAGAACTATGTAACGTAAAAACATGCGGTTTTCACCTAAATTTGTAGCAAAATATACAAAAAGTAATTATACACATCAGTCCTCTTGATTTTTTTTAAACCCTTTTTTTAAAAAAAGAATGTCTGTAGCAACGAAATACAATCTCCTACAGATCTTTTCAATCCGCCCGATTCGCCAATCGTCCAACTTTTTCACGGAGTCTAATGCATTTGTCTGTGATGCCTTTTGGTGCGCTAGGTATTCTTTCGCCGCTGGTGCGTTGCCTGCCTGCCCATTTGTAAAATGGGGCGTTAGTCTTGTATTGTATAAACCAACTCCTCAGTATATCCTTCAAGACTGCAAAGTGTTCCCAGATCTAAAGAACCAGTTCTGGCCAGCAGAAACAACAGTTGCCACTTAATATGGAGGACCTATGTAGTGGTATGCTGAAGAAAAAATCCGCTCACAGCAGTTGAAATGAATTTTCTGGCAGCCGCTGAAAAGTTATATTTGAAGGGCCAATTTGTTTTAAATTACACTACACTGGGAGTTTGTGGCCACTCAACCACGCAACCATAACTGCCAGAAAAGATGGAAGCTGATGCACATCTTAGTTATGCTATGCACATCTTAGTTATGCTATGGTCCTAATCTGCAAGGGCTAAGGAACACGTGAACAGAAGAAAGACTGTCACAATGGACACGGTAACAGTTCAGGGATGGAGAATTCACACTCTTGAAGTGGAGAATGAACAAAAAATGAGGGAAAACTTGCAAAAAGCAATTGCTTTGATAAGGTTTATTGTAATACTTATAAAGAAATCCATGCACACGGACAAAAACTTCGGAGAATAATATTCTCTATCGCTTGAGAAGGTATGGCATAAAATAAATGAAGATGTGATGTGATACTGCTTACCTGTCTTCAAATATGAGAAAATTGTATTTTGTCGCCAGCTGTGTCAGCTTTGCTGTGATATCTTGGCTGAAATCCTCCAGTATGTCAACATGTGTTTTCAAAATACAGATGTGGGGGCCTGTTTTCTCAATCAGCTGTGAAAAGCAGAATATTTCTTTTGGGATTGGTGCACTCTTCTACAGGACTTTAGGACTCATTGATTTTGCTCAGATCTGTGGTATGCTTCTCACACTGACTATAGGCAGGGTTCACTGGTGCAGATCCTGCTTCAAGATTTATGCAGAATATATTTTTCCATCTCTTATGCCCTCGGCGACATATTCCATTTCTTAAATTAGTGCCCCTGCTCATCTGTCATGCTCACGACATTACTGTCCATTGAGCTGTCGGCAGCTCAGAGTTGCCAGGTTGGCTACATCCACAAATACCACTTTGGCTTTTTGTTGTAAAGGGTGGCAAATGTGAAGCTCCAGATAGGACAGAGAAAGAAATTAAAAAAAACAATAAACAACAGGATCAGAGTGGAAAAGTTTGCTTAGGAATCAAGAATGTGACCATTTTGTCTGCAGTCAAGCATTTGCAACCATCTTGCTACAATGCTATAGTTATAGCTTACCTGAAAGAGCTGATTTGAGTCAGTCACATCAGCGGACAGAGCAAGGTTTGTCTTCTTTTCCTCCATGATCTCAAACAATCTGCGAGAAATAGGATGGGAGCACAGCTTGGCCCTATCTCCATAGCTCAACACCTGCAAATTTTGGGATGATCCAATAAATCATGGTTTTGATTCAGTTCTGTCATACCTTGGCTTGCAGTAGTAACTTAATGACAAAATCTCCAGCACCAGCCACGAACACATTCAGAACATAAATTGATTTCCAGCTGCAACAGAACCATATGTACTCTAAGACATTGTTTGTTAGTTGCTAAGCCCCATCTCTTATTCCAAATCATTTTTATTAAATCTACCTTATGTATCCTGAATACCCCAAAAACTCAGATTTCTAAGCCAGTCTCCCGAATTTGAATGCAAAAAGGTGCAGCTGCATGTGTTTCATCGGTAAAAAGTTCAACCTGTTAAGTTTGTTCCAACCAGTATCAATATACAACACTTACTGAGAAGCCTTGTTATCTCAATATCTGTCACACTAGGGATGACGCAAAATAATTAAAACCGTTTGTTAATGCTTCAACCAACTGATATCACTAAAGGAGTCAGGTTTTCACCCCGCCTATGGATGTAAGATCCAATACAAATTTTACTTAAGAATCAAAGTTCTTGTATTTCTGTTTGTATAAGTTACATCCCAGTCAATAAAGAGGTACTCTCAACAACAGCATCCACACCATTATTATTTTTGTTAATGCTGATGACTATTCTAAGCAATAGTACCCATATATGTCTGGTATTTTTCGAGCATAAGGTATGTTATGGTATAATGCATTCCATTTGTACTAATATCATAGAAATTACTATAGATGCCACTGACTATCTATGTGGCGAAATGCACCAGAGGGCTTTTGGACCAATGTATTAATTTCATGCTAATAAGCTGTCTAGCTGTGCTCCACAATGGTTCTTCCCAGAGACAGTCCACTTTCTTTTGGGATGAATAAGGACAACAGGTCTCTGTGTGGAATCCAACACAAATTTACCCACCTTTTTCACAGCCGAGGGTATCTGCTGGTCAGGCCGAAACTTATTCTTAGCTATGTACTCTGTGACCCTATCTACCATGTTAGGGGCCATTTTTCCAGCATCTTTTAAAACCCTCAGGACATCTGTCATTGTGAAAACACTGAAAAAGATGAGAGGTGAAAAATACTCTGATGACCAAGAAATGCTTTTTATTTCATAAATGTTGACCAATGACAATTGACAAAGGATGCAGATGAGGCAGGGAACCTCTTCATGTGTTTGAGAACTGTGGTCAGCAATCCCATGCAGCCAAATAATGTGCAGTTCTTGATAAGGCAAAATAAGAATTGGATCTCTTAAGCCTTCACGTCAATTTATTAATACTTCAACCAACAGATATCACTAAAAGGTTTTCACCCTCTTTGGGGATATCTGTATTGAAATTTACATGCTTACTAGCTCCCTCTTTTTTCTCTTGTTCAGCACAGCAAGGATGTTACTCCAGATAATTCAAGGCACTGGTTCATTGTGACCTGTCTACATAAACATCTGTGTTTGTGCAGACCCAAAGCAGATATACTCATGTCAGACAATGAAACGAATGCTTCACAGTGGTCATCCTAATTCTATGATAAACAACATTTTGATTAAGACCACATCACAGAGATTGTTCCTACTCAGCTTGCATTCACCAGTAAATGCAAGTGTTTAAACTGCAGCAGCTATTCAGACTCTGCAATAAATTTACATTCAATGGTCTCGTGGAAATTTTTGTTTCAGTTTCCTGGGTACAAGACTTCTTATAAATCTCCGTATCATTACCACTTACAGTTACATATGTGTTGCTTTTCGGCAAAGTACACTGCACTTTGTCAGATCACTGATAGTATGTTGTATATTAGTTCATTTAGCCTTTATCAAAGGTACTTGAGCAAGTATAAAACCTCAAACAGACTGCACAAAATACAGTTAGTTCTGCTTAATGGCAGTCTGGATAATTGTCACTTCCACTTAATCACATTTTTCTTACAACAAAATACTACACTATTAATATGTAAAAATTACCAGACAATTGCAACTGCTGTTCATCACAATTTTTCCCTGCTGCGGAGGAACTGTGATTACATGGAGTTGACTGTACCCATTTTTCTATTTACTGTTCCTTAACAAAGCTGGTCCCCTAGTTAGCTAATTGCAAACCCTCTAACACTGTCACTGACATCAGATCAATTTTGTTACAGCACAAGTTTTTCCACAGAGAAAAACTTCAATTTTCTCAAAAACAGTACGGTAGGTAAGTCCTTCAGAAGTTGGAACTTAGAGTAAGTGTGTCTAGTCCCCAAACTCCACTATAAATATGACTCACCTGTGAAGCTTTATACCTTGAGACTCCAATTTTTCATATCCCCCTTGTTCTCTATTGAGCAGCACAACAGCTTCTTTCACCACAATACCAGAGTCTTGAAGTGTCTGAAAAAAAACACCATTTATGATCATGATGATGACCTGCCTGCAAGCACAATCTCTGTGGTTAGTACTGGAGGCTGAAACCTATGCCCACCCCCCTCCCCGACCTCAGACTGCGGCGCCTGAAGTACACATACACAAGAGTACAAGAGTGTGTATGTGTATAACTTTGTGTGTATGTGTGTATAAGTTTGTGTGTGTATGTGGAACTGGGTCCAATATCTAAACCTACTCTCACATTTTTGTGATTTCAAGCCCTGTTTTTTTTTTCTGTTCTTTGTTTGAAGTTGGTCTTTTCCTGGTTTATTACTCTGCAATGTATTGCCTGTGTTGTAGCGATCATTCTGTACTCAGCTGACATAGTGTGTTAGTTCCTTAAAGAAAAGGACTTCTATGTGTGAAAATCTGGAATTAAATGCTAAATGTTATGTATTGCCTGGTTTGAGAGAATCTTCCCTACTGCGAAAAATGATGACGTGGAAAATGCTAATGGCCATAGTGTATGGTTCCTACTTGATGAAGTTATAGAGTTCCTGATCAAATAAATGACATCAAGGGGGAGTCAGTAAAAAGTACAGAAAAAAGAATTCTTGAGTGAAGGTTTTCTGCTTTGATCAAAGATCTAAGCTGGATACTGTCAAGCACACTTTTTATAAAATTCATGAGACAATCTAAATTGTTTTGTATTTGAAATAATTTGCAATATCCATACAACTGATCTAAGCTATAATTAATATTCAGAAATTTTTATACTGTTTCAGGACAGCATTAATTTTATACAAAGGGCTTTGGTAACATGTGCTTTTGAGCATATAAAGATTTCACACCATACATTTTGTGTGGCAAATAACTGTTCCATAATGGCTGCAGTTTCCAAATAATGATCTGCCAAGATTCACACAAAAATGGATTCGGCTGGTGCAGGAAAATGAAAACCAATCTAGCAGTAAATGACATTAGGATCTTATGATCTCCAGTCTCATAAAATAAATCTAAAATCCCCTCAAAATTTACACATCTCCTGACAAAACTTGAGACAGGGAGAAATGTCATTCTCAACTCATATGACCTAGAGAAAACACTGATGTAGAGAATGACTTGATATAGTTTGATCCCTGGTCCCTTTTCTGTGTATCCTGCATGATTGAATGTGTTACCTGTGCTGTTTCCAGAACACTTGAACCACTTGATACGACATCTTCTACTATCAAACACACATCACCATCACTGTATATCCCCTCAATGAGCTTTTTAGTTCCATAGCCTTTAGCCTCTTTTCTGCGTATCAGCATAGGGACATTGTGATGGGCAGACATCAACTGCAAATCAAAATATGACAGAATATAACATATGCATGACCAGGTGGTAATGCAATACATTAATGAAGAGAACCGAAATGTAAACAACTAACTGGCACAAAAAAAACTCCTACACATTATCTGGAAAGGCTGTCTTGAGGGATATTTCAAAATTACTGACAATTCAAAGATCATTTTTGAAAGAAAGGTCAATAACAATTACCATTAAAAAATTTCTTATTGCTGCCACAACCCTCAGCTTGGCAGGATGAGTGTGCTATCCTGTACCCCACAAGAATGTACCGTAACATCACACAATTTAATCACATTTCCATTGTAAGGTAACTGTTGTAACTTCCATGTGTATGCCTAGTGTTCATCCGTGATCCTAAGACACTCTCCAACTGCTCACATACAGTAGAGGTCAAACTCCCCGAAAAGTTGAGATAACTGTTAAAGAGCTGGCAAAGAAAAACACATCCAAAAGCACTGCTTGGATGCAAATTGAACGTCATGATATCTTCAGCTGAAGTTGAAAGTAATTTTATATATCATAAGTTACAACATAGGACCACAAAATCTTACTGTTGCAATTGGGAGGGCAGTGTATGGAACTCCACATATGGTTTGGAACTTGCATGATGAAACTGTGTCCCACAGAAGACTGGCAACATCCACCTAATAATGCAGCACGAGATATATACACTGTATACAGCTACCAAAGAACAACAACAAAAAAAAAGTGATATTATTATTATTGTACATGTGGGATTTCTCTAAGAGTGATACCATTATTATAAATTTTATAACTGAAGTAACAAACTGGCACTGATACAAAAATAGTACTGTATACTTCACATGTGTACATGATAACACTCCGTTCATATTTAATTATCAATGCTAAATACCATTATCAACCAAACAAGGATTAGTGCAAAAAGCAAAAACTGAGTTTCGATCTGTGCTGCACAAGTTGCATTTGATCTAAACCTAGTGACCCGTGTCTGTCTGGTGCCTTTAAGTTGAACAGATTTACAGAATATTTCCAACATGGACATTATGTTCATAACTGGCAGTAATGTAGATCTAGATCTCAAACTACAAAATGTTTTGGAGAAGTCTCTGACCCAACTGTTTTTTTCACAGCAATAGGGTTCTTCAGATCTTCCGCGGGAACCTCGGATTGCTCTAAGTCCGATAACCGCCTACGTCATCAGTCGGAGAGCACCTGGCGCGGCTGGGGGGTCAAAGTGCATATCCGTGCATAACATTGGCCGAGGCTAGTGATCAGCTCTATGTGGAGCATGGAGAAAATGACGTTCCTGGCGCTAAAATTGTTTTAATGACCAAAATCTACTTCATCAAACTGTTCTTCTGTAGGGTGTCCACACGAAATCAATGTAATCCATAGATCTATATCACTATGCCGACTTCTTCGCTCGGGGAAGAGGGAAAGATCTGTGTAATCATAGCATTAGAAGCTGGAATCCATGATCAGACCTACCTTGTTATTAAAAAAACTGTAATTATCATTTCATTAAATAAAGTTCTTGTATCAAATGCCCCTTGGTGCATGAAAAAAGTATATGTTATACTTATCAAGGACTTAAGAATTCACGCATATGATTTCATACTTAGTAAAGAGGTACACTTATTGATATAACTTAATTTCTTGACTTCCCCTTCCTCCTCTCCCACGTGCAGCTTATTAATAGGTAATACTGATACTAACAGATATTATAAATATTAGAGTAAATAAAGGTTGATTTATCTTCTTATGTGTACATGTAGAGGAACCTCGATATTAAGTGTTGATTCGTTTAATAAGTGTAACTTACCTTGGTATTAAGACTGAATTTCACGTGCACGGACTCATTATCATTCTATCATTTCATTACTGGGGCACGTATTAACAAGTATATCAAGTATACCTCAATAATAAGTACACCAAGGGCATGTTTTATATGGGATTTTATTGTAATATGTATGGGCATGACTGTGCAGGTGTTTGAGCGTGGCACACGTGTGTGTGTGTGTGTGTGTATAGATTTTAGTGTGCGTGTCTATGTGTGTGTGTATTGGGATGTTTGTGGATTTGTGGATAGATGAATGTGTATGCGTTTCTGAGTGGTATCTATTATGTTGATAATTCTCTTTGTCTACAGTCTATATTAGGCACGAACATATCCGACATAACTATTGAAGTTTTCCCCAACTCATTTGCTCGTTCACTGATATTGCGCTGCGTTGCACAGAATAACTACCAGCTGTTGCAATCATCAATCATAGATTTTTTTTTTTTGGTTAGCAGGAATTCTGTAAAATTCTGCTGATTTTAGCACCAGTACCAAAAAGTTCTTGACTGCGTAGCACCATTACCAAAAAGTTCTTGACTGCATGGTCTTACATTAGTGGTATTTCGGAAATTTCTAAAGTTTCGGAAAAGGGAGAAAATAAATACTCTCTCTAGATCTTGACAATGCTATTTCCTATGTTCAAGTGGCAAGTACTCTAAGCGCAATGCTTGTTCCGAAGCATTGGTTGTACAAACTTCTAGGTTATGCCTAGCAGCCTAATCAGTAATACTAGTAGTAGTAGCAGTCAACATCGAAGGCAGCACAAATTTGACCTTTCACCCATGCATAAAGGTAACTGTCAGCCGCCGGTTCGGACGGCGTGGCTAAAAATAGATCGCTAGGGGCACTCCGTTTCAGCGAGCAGCGATCTGAAGAACCCTATATTTTTAAAAGATAATTTCTTTTGAAAATAAAGAATTATCTTTTGCGGAGGTTGCCTTTCACCCCCACAAACACATCATCTCTGGGGCAGCTCTAGTACCAGCATTTCAATTCCTCCAATCCAGAGTCTGGGAGGAATTTCAAATGAGACTCACACCTGATGTTCCTGCCTTGACGACATTAGAGTTAGACTAGAGACTCGCCTCAATTGACACTCCTGTCTTGATGAGCATTATAGGTTTAGGTTTAGGGGAAGGGTTTCGGCTAGGAGTAGGGTTCAGGACTGGCCATGGCATGGGTTGTATGGCATTCCCTCATGACAGCACCGATTCACCTTGTTGTATTAGACTAGTAGTCTACCATGAGTTCCAGTTAGGAGTGCAAGTCTCACTCTAGAAAGATATTTTCCCAAAACTGCTCTTGAGGGTCTGTTTTACCAAGCCTCTAAATAATGTTACGTCATATATGTGGATCTAAAAGTTTCTAGATCTAGATGAGAGACTCAGACTACTTGGATTCTGCTAGCCTAAGGCCTTAGATTAGAAGGCTTGACCTGAGGTGACTGAAGACTGAGATAATTGATCATGGAGCAACATGACATGATGGACTTGACCAGAAATCAGAGAAATCAGAGTTACAGAAGATGAGACACAAGTCCAGAAAGCAGTGCAGCAGGTCCAGAAGGACAATGGACGACTTGGGAGAGTGCACTGCAAAGATCTTTGACTTGGAATGACTTATGGCACATGGCACCACTGCGATTAAATTTCATCATCAAGTCAGTGTGCGACCTCTTACCCACTGGCGCAAACCTCAAGAAATGGGGAAAGACCACAGATGCCAGCTGCCCACTCTGCAATGGAGATCAAACCCTGATGCATGTGATATCAGCTTGCAAAGTGGCACTGGCACAAGGGCGGTATACGTGGCGCCATTATTATTAGCTGAGGCCGTCGACAAGGCCAGTCACGAGGCAAATACAATACAAGTATATCCCAAGTCTGTCCCAAGGTACTTCCTTTGTGCAGGGCAGGCAAACAGCAGCAAGTCCATCACCCGCCCTCTGGTGGCAACAATATTGGATAGTACGGATGACTGGGAAATAGCAGTAGATTTGCCAGGCTGTCAGACGTCCCCTAAGGCAATCTGAACATCTAATATGCGACCAGACATTGTCGTGCATTCGTCAAGCACCAAGCAGATGCTGCTGATTGAACTGACAGTGCCATTTGAGTCCAAAATGGACGAGCAGAATGCGTACAAAGCTGTCTATAGTGACCTTCTTCTCGAACTAAAAAGAGCAGAAATAGCAGCTAGAATAATGGCTGTGGATGTAGGGACAAGGGGTATGGTGGGCACTTCAGTCTATGACCTACTGAAGTTGATCAGATTGCAAGGACAGGCGCAATCAGTAATCATGTACTCCGAAGAATCTGGCAGAGATTGCGGAAATGAGCTCAGCACGGATATGGACCCAACGTAGCGAACAGTGGAATATTGCACAGTAAGTTTAAATATATCTAAAATGCAACTTTCACTATGGCTTCATGGTGGCAAAGATGATATGGTCTAGGCTTTCTCTAACAACAGCACCGATTTAGTCGAAATATTGATCTAGTCCATGACCTGTCTACTGTCTATGACTAAATGAACTGTATCATTATCATTGCGGTGCTGTCCTTCGAGATAGCCATGATATAAAGCAAGGAATTAAGAAACTGGAGGTTGTGGGTTCAATTCCCTCCCCAGCCAGGTGGAAACAAAAAAAAATCAACAGAACTTCAGAAGGACACTTGGTTGGGAGTCATGACCCAGGTGTGGCCCAGCCCTTTCAGAGTGTCAGGAAGTTAAAGGGTCGAAACACTTTCAGGAAGTTAAAGGGCCGAAACACTTGTTAGTCGGGGGTATCTTCTACTAATAAAGATCTTCTGTTGCCTCGCTCCCCGAGTAAGACAGACAGTTTCTCTATTTATTTACATCTATTCTAGTCTAGATAGACTAGACTAGATCTACGAACTTGCAGCTGGCCTACCATTAACTCTGGGTACGATATCATAACCCGGAGATCAAAATACACAGGTGACTGGATGCCACTTTTTAGCGTAAAGTCCCCAAACTTCACAGCATCTACTTCGTGCAGGCGTATGATCAAAGATTCTACAGACACCGGTGTTTGGGACTTGGGGGCCGCCATTTTGAATAGTTGTATAGTATAGTAAACTTGTGTTCGAACCAAAGAGATTAATTACACGGCAAAGTCATGGCTCCTTTGATTCATGAACTCTGATCAAAGACTAAAAAGTTGCTTGATAGTCTTTGAAAGTATGACCTATTTTTCCATGGAGGTGACGGTAATTTTTCTCTCTTCTCTTCTTTCCCCTTAAAAAAGCGTTCTTTTGTGCATTCGAAAAGTCACGATGTATTAGTGTTATTTTTTCTTAATGTACGGAACAGAAGCCAATGAAATTGCTTTCCAGCTGAAATTCTGTGAGTGTCACCTCATTTGAGTTTGCCATCTTTGATTCGACGACGAAGCACTTTTTGTCGCGCATGGCCTCTCGGAGTGGAAATTGGAGGTTCGCGCCAGATTTGTAAACAAATTTATTTATGTAATTTAATTGGGAAAATTGTCAGCATGCCACTTCTTGGTAAGAAAGTGTTTACTGTAGCACTCAATTCAGAGAATGGAGAGACGGAGGATGCACCATATATTATACCACACACCAATGAACGGTTCCAGTCAAAGTCGTATCCTTTATTTCAATGACTATTTTCAGCAAATTTTCGACCGGATGGCACTGGCTTTTTAAAAAAAAATATGTCTATAACTAATCACCGTTGCCAACTGCCTATTAGTCTAGTCTAGCCCGATCTATTAGTCTTGCTCTTAGTATTGTTATTACTATTACTGTATCTCAGCCATTATGTCAGTGTTGTCAGGTTGAAACTAAAGGACCCAGTGCTTGCAAAGTGAGGGTGAACTAATTTTTTGGTGGTAGTCTCCATGCCATTACTAGTCTAGTCTAATTTCTAATTCTAACCCATTGCAGTGAGCTGGATTTACAGCATGCTCATTGCATGCACACTTGAAAATTCCTCCATTAATCAGTTAATAATTCATAACTAGATCTCTAGTCTAGTCTAGAACCCTTACAGATTTAAAAAAAAAATATTTTTTTTAGCTGTTCTTTACCAGATCCTCATCTTTAAAAACTCAGATCATTCAGTTGTGACTCCATCTTTAAAAATATGAAGTCTGAAAGACCTGTAATCGCTTAGGCTTAGTAAGGTGAGTTTCATTGGTTGTAAGATGCTAATCATTTCATTTTCAACTAGCCTAATAATAATGAGTAATAATTAATATCTGTGAACTCTGTTATGGGAATTGAGGTTTCATTTGTCATGCCCTACCCAATTAGGAGGAGTTCAGGCCAGTTTAGCTAGAAGGGTTTCCGAATGTGCCTCCCATTCTTAACGAAAGAAAATTTAATAAAGTCAGAAACTAAGATTAGTGGGATCAAACGGGTCCGTTGGCAAGGTAGGCCTAATCCAGTGCTGAACCTCTGAGCTAATTACTAATGCTTAAAGTACTAGTACTAGTACTGACAGTTCTGATGATGTCTTTTCATAATTATAAGCAAAATGCCTAGTCTAGATTAATTACTTGATGCTGTAGTCAGAAAAAAATTGGGAACCGGTACTCTTGCTTGTACAACCCAAACACAACTGTTGACCCTATCACTAACCCTAATGCTCATCAATGATCAAGACAGGAGCATTGGTCAAGGCAGGTAACTAATAAATGTCCATAGAATGTTGAGACAGGAACATTGGAACTTTTCGGCATCTATGTTTTATACTTATAGGGACTATTATGACAAGGAAAATGGTATGTTGCTCCACATCATAAAAGTGTCTTCTGGCTTTTATTAATGGGCTGACAGTTGTTTTGTCGTCAAAATTCTTAGAAGAGGCTTTAAAGAAGTTGACACAGTTAGTTAAAAAAATATGTTGTCTCTTTAATAGTTTCAATCAAGTATGAGACACATTCAGAAATCCTTCCTGGTTGATATCAAAGCAGTCTGGTGACACCAGGCCTGGAGGCGAGTTCAGTAACAGCCTGATGATGGTGAGTTCAGTTGCCAAGGTGCGCCTGGCGTAACACCACATGGTGAAGCATGGCAGCCTTCTGAGATGCCTTCTTTGGCAGCAGTAAAATGGGGGCACCCGTTGATCTCTAAACCCTGCAGGGATTTTATTCCACTGCCAGTACTGTGATATCAGACACTGAAAAAGAACTTAAACGCAGTTTTAAGTATATTAATTTGTTATTATCACTGATACGTGTGTTTGTCATTGCATGAAAGGTCAAACATAAGAAAGGGCGAATGACAAGGACGAAATGAGTGTGTTGATTGAGTTGTTATTGTTTGTGTTGTAGGAGTGGTGAGGTTGTGAACTGTATTTTCATGTATTTGATGTGCAGATCTAGATCTATGCCCAGTATGCCTTTTTGTTACCAATATACTTATTTTCTTTTATACAACCATTACTCTGTATCAAGATAAATGTGGATGCACACTATATAATACAATACAATGAATAATAAAGAGAATAAATTAGGCGGAATTGTCAACATTCCCATAGTTTACCCCTAAAACCCTCATTCGCAAGTTCATATAGTTTTGCTCACATTTCTCCTTTGCACATCTTGCTTTTATTTTGATTCTCCGTAGTTTGTAAGATAAACTAGAATCCGCAACTCTTCCTTTTGACAACTAAGAGTCATGTCTACAGCTTTTTCACAACAATAAGTTGAAGCTATGCTAAGTCAGAGGTCAACTCCACTGTTAGTGTTTTCCCAATTCACCCGAAACATGCCATTTTGCACCTAAATGTGACCGACAGTGGTTAATTCCCTTGCTTGCAGAAGAATTTCACACCTCTCCTCATTGACACAGTTGTGTGCCCTTTTGCGAGTTTACACTGCCCATGTGCAGAAAAATAAGTTTCATGGCCAAGATGAAATGGCCTAAAACTCGAGGCCCCGGGATGGCAGTTACCCTGGCGTGCAATTGTTACTGAACACGTCTCAAGTGAGGTGTAATCAGCAGGTGGCTGGCGTTCTTGTTGTGGTGCTGGAGGAATAGCATTATGAGAGTTGATTGGGTGTAGACTAGACTTTATCGGTGTTAAATGGGAAAGAAAGAAGAAAATAGAAATTTTGAGAAAGATAGTATAGTCTTGTATACTTTAAATCTTGAGTTTATTAACAAGTCTTAATCAACTTTATCCCTCTGTTTTGTTCATTAACAGCAACTAGCACTCAAACTTAAGTTATATCCACCATAGGTTAGAACTGTATGTTTATGTGGTTCTGCTAAAATTCAGATTTTAAAAAAAATATGCTGTGAAAATAAGATTTTTCCTTAATCAGATCTTAGTGAGTACAAAAAACGTAAAGACTTGTACTCTCAAAATATATGGACCTGCCGTGCCACTGGGCACATAAATCTGACCCATGAGGAAGCATGCAAGTCAGAGAAGGTGGTGATGGACCAGCTTGCCACCCAGTTTCCAAAGTGCTTTGAGAAAGAAGTTCTTCAGCTAATTCATCACAGTAAGTCTTGTTAGAGTTACGTTATTATTACAAAGCATTTGGACTAAAGAAATCTGTTATAGTGTCAATCAGGACAGCGTGCGACACTCAAACATGCCAGATTTTTGGCATTGAGGTAAACCTAAGAATCAGTGGTCTGTTATCAGTGCGCAAACTTCTGACCCACTATGATGTGCACATAACTGTGAATTGTTCTTGTCAAACATTATAGTAAACTCGTGCATGGGAGAGTGCAAGCGTCTTAAGTACTAGAGGGATGTTTAGAGAGATTCAAAGTTCTGCTTCGTAGTGATAAAAAACATCTGTCCAGATAATTAGGGTTAGTAACTAGAAACAACTACTTACTAGAAGGAAGCCCTTTGAAAAAAATGTAATGGAACATTTTTTTTTTCACAGAATGTAATTTCTGCAAGTTAATCTCAGCTAAAAATTTGTGAATATTAGAATGAGATTGTTGCGGGGGGAAAAAAAAACCCTTCTGCAGTAAATCAATCACTGTATATTATATAGTAATTTTTTTTGACTGTTTATAATCTGACTTTCATCAGTATTGACCTTGTCATTAGTCTATAGATACAAAAAGAAGAGATCATGATAATTGCACATTACCTGTGAGACCAGCTCAGCTGTGGAGAGAGCAAAATAAATGATTGAAAACTGGTGGAAATGTTGTCTTTCTGGACACTGTTAATTTGTTTTTTTAAACAGGAAGTACTGATATCTGTTGATGGTAAAATTATAAACAGGAGAGCAAATCATTTACAATATAGAGCATTAACTTGGGATTTGATGTGGAATATTTTGATAGAAATGTGAGAACCACTAATTTAATGGATGTTTTTGTGGTTGGGTGCAAATTAGATGTTTAAAAATGGATCTGGTGCCTTTAGTTAGTGGCTTAAGCCACGCTTAAAATTATTACTTAATTTTTTTTTTTTATAGTTTATTGGGACAGTGTGCAGTGAATGTTTTGCTCTATCATGTATGGTATTCCACCCATAGTAATGATCATACACGTTTGCAGACACTGTCAGTTTGGAGACTCTTGTAGACAAAGCTTGGTGGAAGTTGCATCAGCAGTTCATCATTGGAGAAAAGGTCAACCTTAAGGTCAAGGTTGCAGACAAGCTGTGAGTTTTATTTCTTACTATCAACAGCACTCATACAGTAATACTGCTAAGGAAGCCTGTTCATGTAACATTTATCCATTTCATAACGGGAGTAAAATTTTCTAGGTAAAAAGTGAAAACCAGAACAAATAACACTAATATGTTTCATCATACCCTGAAAATTATTCACAAGATTTAAAAAAATGTTTGGAATCTTAATTTTCAACTTGTGTATGAATTTTGTGTATATACAATATTGTAGCACAACAGATTAGCAGTGAAGCACTTACTCCATAATTCATATATTTTACATTTTGGAATGAGAAAATTGCATGTTTTTATCTTTACCTAATTTTCTCTTGATCCACTGTCCACTTATTGTTTTCAGCATTCCGGCAAAGATAATTGCTGTTGATGCCAACAGTGTAGATGGAAAAGATCCCTCCACTTGCAATTCACCATCCAGTGACAAAGAGAACAGTGCGGATGAGAAGGACAAGGAGAAATCTCCAAAGAAGTGGACGATGCCCAAGGTACTTGTTATGAGAGTGCTTACCATAACTTCCTCTGCCGAAATTGTAACAAATCATTCCTAGTATGACTCCTTATAAATTTCCATGAAGCCACAAAAGCTTTAGAGAATTTTATCGAAAGTGAGTGGCATCCCTGAACTCATATTTCTGAGCAGTAGATGTTTATGCTCACTTGAGTCATGAGAAAAGGGGATGAGCTGATATAAAGAATGAAATAGTGCTAGTTCATAGACATAGATCAGTTGGAAACATACAATATAAATCAAGAATGTGATATTTTTCTCAGTTCTTCTTCTGGGCTTTCTCTTGAATTTGTGAGTAATTATGTTGCTGTGCGTGGATAACTTTTCTGCGTAACAGTAAGCCAATAACTCGCATAGCAATAATGATATTGACAGTGAGAGTGAGATAGGCCATCCATGTCATAATCATCCTCCTTAACACTCATGTAAAAACAGTCTCATTTTCTTGGTCTCATTTCAGCTTCTGCCATACACTTACAGCATAGAGTTGGAAAACGAAGACAAAGTAATCCACTCAGTACCTGGGAGTGATCTGCAGTAAGTTGTTTAATCTGCATGACAACAGATGTCCCTTTGTCCCCCCCCCCCCNNNCCCCCCCTTTTTTTTTTCTTTCCATTTTTAACCACACATATGTTTTGTTTCAATAAATTTGGACATGGTCATATTTTGTTTTAAATATTCTTTCTTTTGTAATGTATCATTTGGAAATTCTGAATTGCGACAGGTCAACATATCAGAATTGTTGCAGTGATTTTGCTTGGCTCAGAAAACTTTGTTTACAAGTACAAAGTATGAAGTGGATGAGGCCTGGGGTTGAGATGAGGGAGCATGGCGAGTGAGTGGTTTTTGTTGTGACAGTGTGTTGCAGACGTGAATAGCAACCTGGCTGAAACATTGAGACTTTCTCACTGTATTAATCTGGCACTTTCAGGCGTGTTGAGAAGGTTCCATCCAAAGACATACTTCGCCACTTTGTGCGGGTATCAGCTTTGCGGTCAGGCACTACATTCACCAGTCCTTGGGTCGTGAATGCTGAACTGGTCAAGCAGCACAAACTGGTCAGCAAGTTTGCTGACTTCTTCCTCTCTCCAGCAAAGGTTTGTCAGTTTAGCTGATTTCAACTACTATGAGTAGTTGGTAAACTATCTGTATGATAGTAATCCATGGTTTGGAATTTTCCATAATTTTCACCTTTTTTTTGGTGTGAAATTGTTATGCTATTGTGTGAATGCCTGTCACCATAATTTAGTGTGCATTTACACTCTTGTTTATTTCTGATTTTTTTCATGATGGGACACTCTCAGTGGAGCTTCAGTATCAGTGTAGAGTATCACAGTATTAGAGTTTGCTTTTTTTAATGGGTATGAAAATCCTGCATTTGGAATCCTGATAAGTGCCTAGAAAAGAACATAAGTTCAGGTAAATTTTGTGGAGCATGTGTTGAGTAGTTGAGCAATTTTTGCTTGAATGTAAACTGTAACTTTTGCAGTGACAAATGGAATTCAGTACTGTTTTGTCATTACTTTCCAGATGTCTGAAGCATTCAAAAAGGCAGGAGAGAATGGAAGGAAACGAAAGCTGACAAATGGAACACCTGGCACTGCCGCCAAAAAGTTGAAGCTCGATAAATCCGGTCAAAAACCCAAGAAGGAAAAGAAACAGAAGACGCCCTCAGATAAAGTTAAGGGCAAATTATCAGCCTCAAAGCAGGATAAGAACAAGGCTATCGATTCAAAGTCCACACCAAAAAAGAAATCTCCGTCCAAAAAATCAGCTACCTCTTCAAAAAAGAAAACTGACAAAGACGCCATAGTTGTTAGTGACTCTGATGATGAAGTTGCCCTTGCTAAACTTAAGCGCACAAGTTCGATGGCTGATTCAGACTCGGACTCTGATGTGCCTCTGTATCAGCTTGTTGAACAAACCACCCCAAAAAAGAAAAAGAAGAAGATGAAGGCAGATAATGCAGATGAGTCTAGTGATGAAGATATACCCTTGAGCAAAATTACACCTTCAACACCCAAGAAACTGACACCCAAAAAGGTTAATGGTACACTTAAAAAGAAAGACAGCCCTGCCAAGATCCAGAAAAAGGGTGAAAAGACACCAACAAAAGGAACGAAAAAACTCTTAAAAGACAAAGATGGGAAGTCGAAAGGCAAGAAATTATCCTTAACAAAGGGAGGCTTGAAGCAAGTCACACTCTATGATCTCACAAAGAAGGGGAAAATGGAGTTGAAGGGCTCCGCTCCCCAGAAAAAGTCTCCAACAAAGACACCAAAGTTGTCGCCCCCAAGACCTCCACCCACACCTGCTATCGTTCGACGGCTGCAGAATGCCAAGCGAGAGACATTAAATGACAAGATGAAATACTCTGGTCTGCTTAAGAAAGCTGTTGCCATCTTAACTCCTGCACAGATCAAAAATTTACCCGAAAAGCTGAGGGATGAGGTTGAACATAGGAAAAAACTCATAGAGGAAAAGGAAAAAATAGCCAAAATGACTCCTGAGGAAAGAGAGGCATATCTCAAGGAAAAACGAGAGCAGGCCAAAAAAGTCCAAAAACAGAAAATGCTGCAGAAGCTGAGGGATCAGAGGAAACGGTTTGAAGACATGGATCTCAACTTGACCCCACTCCCTCAGGCTAAGCTTGTTCCAACCCCTGATGGATTCCCCAATGCATTTTTTGGTGATGTTGCTATGGTCACAGAATTCATCAATTGTTATGGTGGTCTTCTGATGCCCGAGTCGGAGTATCCAATCTACACTGATGCTCTGATGAAGGCTTTGGTTGGAGGCTCATCTGGATTTGCTTACATCTCAAGAGTTCTCACTGTGTTGCTTCAGACCCTTTTACAAGATCAAATTGCAAAGGTCAGTGGCCTGTACAGCCATTCTTTTGCTAATCTCTGAGTCTCCTTTCTATTTTTCCTGAATTTCTTGAAACTACTCTTATCAATATTGTTCTCTCAACTGCTGCTTGTTGAGGGTTATGGAGAGAGGGATGCAAAGAGTATGGTGGTCGGTCTCATATTCTTTTTTAAGAATTTGCTAGAGTGTCGTTAAACTTGGTGATGTTTTGTTTCTGAAGTGTTTCTTCTTTTCACACTTCATGCAATTGCATATTTAATACTGAAATACAGCAGTTGACATTAAAAAAAAACTAATGAGTGGTCTTAAAAAATTTAGTCCACCCACCGGGTCATTCAAGTGATGAGATGACTAAATTCTGTTAATTGCTTTGCAATCATCTGTCACCCTGGCATAAGGATGACAGATGGATATTTATACTGATACGCTCTTGACCGGCCATGGAAGGCAGTCAAACTACATGAAGGTCAGCCTAATGAGATTTGATTTGAAACATTCCAATGGGTAACTCATGGTTTTTTTAGTTTTTTTGGGGGGTGGGGGAGAGTTGCATGTGGTTTACCACACACCTGTGAATTCATTCCGATGTTTGTTATTATGGTTTAGTAGTGTAATATACAGAAGAACTCACGTAGACTGACAATACTTTACTTGAAGTCTTGATTATCTTGACAGCAAAGGAAATTCCCATCCAAAAGTTCTCTTTATACATAGTAAAAGTTTAGAATGAACCTGATAATGAGTTTCACGGAACCTTTGATAATAAATCAAGTGCTGTGCAGATGACAAAGGAAAAAAATGGTAGAGAGACAAAAACATGAGCTACTGCCATAACAGTTTTCCCTCTTCTTGTCCATTGATGGTATTATGCAATGAGATTAACTTGGGTACATGAGGAATATTGTGTCTATCAAGCGTGAAGACAAGGTTCAGCAGTCCCCTACAACATGTACCGCTGTCACCAGTCAAAGCTGTTGAAGTTGTCATCTAGATACAGTATTGTCTGACATTTCTTGGGTTATTTCTATTTGCATTGTACTGTTAACAGATAACACAAAAGATTTTAAATGTTTGGCCAGTCCCTTCAATTTCATATGAACAAGAGTTCTACTGTATTTCAACTTAGTAATGGTTTTGAACTGCAGGGCTACAAAGAACTGAAAACCCAGCTATCTGATATTGCTGTTAGTCCCTACACTGCCTCAGAGCTTGTGAGACTGTGTCTGCGCTGTGAGGATGATGAGGATGAAGAGCAAGAAGAAGATGGGGATGTGGTAAGTTGCGCTTGGCTTCATGACCACCAGTGTTGGTTACGCAACACATTTTTCACAGTCGGATATAAAACTTTTTATTAAAATTTGTCTGGGAGTTGTAATGATTGAACTATTTAGTGTGGTATATTGAACTTATGCAGGTGTAACTGACAGTTAAGCCTCCGAGTGCAATATTATAATTTTGCTGTATTAAGGTGATGTAGATAGAACAAAATTACATGAATAATAGTAAATTGCATCGTATGGGGCCACACAAATTTAGAGGTGAAGCCCGTATATGGTCACACGCACTCAAGAAGTTGATGAATGCATGGTATGCATACATAGTAGTCAAATTGTATTTTGCCCATGTGCCTTGTCTGTGGTCTGGGCTTACTCCTAATAAACTTGTTAAACGTGTTTAATTAATTCTCTAGGTGGTGACAAAAATTAGCAGTAGGATTTTTCTCTTTGTTGCCTCTGTGTAATTTTATCCTTTCCAGTACTGCATCTTGATACGTTGACCTCATTTTGATTCTATCATCCACAGCCTGAAGAGTTGATGAAACTCCTGAAAGACTCTGAGTTTTATCAGTTAGAGTTGGAGCAGAAGTTATGTATCCTTCGAGGCTTGTGTTCACGAGTGCTGGCCACTTACTCTGTGCAGGACTACATGGAGGAACAGCAACGGAAAGCAAATGCTCTCACGTATGTTTGTCAGTTCAGGGTGATGAAGTTAGCTTGTTAAATCATTTATGCCTGCTAGGTGCACTCACCAGCTTAATAAACTTAGTAATTACCTATCAGGATCAGTCACAAGACCTGTATATTTTAGCAGAAAGATGAAAGATCTACTTTTGTATTTTGCAATCCATAATGACGGGAAAAAAACTGGGAAGAAGTAGGTGTGTTTTGTTTTTTATTTGCTGTAAATTGAAGTGGGTAACTTCTGTTAACATTTTTTTCTTGTTTTTCGTGGTCAACTTGCAGAAGACAGAAAAACACAGAGATGAAACAGATTGCAGCTCAGAAAAAATCTGAGAAGCAGAGCAGCTCCAGTGACAAGGCAGGACCTAGTGATGAGAAGAATGTCAAGGCTGAAGACAAAACGACAACAAACACTGACGACAACAAACAGGTTGATAAGACGGCAGCTACCAAAGACGACAAGGATGATAAGGATGGGAGTTTGAGTATTACCTCATTTTATGGCAAGGAAGCTGAGGACAGTGGGGAGGAATCTAGTAATTGGGGTTCCATTGTCAAGAGACGGAGGCTACTGGCTGCCAAAGCTGCTGCAGAGAAAGAGAGGCAGGAAAAAGAAAGGATGGCACAGAGGGAAAAGGAATATCAGGTAAGATAGTTTGCTTAAATCCTCTGTTTTTTTATATTTGTGTTCAGTATACAGGGATAGCACTCTTCATGGAATTCTCTGAAATTAAAACACTGATATCTTGCGGAGATTGTTATTTGACGGCGGGTCTGAAGAACAGCTCAGATAGAAAAATCAGAATTTAAAGATAGTTTATCCTTTATTGTCTGTTCTTTTATGTTTGTCCTGTACATTTTCTTCTTGTATTATAGAGCTTAAAAAGATCTAATTATATCTGTTTATGCCCATACAAGTTTATTTCCTAACAAATTTCTCTGTGTTTTGTAAATTGGTGCTGAAAATGACATATTCTAGAATAGATTATGTGAAACTTGAGAAGGTTCAGAGAGTATTATTGAGTGGTATCCCTAAATATATAATTTCTAGTCTTTGGAAATATAAATTTTTCATAAGCCTGACTGATGGTAATAATAATAATAATGGGAAAAACATTAAATTTTTTTTTTTTTTTATGATCTCTCAATAATGAAGAAGAGACTTGCCATGTCAAAACACTTTAAGCTATAATGTTGGATTTACAAACTTGGTTTGTGGATTTACGCACTTGTCCTGATATTCTGAATGTAAAGCACTCCATATTGTATCTAAGCTTAGTGATGATGTAGTAAATGATTAGTAAATTTATATATTTTAGTGAACATTAATAATGTTATCAACAGGAAGAGAAGCAGAGAGAGAAGTTGAAGAAGAAGCAAGAGCAGATTGCTGATGCCATCAATCTAGCCAGGATGGTCCTCAGGCAGGAGCCTATTGGTACAGACAGACATCATGATCGCTACTGGGTTTTCACAAACACTACGCCAGGGCTGTATGTGGAGAAAGGTAAGTTGAAGTGATATTGACTTCACTGACTAGAAAAGTAGCTCTGTGATGACCAGGTGTAATTGCATTATGGTTCTTAATGTCACCAGTGCAACAGGCTATACATATTTGAATGAATGGAAAGGCCTCGACACAAAGCCTAAACTCACTGGTTAACTAGTGCGTCTGGTTTGTTTCCTCTTGTTATTTTTTTTAACAAACTGTGTTCATGCTTCTTTAGTTACAATGCAGTTTTGATAGGCAAATGTGAGAAATACCTGTCACTTGTATATTATTATGTCTATATAAAGTATCTGTTTAGATGAAACAGGTTGATAACTTGTAAATGTTGTTGGGCATAATATAGTAGGTTCGTTCAGGATAACCTCGAAATGAAATATGCTTTGGTGCATGGAAAAAGTACATTTAGTATTGAGATCCTAAATAATGATACTAACCTGAATCATGAATTGATACCATTATAATGAATCTGTGCTTGTGAAATTCATACTTAATAACATTTAATAAGGTATATTTATTTCTTGTGTACTTAATATCAAGGTCCCACTGTTTTGTCTATCTTGCACAGCTTGGGTTGAGATTATAAGCTGGGTTTGTTTTGCTGTATAAGCATGCTGTGACCCTATTCTTTGCTCAGGTTGGATGGGGGAGGAGGTCCACTATAGTGTGCAGAAAGCTGTGAAACAGGAGACAGAAGAGGAGGACATGTCTTCTGAAAGTGAAGATGAGACTCCAAATAAAGGTGTGGACCAGACTGGGACGACTCCATTGAAAGTTGTGTACAAGACAAAGAGACATGTCATTGAAACAAGGTAAATAACTATGAGGGATGAATCGGTAACATTAAAAGAGTCTTGAAGGCCTCATGAATTTAGCAAGGCAGATTATTTTCAATAAGTGGATTTTCAGGGATGAAACTTTCCAGGGTTAAAATAAAAAGATATTCAGGTTTGTTCAGATTTGAAAGTGAAGACTCACTGGCGAAAAGAGCAATGAAGAGTGGTACTATGCAGTGTGATATACGCTCAAGTCCTAATAATACCATAGACTCACATTTTAAACTGTGTTTTGATTATGGGATGATGCTCAAGCCAACCTGCTGATGTATCAAGTAGGTCGGATATTCAAAGGACGGCATGAAGTGGACATGCAGCAAAGAGGTTAAAAAAACTTTTTTTGAAAGTTTCTAGTTCATGATCTCAAGACTTCTTGGAAATATTTCAGAGACTTTAAATCCTGTTCAATTTTTAATAATGTCCTTTACCATATTTTTTTGTTTTTTGTTGACATTTCTAGAATTTCTGCTCATGATGAAACTGTAAGCATATATTGTAGTATGTCCTGCTTGCTCATATATGTTGGAAAAAAGGAAAGTCTTTTAGAAAGGCTTTGTTTTTCTTTGTCGATTCTGCTGATTCAGGAAGTCAGCCTAGTATTATTATTAATGAATATCTTTATTACTGCAAATGTATATAACTGTATATATATTATGGATTGTCATTATCCTCAGTGTTCCCCACCCTGGCCAAAATCTGTGGTTCACCTATAGATCTCAGAAGGATGTAGATGGACTCCTCAAAACTCTGCATCCTCAGGGCATCCGAGAGAGTCTGCTTAAGGCAGAGATCAAGAAACGTTATGATGATATTTCGCGTGCCATTATACAGGTACAGGGTTCTGTCTTCTTTTTATTTAAACAGAAAAATATTTTTGTATTAATTCACTAAGGACGAATACCGAGATATCTCTGTTTCCGGGTTCTGACGCTCGAGACAAATACCGAGATAACTCAGTTGTTATATAGCAATTGTTTTTCAACGTCCAGACCATGTTTCAATGGGAATTATCCACGTTTTCGTAAAGAACGATCACTCTGGCNTTGACATTTCTAGAATTTCTGCTCATGATGCAACTGTAAGCGTATATTGTAGTATGTTCTGCTTGCTCATATATTTTGGAAAAAAGGAAAGTCTTTTAGAAAGGCTTTGTTTTTCTTTGTCCTATCTGCTGATTCAGGATGTCAGCCTAGTATTATTAGTCATGAATATCTTTATCACTGCAAATGTATATAACAGTGTATATATTACGGATTGTCATTATCCTCAGTGTTCCCCACCCTGGCCAAAATCTGTGGTTCACCTATAGATCTCAGAAGGATGTGGATGGACTCCTCAAAACTCTGCATCCTCAGGGCATCCGAGAGAGTCTGCTCAAGGCAGAGATCAAGAAACGTTATGATGATATTTCGCGTGCCATTATACAGGTACGGGTTTTTTATTTAAACAAAAAATGTTTTTGTATTTGGTTTAAAACTTTGCATGTGCCTTCCTTTTCTCCCTCCCTTTATTTTTTTTTTCTGAGATGGGTCACAAGGTGTGATCTACTGGTAGGAAATGATAATGTTTATAATGGCATCTTCTTGTGGGTTATATTTTCATGCCAGGTAAAATGTCATGTAATTTTTTTGGTTCTTGATTCTGAGCAGGCTCAAAGAACAAACCTGGAGTTGCGTGACTCTGATGGAGACGTTGAAATGACTGCTGGTTTCAAGAAGGAGCTGTCAGACATGGAACTGAGGCTTAGAAATGGTGGCCTTGGAGGGGTGCAGAATTATGAAGATTGGGAGGCACGGTTGATGGAGGCTACAGATGTTTCAGCTCTGGTGAGTACAGTCTTGAGAATGGAGATGATGCTGAAATTTTGTAAAAGTTCAGACCACTGAAGTGTTTTGTTGTGAAAGTATTATTTGCCATCAGGACAGATATTTCCAGAAACTCTACCCTAAAACATGCATCTTAAGAAACAGCAAAAGCACTTGTGTATTAATTTATTGTGCATTATTTTCTTAAACAGGGTGACTGTTTACTTCAAGTGCAAGATGGCATTTTGGAGAAATTTCTGCAGGGATTTATGAAGCCAATTGTCAAGTCCAGTGAAGCTCAGGATGACGAGAAAGGAGAAGAGGACAGCGAGGATGAGGAATCAAAGGACAATGGTATGAAGCTGGTTGATCAACATTGTTGGGGAAGGTGGGACAACATATTCAAATCTGAGCAGGCCCCACATCATGGGGGGGGAGGAGGAGGAGGAGGAGGGGGGAACTCCATAGGACTACTGGATAACAAAATGTGGTGTTTAAATAAAATTGTAAAATACGACTGAAAACACTGGTGGATGCTTTTCTGTTTTATTTTGTGTTAAGCAAAAAATGTGATGAGACCTGTCACCCATGAATAATGACCAAGGGAAGCAACATGAAGCTTTGGACAGAAGAATTAGTTTTTACAAATATGAAACCTTCCTAAATAGAAAAACAAAGGCACAATACAACTTGGCACAGTCAAAAATGGTAGCATGTTAGATTTCATGGATGTAGATGGTATTAGTTTTTTAATAATAGTATTATGCTGGTTCCTCAACTGGGCAACCATATTGTTAACATTGTCTATCTTTATCTATATCCAGATGATGGGGAAAAGGTTCCAGAGAAGGAAGATAAAAGAGAGAAAGCTGTCAGGGAGTGGAAGGAGAGTATAGAGAATTGTCTGACCATGTCTCGACTGCATGTACTTATGGCGATGCTAGATTCTTGCATCAAGTGGGAGAAATCAGCAGAGAATGCGGTAAGTTATGGATCAACTTAATTGTTTAAATGGCATATGTGCATGTGGATTTCATCTTCGAAATCATGTAGTCCATCTTGTCATCTTTTATTTGGTACCCTCTTTGCCTGGATTTCTTTCTTATGTGTTGCAACATATTGATAGACTAAATAATGTGATTCTTACAGATGCTAGATTTGTCTTCTTTCTTTTTCTCACAGATGGCAGTAGGTCAAATCAGGAGAAGACTAAAACCCCTGAATCAGATTTAAATTGTTACTGGGCATGGCATTTTCTGTCTTGATGTAGACTAGGTGGAACTAGATACTCCATTTCTTTCATAAATAAGTTTTTTGCAGAAATAAAAGTGATGTAAAATTGCCCATATGGAATTGTTTATCTGTTGTTCTATAAATCCTGTTGTCAGCACCAGTATAACTCCTCATAAAAAGTTGTGGAAATTTGATTTGTGCTTATATTGCATCAGTGGTAATAAAATCTATGATGATAAGAGCTACTTTATCGCCTATAAAAGGAACTCCAGCCCTGTTATGTGATTTGTTTTCAATTGTCCTCCCTAGAAATGCAAGATCTGCCGTAAGAAATGTGATGACGCAAAACTGCTGCTTTGTGATGAGTGTAACCAGGCGTTCCACATGTACTGCCTGAGGCCGGCTCTCTCCAAACTGCCTAGTGGAGACTGGTTCTGTCCTGCTTGCAAGGTAAGCACTGGAATTGTTTCAATGCATTGGGGCTCGTATAAGATAAGTGAAGTGGGTTGTATGGCTGAGTAGCACCATGCAGTGACTTAAGAGAACCACTTTACCCAGATATGCCAATTTAGCTTTGGGGAACTATGGAGGTCGAGGCCATATAATTACTATTGTTATTATTTGCTCACCTTCTCTAAAGAAGAATCTTGTGGTTTGAAAATTTGAATGTCTAGTCCTGTGGATATTAAAGTTGTTAATTGTATGTTGCACTAGGGCTGCAGTAATTATTTTTTTTTTCTGAACACTGAGTTCTAGGCCTTATTTTCTATAAAATCACCATTTTTTAATATTTTTTTTTTGACAAATAAAAAAATTATATCATTCAGATCCACATGTAGCTTTTTAGTAATGGATTTGCATGAAATTTATATTGTCTTTATTTGTCTCTTAGCTTTCATGAATTACAACTTTTCTTTCTTTGTTTTCAGCCACGCAGACCGCAAGTTAGGACGCTAGAGGTGAGACACCTCAGTCATTTTTTATTTTTTAAATCAGTTTGAAATATTTGTGCCATGTCTTTGTGAACGGTAGTAGAACACAATTTGTGGAGTATTTCTTTTGGAAGCGCCTGAGCTAGAAATAAGTGTCAGTGTGCATACTGATGGGGCAGTTGCTTTGTGGCCTGCAAGAATAGACTTAAACCTTTGTCTTCATAATTAGATCAATAATTTATTTTAAATTCAGGGAAATTTAGAATTGTTTATTTAAATGAAAATTTCAAAGTTTGGAATATGAAATGCAACACCTCCCCCAAATTGTTAAAAAGCTCACCTGCCATTTTGGGCCTTGGTATGTTGAATAAATGTATTTCTTAGTGTTAAAGACAAGAATTTTAGTGCCTATGTGACTTTTCATTTTGGGTGGATTGGGTTCACTATCTTGGGACTGTCTTTCAGAGAACGGTGTAAATACAAAGTTCCAACCTGACAATTTTATGGGCTGCTGTCACTGTAGAATAAAAAAATTAAGTCAAATCAACCAATAGAAAAAGAAATCATTCCTTTCTTACGTTTCAGTCGGACAGTGAAGAAGAAGAGGAGGAAGAAAAAGAAGATGCTTGTCGTGAGTGTGGAGGTACGGACAAACTCATCGTCTGCTCAAAATGCCCAGCTGCATTCCATACTCAGTGCCATGACCCACCTCTGAGGCATCCCCCAAGGTGAGTGTGCCTATGCAATTCAATTCAGTGTTTATTCAGGTCACTGTGACCAGTTCCAATGTACATATACCCCAGATACATTATAACAATACATATATATCCAAAAACACTTCCAAAAGACACTGCATACTTAAACATTGAATCCTCATCTTTTTCTGCTCCGTCACGCTCTTCTATCTTGCTCTCAGATCATGGTCATTCACACTTAATACATGTACTTTTCTTTTTATGAACTTTCATGCTAACATCTCTTTCGGCACCCTTCCTCTTACTGTATTATTTCCCCTTCCTCCCTCTCCTTCCGACAGACAGACAGACAGTGTACAATATGAAATGGCTCTCTTTATAATGATGCAGGCCAGCAAGTTAGCTTGTTAGGTAAACGTGCATGCAGAATTTTGATAAAAGAAATTTTGTGGGCTTAGATGTAGAATAAGCTAGTCCCTTAAGAATTTTAAAACTAAGGAGAGACGTATTATAAGGTATTTTATGATTCTGCATCGAGACTCCGCCACACCAATGTTTGATATAGGCTAAAAAGAAGGTAATTATATAATGTGTATGCTGAACTTTAAGACAGTGGAAATTATATCATGTGGAGAGGCATTTAAACAATGTGCTGAAGTTTTGTCTTCCATTTGTGTCCATTTCAGAGGTATATGGGAATGTTCTGACTGTAAGAATGGTGTGAACAGAAGAAGAAAAGGCAAATTTGCCAGAAAAGGTAAGACTGAATGGGCAGTGACTTTCCAAATATTACAGTAGATAAGCTTTATAGTCAAAGGTCTGTTTCTGCTCTAAAGTCTTCATCACGGAGCACTTTCTAACTGGAATGAAAAAAAAATCGATAAAAATAGGTCTAGTATTTAAAATAAGAAAGTGTAGATTTGAAGGATGATGCAAAGGCATATCTGTAACTTTCAGCATGTGATGTGTTTGATCCTTAATAGTAGGAAAACAGCGTAATATTCTTTTGAGTGATAATTATGTGTGATTTTAGAGAAGTTGAACATTTTATGCTTTGCTTGCAGCTGCCTCAAAACGAAACTATCGACAAGACACTGCCAGTGAAGAGGATGAGGAAGAAGAGAGTGAAGAAGAAGAAGAGGAACAGCCACATACGTCCTCACGTTCTCGGTCGGGTCGATCTCAGAGATCTCAAGAATCAACTCGCAGCAGAGACAGGAAGCAAGCTAGCTCAGCACAGCAGTCAAGTCGCTCTTCACGGTCGCGGACAAGCAGCTACAAGGACAGTAATATGATTGTGACCCCGCCTGTGAGGACCTCAAGACGTGGACCCTCAGAACTGTCGGTATGTCCAGATACACATATTGAAGGACTGTTTCCCAGAGGCCCTTACTGATTCATAATTTGCCGATTTCTTCTCTGTGGCTTAACTTAGATATAACAAATGTTCTTTCATTCTGATTCTGAGCTTGCGTGGCGAAAAAATCTGATGTTTTGTTTACCTCTCTAGGGCAAACTCAAGTGTTTGTCCTTTTAATTTGTTACTGGAAGTGTGTTCTTTACTTGCAGTTTGCAGACAATTTCATGTTTTACATTGTAAAAGAAATGCGTCAGTTGAACAGTAAAGAAGCAACAGAATATTGAAAATTATGAAACGAAGCATTCTTTCAGCTTGTGATGAAATATTCAGGATGATTCACATAGAGATGTTTCTGTTAACACCATTATTTTATTCAGACCAGCAATGATTGATAAGAAAATATGTCATAAGATACTTTTTCCCTTCCTTTCAGCTGTGTGAAGATATTTTACACAAGGTTATGAAGCACAAATCTAGTTGGCCTTTCCTGGAGCCGGTTGACAAGAAATTGGTGAGTGTAGTAAAGAACCCCCTAATCTAATCCTCTGTAAATTTAATCAAACCACCTAACCCCTGTTTTTCATACCTTGGTCTTTTTATTTTTGCCGCAGAGCCTGTTTAGGGCCATAATGTAACAGCCCACACTATTATAAATTGAATGCATGGGCCCTTTGAATTTCAGCACTACAGTATTGCTTAATGAAGCCATATTTCCTTTAAGAATCATTTTCTTAGCAAATGATCATGACTGGTCAAAAACTAGTCTGGAAGAGAAATGCTCTGAGAATGCTATCCGAGGTCGGTTCGAGAACCCGTGACTACTCTCGGGGGGGAAAAAAAAAAGATTACGAGATCTGAAATTTTATCAAAAGTCTTCTTCGGGTGGTGTGCGAGTAAGGCTGGTCAACTTCGCATAACACCTTGACTAGGTCTGTGTTAATTTTTGAAGATAATCTGAATCTTGACTGAAAGCAAGAGATCTAGCAACAATATCTTTTGGGGACATCCTAATAGTATAAAGGTTTCCCAAAAAAAAGCTTTCTCTTACTTAATTCCAACCCAGGCACTTTGAGAAACAAAACTTTGAAGCAGATTGTCCTAACCTTTGTGTTTACGGTCAATTTCTAACATTGACGAAGAACATGTTTGAATGACTAATCAACAGAATCAAACCATATGATGAGTTTTAGTCAAATAACCTCCTCTGCTGCCTGATCCTTGATAAATAGACGTTGAATGGCAAGTCTGCTTTCAATTTCTGTCCTGTATAATTATGTAGTAAATTTATGTGGCTTTATTGTGTAGGAGATAGCTTTATTTCTTCATTGTTTAAGATAGCCTATTTAGAGATCAAACATGATTTGGTAGCTTGAAAGAAGACGTTTTAGATTAGAGACCAAGTCCTTATGAATTCCCGTGAAGCCGCAAGAGCTTCAGAAAATTTTATGAAAAGTGAGTGGCATCCCTGGAAATGCAGTGTGATATTGGCCAAAGCATTATATACTTTGGAAACAGACCATTTTGGCCCTAGAAACATTTGAGTGGAAGTGTTAGGCCTGACTGTTACAAGGATGCAAGGATGATCTTTTGTTTTTGTAATTTCAAAGCTGTTGATTCTCCATCTGATTCTGAATGTTCACAGCAGAGCGTAAAATCATAGTGCTCAGAATTGATTTGCGAAATATGCAGTGATACATACAGCCATAAACATGGTCAGAAGTGTAAGCATTGTAAATAAGTAACTGAATTATATACTGTGCCTGAAGAAATGAATATCAGTCTAATAATTTAATGGAAATAAAATATGTCTTAATATGTTGCTAAATATGTTCATTGTTCATTATTCAGGGTTGCAACATCACTGCACTCCGGGCAACCCCATAGGTGCTCTGATCCAGGATCCAGCGAAGAGTCCATCTACTGATAGTTATATGAATAATAATTCTAATAAAGAGTAATTTACCTGCATGTGCATGGCATAACTTATTTTGTTACTCAAGAGGCCGCTGTGTTTGGTGCCTCATACGAGGCCATTACTAGAGACATTCTCATTACTTCTTTTAAAGTAGGACTTCGACATGTCTGCCGGCTGTACAAGTGTATGTTTAGTTCAAACAATTTCTGTGTTGTATTTCTTGTCTTAAGGTTCCTGACTACTACTCCTTGATCAAAAAGCCCATGGATTTCCAGACAATGCTGAAGAAATGTACTCGCCTCAGCTACGCATCACCACAGGAGTTCATTGAAGATGCTGCACTAGTGTTTGAGAATGCAGAAGCTTACAACAAGGTAAGTGAGATTGTTCTCCAATTTAGTTCCACGAAGTATTGATTTCTTGTAAAGGTAATGAAACAGAACTCGCTTTACACAACAGTACTTAACTCAAGATCTGGGTTAACCCAATAGAAAAGAAGATCTCTAGGAAATTTTTGATTACATAATAAATGATGCTGAATCTCTGAATGATCTGATCTGCCAGATTAAAAGAATTGTAAATTCCCATGAGTGAGCATATGCCTGAATGCAGGACTTTTCAGCCCATTATTATTTTTATGTCAGTTTGAATATTTAATATTCTCATGGGCTTAATATTTAATATATTCTTACCTTTTCACAGCCTGATAGTGAAGTGTTTGTCTGCATGAGAGAAGTGGAGAAGATTTTCAAAGAAGCCCTGCACAAAGTATTGCCAGACTGGCCCTATTACCGCACTATTGTGGATAGGGATGAGAGTTCAAGCGGCAGCGAGACTGGAAGAAGACGGTCCAGAAATAAATAAAAGAGAGGGACAAAGTACATGACCATATGGTGGCCAGGTTGCCATGTATATGACTGTAGCTTCCTCAGAATATTCAGAGATGCCAGTTTTTCAGGGGGTGTGGAAGTCCAAATCATGGAGAGATTTTTTTTTTTGTTTTGTTTGGACAAGATTTGTGGAAATTTTTACTTGTTGACTGGGCATTTCTGATAGATGATCAGTTTATCAAATGTACATAGAGGTTGGTCCTACTTTGCTTATAAATATTCATCCCTGTGTCACTTTGTATGTGATGTCATGTTGTTGGTATCAGTTATGAAATTCACTCGCTTTTGTTTTTTACTGTTCCAAGAAGTTTAAGCTAAAGCAGTGGGAGGTAATTTCTGAGTCTTAAACTCTGCCCAGAGTCACAGCAGGCCAGGAAATAGCATGGAAAATTGCCATTGGTTTGTTCCCATGAATGTGAAATATCTAAAATCGGCGAAATGTGGCCAGCTCTTATGGACAAAAGTCATTGAATTTTTTTTTAGAAATTGGCTACTAGTTCACAATTTCATCTGGAATTTCTCTCTCATGCTTCAACTAGAGCAAAAACTTGTCAGATAGGAGATGAATTTCATGGGACAAAAGGTTGTCAAGTGATGGTGTTATATTTATTGTCATGAAAAAAAAATAATTCTGACCACTTGAAAATATGGAATACTTGTAGAAAAGAAAATTTAATAGTGAGTGGCCACCAGGCAACTGTGAAAAGACTTCACATTGTTCTTATCCCAAGCAGATCAGATCACACAAAAACCTGTTCAGTTTCATAGGGAGCAGTTTCCTGTGCTGCTGTCATTGAATAGATGCTGAATGTAAGCAATCAGACAAGGATGGACTAAATGGGTGAAAGCAATCCTAAGGTACAGACAGCATGAATGCTGGGATTTGAACCCATCAGCTCTCGATCTGTCCAAAGCTGTTTGGACTGAGACATTGTCATGTATATTGAAACTCTGAAACAGCTTTGTGCTGTTATATCAGTGTTTTCTTTTTGATGTTTCCCCAGTTTTTATTAGCATAACACAAATTGAACCACAGGCTGTAAACGTTCATCAGTGAAATCAAGGGCAAAATACTGGCTAGAATGATAATCTTGAGTTGGTAACTGTAGCAATATGTTCTCAGTAATCTCTTTATGTGTCGGCAATGTGTTCTGATATTTTGTTCATCTTTGTATGTTAATGCATATGACTGAGGTGATGTGATCCAGGTGGTCTGGTTATGTGTGATTTGTTTTCATTTTTATTTTCATCTTCTAAACACAACTGCAGGTGTGTGCAGGCTGTTGATTAATACGTCAAATAGGTTTTGACAGTTTTCGTGGTTCAGTTAGAGTGTGTTGCTGCCATATTGTCGCCTTATTTATCTCAGTTGTGCCAACCCTCCCCAGGGTTGCCAGAGATCCGACAAACCGTGGAAAATTGCCACTAAAATGTTTCTAGGTAGGGAAGATACTTGGTGGAATAAGGAAAGAAAAAGTTCTCTTGGAAAAGTAAGAAAAACCGAATTTGTGGTTCATTATGTCATGTGGAATTACTCTCCTGTGCTATAATCAGAATGAAAAGTTTTTTAAAACTATACATTTTATGCCATAGACTGGTGTCAGGTACAGTACACAATACAGCTACTTTTGTCATGAAACCATATATCTGACTGCCCAGAAATGCCATGGAAAGTCATAAGAGAAATTGTTTTAACATTTTGCGGCAAAACTGTCTCCTGCATTAAGGAGTCTCCCAAAAACTTAAGAGGTGGAGGAAAACATTGCAGCCTGTTTTTAGATGGAGGGCCAGTGGTGTCATTGATGCCAGAAACAGAACAAATTATATGAAAAGGGGACTAATTTCAGGATATCTCTGCATTCTCTGATGAGAGTTCTGCATTCTCTAATGACATAAACCTAATATTAGACTTCAAAATGAGAGAACCTATAAATAATCATAGTTCTCTACCAGTTTAAAAACAGACTATATTTAAGCCTTTAGTCACGATATCATTGATGTTTGGCAGATTCTGTTAATAGTGTGAGCAGTTGGTCACGGATGAACACTAGGTTCACAAATGGAAGTATTTAGGCAGTATTTAACAATATTTAGGCGGTAGGTATTTAAGGTTGAAGTTCCTGTGAAGTAAACATCCCTCGGGTGTAATGGCAACTCCATCAAACTTGCAAGCTGAGAGAGCCTGGTTTGATCCCCGATAGGCAATTTTTTGGCGTTAATCTTTTTGCAGCCTTTCTACTCAAATAGATCTTTCACTATAATTTGGTAAAATCCTTAGTGGCACACTTTCCAGATAATATTATCAGTTTCAGCTCACATTCCACCACCCCTAATGATGAATAGAATATGATCTTACCATCTGGTCACAAGTGTATAGCAAATTCCTGGGCACATGTATGTGTGTTTACTTACAACAGCGCAATCTCCCCAAAAAATAAAGCCAAGAAAAAAGAACATTTTGCGCAAATTTTCTAAAAAAAAATCTCTTTAGAAGAAAACAGTGGGTTAGCAATGCACTGTCCTTTCATAAGTCAGCAATAGGATGTTGTTGGGTACTATATGTGAGTTTTTATGTATGTGTCGTATCTGTGTTTTGTTGTGGAAGGTATCACAAGCCAGGACTGATTCTGTTCAACTGTTCACAGGCTGAAGCAGCTAACGTTTTTGAGTGAATTTAATTTATGAATCTCTGTTGTAATAAGTACTGATGATTTTTATATAACACTTTGTCCATATTCTTCATGTCTTTATGTAGACTTTTTTTTTTCATCTGTTTAATTGTATATGAGGTCATTGATAAATTTGTTGACTTTTGTAAGTAAAATCATAAAGTTTTTGATGTTTTTAGTTTTGTAAATATGCTTAACTATTGATGTGGATTTCTGTAGTTGGGAGGTAGTATTTGATGACAAAGACTGCGAACAGGAAGTTTTGCAGTTCACCTCACAGATTAGTGCGCTAAGCTTGTTCCAACTTCCAGTGAGTAGGAAAGGGTAGGCACTACCTTGTACATGGCCTTGTGAAGTATGACAGCTCTTGTTTAGTGTCTAAAATACTAAGATTACGTCCATATTCCACATGTAACAAACTTGCTGGAAATTTCAGGCCCCTGAATGTTTACATTTTCAGTAGTTTCGGTGTTTTATCTAGCTACCCATGCTTTTGGTGACACAACAAAGGTTGTAGTCAGGATTTATTTTGGTAACAGAGACAACAGTTTCCCGGACATCTTAAGGCGAAGCTTCGAGCATCTGTTTGAGCATGTGAGAAATTATTTTTCAGTAACTCCTAACATCTCTTGGCTTATCAGTTTGGTTCACAACACACTGGACAGAACTGTACTTGTGAGTTCAGGGTGTGCGTACCAAATATTGTATACAGAATGTCTGATTATAAACTCCTTTTTGTACTAGGGTAATCATTTTCCCTCCCCCAGCCAAACTTTTTTTTTTAATGTGGCAACAGTGCATATCTCTTATTCCCTGTGTTTACTAAGCACCTCTGTAATAATAATTATTTACATTCACAAATTTCAAATGAAACTTTTTTTCGGTACCTTCATTTGAAAAACCTACATGTTTGGTATTACAACACTTACATGTAAAATGACACATATACATTGCATTTTGCTCAGTGACTTTGTAGTTCTTCTCTTCCATATTGCTGCAGTACTAACATTGGCCACATTTTTGCAATTTTGTACATTTTGGGGGGGGGNGGGGGGGGAATCCCTATTAGTATAAAATCCTGCTTTGCTTTATTTTGCAAGAATACAAGCAGTACTTCCTTTGCTTCCAATAGTTTTGGATTGCCTTTAAAAGTATAGTGTCAGCATTGTTATCAGGACCAGTAAATTTGCACAAATCATTCATGCCCAAATCATGCTAAAAAATTAGGATCGAAAAAATGGGACTGAAAAATTTGAAATTCTGAAGCAATGACTAAGATTTCCTATAGTGGCCAAAAAAGATCGGGAAATTTTAAATACAGGTAGTCAATGCTGAGCTTAGTCGTTACAGCTATGCCTTTGCTAAATACAGTATGTTTCAATCCATTGTCAACATCTTATCATAAGATTTAAGAAAAAGTAGATTTCAGAGTAATCACAAAATGAAAAAAATAAATTTCTGAGTAATTATAGATGGGTGGGCGAGCAGGGACTACGACAGACATAAAAAAAAAAAATGATAGTCAATCTGATATTTACATTGTGATGTACATTTGGACATGTATATGTATGATAAGTGTTGTGCTGTCAGAGATAGTGGACCAAATAAAATTGAGCTTAAGAGCAGATGCATTTGTTTTGTGTTTTTTGAGAGATTGGGTGTCTTTTTATTTCATTTACACAGAAATATAGTTGAGCCGGATGACTGAAAATTCTTTGGGGCCACCTCATCTTGTTTGAGTTTGTTGAACACTGAGGAATATGTGAAGCACTAGCACCGAAATAAATCTGGATCTGAAAGATTTAATGATGGGAANGCAAAACGGAATGCCAGTAGGCTTGTATAACGCACTGTACTCTACGATTTTCAATCGTTTGTTGTGAGACTCGAGTACTTGTACTCATGACCAAAACAGCCCATTTTGGTGATTTTCAGTACAAGAAAGCTCTTTAATCGCCCGACTTCGTTGCGGAAGGCATTCACTGTATTCTTTTTCATACTGACAGTCGATTTTCGTATTTTTTAAGAGTACGATTCGTATTTTTGTACTAAGGTCAGATTTTCGTATGAAATACGAAAATTTCGTACTGGTTGGCAGCTCTGTGATTGTAACAACAAAGTGAAAAAGGCTTAGTCATAGGCTTAATTGTAACTACAAATTTAAAAATACTCAAAACACATCAGTAATTAACATTTATTTTGCATAATTCAACACAGGAAACGACAAATGACACAATACCCAGCGGCATCCATTCAAATCAACTTATCACTCAAAACACCATCTTTCCCCACACTGTAATACTCATGTCTTAAATGATTTATCTGCAGTGAACTATAAAGAATACTCACAAGCACTGCATGCAAAATCTTTTTAACATCTCATTCATAGACCACTCTCTGTTATTATGCATGCAAGGTCATCTGGGCATCCTAAGCCACAAATCCCAATAATCATTACTTCCATTATGGTCTTTTTTAAAAAATTTTACTAAATCCCTATGCTCTGTTATATTGACTTACCATCATTCCTTTTGGAAATAAGATCTGATGACACAATCATACTACTATTTTTCTTAAACCAGAAGTGAGTTTCACTGGCATTCATTATATTATTAAGACAGATCATCAGATCTACTGACTCAATTTTTTTTCCTAAGACGCACAGATCTTATTTGATCAATTGTTGTGGTATCTGATATATAATAAGAATGTCTCTTGCGCTTTTCAGTTGTGTCTCTGAGCAACTGCTCTCTGATCAAGAACAGGTACTGGTATGCTTTTTTAGTTCTGTCTCGACCTGCTGCTATCACCAGAATGTATCATCAAGTACAGTACGGTACTCCATTTACATTACAATAGTGATAACTGTGAAGTATTACAAGAGTTCTACTGGTGAAACTGGCATGAAGAACTTGTGATTACACGGTGAAATTTATGTGAAGCACTGGCAATTAAACAGTCATTTGTAAGCAAATCTTAGCTATGACCAAAGATGTGGCCTGGATTTTCGATCCTACCAGGTTCTGAAATTAAAGAAAAATAAATGTCTCACATCTGGCCTACTGTTAGGAAGAGGGAAGAGAGCTGTTTGGGTTGAAAAATATTTGACAGCACCTAAACATTATTCTCACTGTTTCATTTGCAAATATTCTGTATACCCAGATTATGTTCACCACTTGCACACCTGCAAGAAGCTTCAGAAGAAAGAACGAACAGAAAGCACCCTTGAGAGGACCCAGAGTATTGCTCATATCACAAAGTATCTCAAATACGTACCCACACTGTCCATGTTGGATTTCACACCAACCTCACACTATAATAATGCCATTAGTGACAAACAGTTTGCTAAACCTTAAAGATATGTATAAAAAATATACAAATTGTTTACCTTCATTGTAATAATAGATTAATACACTGCCAGAAATAGAACATAGCGAAGAAATTTGTTTTAAAGTGAAATGAAATAGCTTGATTCATCAAACATGAGGTAAAAAAAATGCATTTCTTCATAACCCTAGGCCCACCTTTAGAGAATGAATGTTAGAAATATTATGATTTCTCATAACAATGAACAAGCTAACACACAACAGGAGTTCCTTGGCCAAATCAAGCCCCATTTGCGATCAACTCTGAACGTTAAATGGCAATACACATAGCAAATTTGGCTTGGAGCCATGGATTTCAAGAGTTGCTTTACAAATATTATCATTAAAAATATAATAGAAAAACATGCATCCTATGTTAAGCAAACAGTTTTAAAGGATGAATAACTTAAAACCATCATCCACCAAATTTTTTCCAAGTGGATGCCACAAATGGCATACATGTAATATGCATCACTTCCAAGAAAAAAATAAAGCGACACAGAGAGTCAATGCAACTTTACAAGTCAACAAAAAAACAGAAAAGGATACCCTTGTTATCAAGAAGGTAAAAATTTTGTTAAGGTCACTTGTATAGTCCTGTGAACATGGCTTAAATGCACATACTGAAAATGCATATAAAGAATATGACAATTGTGCAATGCTACAGACTGCTGCATCTTCATACATCCTCACAAAATGAAAGTGATAACACAACATTCAAAGCAATACAATACATCAATTAACTTTGACTAAATCCTCTCTCTTCTCAACTCATAAGCATTTTGGGTTATTTGAATTTAATGAACGCTTTTGAACGTTAGGCAGAGTTTCAGAGTTTTCTCACATGATAGTAGGAACGCACATGTAAATGTAAGCCCAGACCGTAGCTATGGTAAGAAGTCGAGTTATAAGTACAATAGCAAGCAAGTGTAGATAATATTTAACTGCTAATGACTACTCATTTGAAGTTAAGACACACACCATGAAAGCTGTCTCAATCTATCTTAATGGACAATTCTTCGATGCTCTTGGTCTACAAAAATGACAACAGGACAATAAATGGCATGCATGTAACTGTTGCTCCTTCTTCAAACCATACTAACTATGACTTCGTGTGCCACACTGTATCTTACTTCTACAGTTCCTGATCTCGAATCAAGACAAGCCCATTTTCACAATGGAAATTCATGTATTCACAAGTGAGGCTTCCTTCCAGAATAAAAAAAACAAACAACAAACATCTGATTATCAATGACCACTCAAACAAATCAGCCACTAACTTTCCATCTTATGCCAAAAAATAAAAAATTCATGAAGCGCATTTAGATCTATATCACATTTGCTCTGTAATACTAAAACATTAATGTACAAATGATTAAGTTGTGATATGGCTATCAAAGCACTGCAGAGAGGGGAGGCTTGAGAGTAAACACAGAACCACTGGAAATGTCTACCAAAAAACTCGTTTGATGTGACACACCACTTAATACACAGAATTAAGAGAAACAAAAACATATTTAAGAAATAATTCTGAAATGGAAGTAAGTAAGTCAGCATACAATTACTGGAAAAGATATAGTTTATCACATATGATCCACGTCATTCTCTCTCTGGGATGTGGTAAAATGTCAAAAAAATGACTCTTCAAACAAACATGAATACATTAAAAAAAAAAAAAATTTATAATGACAACTTGTTACTCTGCAGAAATGCTTGTCAGAGCCGGTGAAGGCAACCAGCATATGATTTATACAGTATTAATTTTTTTTGTTTGTTTCTCTCTGTAAAAAAAATTCTCAGGGAAAATAGCTTGATCATGTTCTTGTGGCTAAAAATTATTCACAAACAGAGAAAAATAATTTCTCCAATCTGTGAGCTATCATGAAACAACAGTGAATGTATTAGGAAATCCCAGATGGGTGACTTATTTGTCTTTGAAGCAGAGAATTGCCCTTGTTGAATAAATAACACCAGAATATCAACGTAGAAATGCTTTATACGAGGGTAAAAGTAAGGATATGTTGTGTTATAAAAACATATGAAACTGCTGCATAATTTAATTCATTTAAAGTATTAAGCAGTCTGTCAAGTCCATTTTGTCAAATCTTCGGATTCTTCCAAGATGTATCTAAGTTAGTCCGAGGAGTCGGAGTGAGGAAAGAGAAAGCACCTTTGGGGAGGTTCTTACAAGAATACCTAAGGACCCTCTTTATCTTTCCTAAACCCAATGCAAACCCTTCCTCCACTCTTAACCCCAGAGTAGAGGGTTGTATATTTGCACACAATACTGCACTGCATTTCTGTTGACCCTGGGACACTGGTAAGTTTTGCAGGCAATATATTTAGGCCACTTCCATCTAGAACTTGGTTTACGGTTAAGAACAGAGTTTGAAATAGGATGAAGGAAGAAAAAAAAAAGCTACTTTTGGACAGTCCCTAGGCATCGTAACTGTCTAAGAACTCTCTCATGTGTACTATCTCTTCTAACCCTCCCTCTAATCCTAAACCAAGCTATAAGCCCTGCAGGGAGAGGCCACCGAATATGTTTTACTGGACTCTCCTTGGTGCTTAGGCTGATGGTTAGGGACAGGGATTGAACTCTAAAGTCCGACCAATTTCAAAAACATAGCTGAGAAGGTGACAAATCCCAAAATTTACACATCATGCTAATTAGTGAAAGGAATAGTCTGCTGTGTGCATATGCAATCCTCTGTTAAACAAGATGGGACTTGTGACACTTGTTAACTGAAGTGACAAGGATGAGAATCCCGACTTTGTTCAAAGCTTCGCTTGAGTAAAGAAAGTAGATTGCACTTTGCTCTACAATGATAACAAAAATACCTTAAATGTTTGCTGAAGCTGTACAGTTTAGAGAAAGGATATCAAACGTTTTCTCTTCTTCAGTTAACCCTGGAGCATATTAGCAGTTTAAAGTGTAAAAATTTATTAGATAAATAATTTGTTCGATTACAAAATTAGTGCAAACAGACACTTTAAAATTTTAAACTTCAACTATATTTCTTCTGCAAATATGGAAACAAGTGACATCTCTACAAGTAGTACAGACTAGTGAATATGGATTTTCATGACAAATATGGACAACAGCAACATTCATACATACAGGTGATCACATTACGCTCATGATGTGCAGATTCAAGTCATTCATCAGACAAAACTGGGATGACAAAGAAGGACTGATACATGATCTAGCAGCTTATACTCAAAGCAAATTTTCACTTGAAAATGAAAGCAAGAAAAGTAAAAATGAAAACTTGAAAATGAAAGCAAGAAATGTAAAACTTCAACTATGACAGCAGATGGCCTATGAAAGCATTTTGCATAGTACCTGGACAGATTGCGTTGGCTATATAGTCATGCACAGAGTAAAACAGTATAATACCAAATAATAATTTTTTAAAAAAAGTCATTGATGCAGTGAGCAATGAATATGACCATGGATAAAAAACTTTTGGGCCTCATCCTGAAAACGTGAATTTTGTTACAGTGAATACTGCAGAGTCCTCCATAAATCCTCATGACGCTACACCAAACTTAATTAATGATACAATATTTCCTAAGCAAATGGCAGGATTCTCAAATTAAGCATCCTCAATGACCTTAATAAAAATGGAATGGGTCTGCGGTTGTTCATGAGGGCAGGAAGCTTATACGTGAGGATGAGTCCTTTCTTATTCAGCTACACATGTAAAGAAACTCATTTCCAAATTAAGCAAGGTAAAACAAGTGACATTAAAGTGAAAGCCATTCATTGCATGCTCTTGAATGAAAAAGAAGTGATCAACTGAAACTTAGCAATTGTTCAGTGCAGTCTACTGTATTTTGACAGAATGAAAATGCCCCTAGCAAGATGAGTGACCAGAATGGTCCACTTCAGAACAATGCAAAAACTCAAAGCCTCATTTTACTAGTGGTCAAATCTGTTCGGGGCACAATCAAAATTTGTCTTCATGTCCTTAATTTAACTTTCACAACTCCAATATTGCTTTACAAAAACTTAAATGAAAAAACACCAGCATGGAGGGAAAAGTTTCTGGTGAAACAGTGAAGTTACTCAAAATTCTGAGAAGCATCCCAGCCTAATTAAGAATCATATTCTTGTGCAAAAGAAACACTGTATCATAATAAACTGTGATGCAGTTTTATAAGGGATAATACAGAAGAGTCTGATGTATTCACTCTATCAAAAGTTACACGTGTTCTGAACAAGGCCATAAACCTTTTGATCAACCCTTGCATTGGAAGAATACTCTAAGACCTGCAGAACAGCCAAGTTAATCAACAGTTTAAGACAGCAAGGGAAACAGAACAGATGTCCTGAAACAGCAGACTTCTAAGAGTATGAGGTACAGTGAATTTCGTTAAAATGCAATCTGGATAATCGCAATTTTCGTTTAATCGCAACAGTTTATATGTAACACATTACTATAATATATCTATCCAAAATTCACAAAATAATTGCAACTTGTTCCATGCTCCCAAGAAGCTGTCATTAAGCCTTAAGCGGAGTTGGCTATATAATGAATGTAGGTTTGAATTTTATACCCATAAGAGCAAAATAAAAATGACAAACCATGGTATAATATTTCTACAAACACTTTCTACCCACTCTGCTTTTCTTTCTCATTGTAGCCCCTACTTGATCCTCATACATAAGTGACAGTTTAGAAAAAAATGTATGCAAAACAGCTACAAGCCACAACACAGCACATACCCCACACGTGACTTTCAATGTCTTTCTTTCCATTGATTTTTTTAAAAAATGACTTAATATTTACTGTCTCAAACTAGAAGCGCTATGGACAGTTGGCAAGAAATGCTACCACTTGCTTCTAACATTGCAGACATACTAACTTTCTATTTTGGCATTAATCATGATCCTACTCTTTGGCACTCACTTTCCCCTATACAGTATTAACCTGGCAAAGTAACCTTGTTTTGAAGAGCTGCAATAGTTGTACATACACATATGTTATTATTTTTGGCTAAATAATACTTTAAGCTCTTTACAGCTCTCGAAAGTACAAAGACTACGATATCTCTACAAATCTTAAGTAAAACTACACTCTCGCGCAAATTAATTGGAACAAACTCTGAAATCAACAAAAAAAATCAGTTTTTCTGAAGTTTGCAGTATGAATGGTATTAAATTAAAGTTTGTTTCAATGAACTTGCACAATGTAGATATAGACACATAGAACTACTCTATTCGTTTAAGAAAGTAATACTTCAAATTAGCTCTTGATCTCGTATAGAAAGTGGCATAGGTCACTGATTTTAACTCTTGTCATTCCTAAGACAGTTCAATTGGACGTATCTCATTCATAAAAATACAAAATACAAAACACGATTGTGAGAATAGGAACGAATCAAAATCACCAATGTAAGATTGTAATGAACCAAAAAGTCTAACTTAACACACATTAGCATGACTACAGAGATATTTAGACATTCAAGTAAACCTAAGTTAATTTGTAATGAACACCTGGTCTAAACGCTGTTCACATGCAAGCTGAAATTGTCAAAATGGCCAGCCTATGAATGTGACAAAATGCTTATCTGCCATCGACTTCCACTCCCCTAAATGCACCCTCAAAGAAAAACAACAAAAGTCTAAAAATCTGATTAAATCTCGTATTGCTATGTTTCCAGCGTAACCTGAATGCCCTAGTGCATTTATTAGCTAATTATGTGATGTTATTGCCTTGTCAGGCCTGGTGTCGGTGATTGTTTTGATATCAGCTCAGTAAGACCAGCCTGAGCGCCTCTCTCAAAGGGGCAGTGAGTGGCGACCCAAAATGTCATCCGCATCACCAGGAAACACAAGTAAGAGCACCTTGATCCGGTTCTAGCACTACAAGGGTTAACAAAGTGTTGGCACATGTTAATGGTCACCTGGCTTGTTATGACCACATGCCTGACAGTCACCAATTAAACCATACATACATGTGTTTCACAGTTGAGCATTTACTTCCAGGAGTTAATAAAGGTGAAACAAGATGAGCTACACCTTATTGATACTGGTGCCAGAAAATGTAAAGTGAAGCAAGGGCATTTTCTATAATCTCAGTGGAAGCTGTAAGCCATTACAAAAGTCTTGATGAATGCATAAGTCCCTGAAAATGGCAGCAGAGAAAATAATTTGCTGGCTGAAAGTGGCAAAATAACCAAAAAGGCCAGCTTTATGAACCTAAACACTGAAATCTTTTTCTTTTTATGTGAGTAAAGAGTGTTCTCCATTCATGTTGAAGCAAGAATACAATTCTACATCACAACAGTAGTCAGCAGTAGGTGATACAATAAATCAGTGACCTAAGGAGACCATTCTCTGATGTTCTTCTTTTCAATGACACAGTTATTATGGGAGTGGGAAGGAGCAGGAAAAATAAAAGTCCAAAATTCTAGAGCTGTACACTGTTCCCACTGAAAAACTTATTTTTCCGCCTTTCTAACATAATAATTTCATGCAAGATATAATAAAACTGGAAGAGAATATAAGTTATCTGCGACCAAGACTTGAACAAAATGAACTGACAATGGTCATGAGAAAGGAGGAAGAACACAGGGAATACAACATATCATTATTAGCAGCTGTAACAATAAGAGGCAAGTCATAAAATGTGATTTAGTACATGTAACACTGTCAGTGCCTCTGAAAAATGACCTAAGCCATTGTTACACCAATGTAAGACTCGGGTCATTTTCCCACAGATGGAAATGAAAGGTAAAGTTTGATTATGACACACTGAAGGCAATCCTTGATATATGTATTATGCTCAGTAAAGAAAGAAAACTTTGTGAAAACTTTTCAGAAATGTCATCTGACAAATAAGAAATCTGAGTTTGTGATGTACCAGAACACAATAAATCCTAGGCATCTTGTTCGACATTCACTTTCATCTTAACTCAGCAATTCTGTTCAGCTTCCAACACAGAAAAACAAAAAGAAAGAGTGAGTAGGCAGGCACACACACAGGAATTATTCATGTTTCAAATTATAGAAAGTAAAGGTTGAATGTGACTCTGGCATATATCACTCTAACAGTCAACAAAGGGGCAAGACATGCAAAATACATAGACCAAAATTGTGAAATGGCAAATAATTAAACCACATTTTACTCTTTTGCTTTATATCTCTCTCTCCTTTTCAGGTTACAACTATGCAACCTACACAAAGCATTCTTTGGCAAAGCCATGGCAAAATGAAATCAATTTCATGGTTTCCCAGAGAGGCATAAGCCATTTAAACTAAGATGTTTCAGTCTTCTGAGAACCAGGAAAGTTTGCAGTAAAGTGGCACCTCCAATATTTCCCATTTATTAATGGCAGCCTCTACATTATACCATATATATCATATAAAGTCATTTTAAATATATAAGTGCAAGGCTCTGCAACTATAATATTTAGAGTGGCACATCTTTTCTTTAACTTCAAGTCTGTCTGTGACAGCTCAAAAACAAGTATTTATGAGGTTCGATGATGAATTTACCATATACAGGCCTACTAATAAAGTTCCATTGTCCACATTAGTGGCACATCTATTGTAACACAATGGCTCGGGTGTCAACAATTCAAACAATATATATCAATACTTAAGTGAAAGTTTTTGGGGAAAAAAGGGAAAAGGAAAACACACAGAGTGAAAACTGACTAACTTAACAAATTCATTGTGTAGTAAGAGTATAAAATAATCCTATCTATGTCTGCTAATACTATGTCCTAACTTTCTGCGATGACCCACTGACAGGTTTGCGCTCCTGGAATAAATGACGAATCATGAATACTTGTATCAATCCAACAGAAATCATCAATGCTAGCTGGACACCTGAGCAAAAGTTGACACGAAAAAAGTTGGCCTCTTGCGTGTTACGATCCTTTGCCTCATGAACTCTTATTAAAGTCTGAACTTGAATAGAACGCTCCAAGTTTTTCTTTGATCTTTCTATTATGCTCTGTGGAGAGAACAGAAACATCAGGTATATCAGAAAAGAACATCAGTTACCAGCACACAATTATATGAAAAGCAAAACTTTGACTTAACAGTCATCAGACTTTGTTCTTGAAGACAAGCCACCAGAAAATTCTTCTTTACCCACACTACCAAGAGTTTGACCCTACAGCCCCTTATCCATCAAGCTACAGTTCCTCACCCTGATCATTACTGGCGGCAAGCATTTCCCATCTATTCAGTTTGAACTCATCATTAATCATGGCTCCTCCTGCTATTGTCCCTAGATTCTGCTAGATACATCCTCTTGTCCAACCCTGTCACTACTATTAATCCAAATACACTTTGGAAGAGTCCCAATATTACACACCAGATGGACGTAACACATTTGTAAACTGAAATGATAATATGATAATCCATAGGAAAACCATGAATTTCTAAATTTCCTTACCATAAATTCTTCCATTGTCATATCCAGTTTGTCCTGAAGATCTTCTTCCTCAAAGGTGAGCTTATCATCGTCATCATCATCATCTTTACCGTCCTCAATAAAGATTTCAAAGAACACAACTTTACTGGATATCCTACTGAATGAGTTGTCAAAACAAACTCGATAGTCTCCTTCCACTGTTGAATGGAACCTGTGGATGAATCACAAATATCCAACTGTATTGCTTAACCATCTCATAATTCACTCAAACTAAGGAAAACAGCTCTTATAGTCCTCTCATTCAGCAATAAAAATTGTCAAATTTTCAAGACTTTAAATGACTTTCTCCCAATCCAGGAGTAACTTTACTGTACAGTAAGCTTCCAAGAATTCCCATTCCAAGTTGCCCAATGAATCATGTGCAGCTGTCTCAACTTGTTTCATTCCTTACTGATGTGCATGGAAATGGCCAATTTTGAATTGCTCTTTACTCTGCATGTCTGCCTTTTCACTGCTTCCTGCCTAATTTTTCCAGGCCACAGCAATCAATAAATTGATATTAATAATCCTGTTAACAGTTTAAAAATTGATAATAATTTGCGATTTTTAGCAAAATTTGGTGGTCATTTTGTGTGGCATTATCTCACCTTAAGTTGGGACTGCCAAAGCAATGCAACAGACTCTATTCGAGAGGGGAAGGGAAAATCACAATTCGAAGGAAAACTGAATACAGAATTATCATGCTGTTAATACTAAATACCATCACTGAGTCAGCTCCAGCTTAAATACAGAACTTGTGTCCTTTTATGTAGTGTTCAATGAGTTTTACCATATGGTGCTGTTATGCATCTAATATATGGATCTCAGGGGTTGTATATAAATTATCGTCGGTCGGCTAATCAAACCGTGAATTCCACATGGGTTAGAGAGTGGAATTCATGATTTGATCGGCCAACTGACGTTATTATTTATCAACATCAATTCCTTTCATTTAACATTTTTACCACTCATGTGATTACACAGAGTCATAAAAGCTGGGAGGAGATATTCTCCCTGTCATAATTTGGATGGGGGACTTGTACCACTTGTAAATTTTAAGAGAGACTTTAATTTTAATTTTTTAAAAGTAATGCAAACTTTGGAGTGTACAGTATAGTTACAAGGAAGAGACCGGCCCATGTTCAATGTACTATTGTACTTTTAAGGGAGACTTGAAACATTAGGGGCGAATCGAGCAATAGCATGGTTTGGAGAAAACAGTGGTTTGACTACACTTAAAATGTCTCAGCAATTTAACACAATGCTCATACTTCACCACATTATCAGTCTTCCTTTTATCCAAGTGATAAATCCTGTTGTCTGGACCAGCAACCATCAGATCGATGTCCAAGTCACCGCCATCTATCACCTGAAATACAAGAAAATGTTCAAATCAATTCATCACTCGGAAACGTGAAATCCATGACTTAAAAAACACGAAAAATAGTGCAAACAGTTCAAATATCCATCTGTGACATTTCAGGGTAAAAATGGACTTGAAACTCAGCCTTCTTATTCTATGGTATGTGAGGTTTGCTGCAGGTGAAAAGGTCAGAGTGAGTAAACCAATGAAAACTTTTGGTTGATGGATTTGGGTTGAAGTAAATCAGCCTCTATAATCTCCAAACAAGGCCAATACTGATCAAATCTGGAACAAATCTGTCCAGAAAATGCACATTATTTTAACCATGTCACAATTATTGTGATAAATTATTTAAGATATGCACAAACACATTTATTAAGAAAACCGTTAATATAGAACTAGCACACTGCGAGCCTTTTCGCAAGTCATGATACTTTCTGTATAAATTTATTATGCATTTAATAAAATGTGCATAAAGGAAACATGACTGAGGTCTGCAACATCTGCTTTCTTTAGTTTTTCTGATTTAACTTGTCGCTTGTATAATTGTAATAAATCCACCCTGCCACAAATGAGCTCCTACCCATAAAATGCCTCAAGGTTTGAAAGAGGGCTGGTCAAGTAAAGGGACTGAACATCCCTTGTCAGTTTTCCTTATCATGAGTGATGCACAATCTACTTTTAACGAACAAGTGAGGGGGTCCGATGAAGTTTGTAGTATGCAAGTGTGAGCCTAAATAAGAAATATAAATGAGAAATTTGCTCTGCACATAAGAACAGCCTGTACTGTACTGTCATACAATATTGTTATTTGTTTGAACAGTTGTGTGATGCATCACTGACCCATAATCAATATTGGAGACAAACGCAGCTGTGGCCAACAATAGCGATCTAAACTCATCTGGCCAGTTATCTACCATGAGAGTACACAATCTAACAAGATCAATATTTTATGTAATAATAACATTAACAAATCTTCATACAATGAACTTCCTATACAATCTATCAACTAACAAAATGGGCCACTCCCTAGTAAAAAGAAATGAGGAGATTTGGCAGCTCTGCTACCAACAGCTAAGTTGAAACTTATTTTTCGGTCATCAGAATTCATAGATAGAAAAGCATGTAAAATTGCCATGGTTAGTAAAGAAAAATATTTTTGTTGTTTAATGTGTTTGAAAGTTTAAAGCGCATTTAGTGTTCCTTCTACCTTGTGTCAGTAAAAGTCACCCTCCCTGCCCTCTCTACTAAGCTTTCCATTTTTCATTCTCTGACATAGCAATCCTTAAATGTAGTATGCTATGACAGTGTCTGTGCGCCTCAGTGTAAGCTGTTGCTGATCTCTTAGAATCTGAATATTGAAGCAAATTCTTTGATTGAAAATGAGAGTGTTTTCTTTCCAGGATAGCAAACATTAAGGTTAAGGACTACTCTCGAATGACACTCCTATCTCATTGATTATTATAACCCACGTAGAGTTAGGGGCAATAGGTTTGGGTTGTATTAAAAGGCATGATGAGTTCTAGTTAGGGGTTTGATCCTGCTAAATTTTAAATATGGAGAAACTGCCAACATGAGCAGACATGAACTGTGTGCAGACCAGGACTACTGAGTGTAGCTACCTCTTACTAATAACAGTTCATAGATAGACAGCTGAGTTGGATTATATTTATTATAACATGTTATAATTATCAAAAACAGTGGTGAAATACTGGTTCACTGGTTAATTAATGTATCTCAAGACTATTTATTTAAGGTCCACTGTTGCATTCAGAAGGAATTCTGAATGAGACTTACTCCCCCAACCCGAACTCATGCCTCATGCCTACTAAAAAACACTAAATGCTACCCCTAATCCTATCCCCCTAACCCTACCTTTAACCCTAATAACAATAATGGTCACCGAGAGAGAAGTATCAGTCAATACGAGTCCCTAATCTAATGCTCATTGAGACAGGAGCATCAGGTATGAATCTCCTTTAGAATAGAATTCCATCCTTGCATCTGAACTTCCACTTATCATCTCAGTTTACAATCTAAAAGACCCTTTCCGATTCAGTGACGAGTGTGATCCTGTATAAAACTGTTCAATTTTTACGCCATGTGAGTGTGTGAGGTAAATTTTAAGTATAGTGAAGGATTCTAATATCAACAGTGTTCTATGAATTGAGAGGGTATACAAAACGGCCCAGTCTTGTTAGTTCTGGTGTTTCATGAAAATAACAGCAAACATCTGGTCTCCGCCGATACAAACTTTGTTCCCGCATGTTATTTTTATTGCTATGTGTGAATGAAAGGTAGTTCTGAACAAAAAAGGATTATGGTACAGAATTTGCTCTCTTTTACTTATGACCAAATATTACTCAACTTTGACCCCGCAGATAACAGGGTTATGGGTCAAAACTATACAAAATTTGCTGACAGCTGATTCCCCTGGCACCTCCCCCATCAACTGCCATGGCGGTTTTTGCCATTTTAAGGCTGCTACTATGCGCTTTTCCTATTTTCGCATGATGTGTCGCTACTGTTTTCAGTGATAACCTACTTTAGGCCAACGTATAATTCACATTTGATTTTCGTACTTTGTGACAGATATCAAGTCTAAATTAGTGATTTTAAAAGAACTGTAACATCTTGTCACACCTGTGAGCTCATGAAATAATTATTATGTGTGCTAAATCTAACATCTGGATCACAAATTTCTAGTGGTATACAAAAGATGCCGACATGGAGAGCAGTAACTGTTGCAAGTTTTTCTCGGGAGGATTTCCATATGTGTGCCATCCTACAACATGCAGTGAAACACATGATTGTAAGATTTGAAAACTACATTTTTCTTTTTTTCTGTATTCCCACAAACAAAAAAAAAACTTCTCTTTTATTACCGACCCCATTGATTAAAGCCATCCCTCTTTAGTCTCTTTAGAGAGGAGCATGTTGTAGGATGGCACACATTTAATAGAAATCCTTCCATTTCGTTTATTTGATTGATACTAAAGAATTTTCTTTAAAAATGCCGAGCTTCTAACTGTTTCACCCATTCAGGCCCATTTTCAGCAGGCTACATGATAGATCTTGATCTACACGTAACATCAAAGTCAACAGCACTGATCTTAAAAGACATCGCGATCCCAAGAACCCAGCGGGAGAGAATACAACTAACTTTTGGGATAATCATGGAATACGAGCGAACTTGTGGCCAAACCAATGACTAAATGAACTGCATCAATAATGCAAGAGTGGTCCTGTCCCAGGAGATAGCCATACTTTTATTTAAGACGTGAGAAACTTACTGTTAAATCCAAGAGCTTTGTTGGCTGTTCGGAATGGAATTCGAAACAAATATAATTTTCCTCATTGGATTTGGATGCTAGGTCTATTTTAAGCTGAGTTGAGCATTTTGCTATTGATTTCATATTTTTGAAAATATTCTCACGCGAATCGTTAGAATCACGATATTCGACCACCCAATCCTAGTTTTCAGGCCCATGCCATCTACCTCTGATCTAGACATAGATAGAGTCTGTCTAACTAGTCTAGATATAGTCTAAGGCTTATGTCTACCTGATAATCTATTTCAACACTTGTTGTTGCAGGAATATTTTGCCAGAAACATTCTTGTTTCCCGGGTGCGATATCAACAGTTAAATCAATCTCCGTGCCATTACACAAACTAATAAACAGCAAGCAACATAACAAAACGACCGATCCAGCTGAGGCACACTCCATCTTGGAAGCGGAAGTAGCAGCACGGGATACAAGCATTACTTCCCCCTTGTCTTTTATTATTATTATTATTATTATTATTATTATTATTGTTATTCACTTTCATCGCGGTGATTTTTTTTTTGGCCGGGGTGGGGTGGGGGAGAAATATGTCATTGTGTAGATATTATTTTTTTAAATCATTTCTGTTCATAACTGAGATTATTAATGGGCTCGAAGAAAGTCAGTCATGATGGAATTCAAGAATTATTCTTCTATTAAAACAAGACTAAATTATTTTATTGTCATAGTCATGTCCTTAACTGGCAACGTTGTCAGTGTCCACCACTGCACCAGAAATGTTCCGGACCCCAAGTAGGCTATTATACCAGAAATATGCTTACCCTCTGTTTTTTTTTTTTTCCGGCGCAAAGCAATCCCATACAGAGATGAAGAAGCTCTCTCAATGTTTATTTAACCAACACATAGACATCTTTCTTTGTCACTGTTATTCTTTTTGTAGGTAAAAATTATGGAGTGGTGAATGTCAGAGGTGGCATTATTTCAGCTTAGGCTTGTTAATCATGCCTCTCCTTCTCAGCTCTGCATTTATCAAGCGGTACTATTACTTTTTTAAAACCATGGAAAACCGTCGTGTGGTGTGTACCAGCAGAAGACGAGAGGAGGCTGCTGTATGATGTTACTGCTGTCCTGTCATAGACTAATGTCCAAACATTTGAGATTGAGGCGATATCTTTATATATTATATGTTTTCTTAATAGCGAGGAGAATCATCGTTTTGGCTAGATATAGTAGCCTATAGGCAGAGGCCGTAAATAGGCTACTGGCCGTTACTAAATTTGCGGCTGACAGCGGCTGCTATGTTGCCGTATTCAACCGTAACGGATGCCAGGTGATGTGCATTTAATTCCTAAACCAGTGATTATTTGAAAATGTCAAGACAGTCATGTACATTACATACTAGACAATTGGAAGTTAGAATCTCCAAACCTATCGTTGACCAATAGGGAATTTACTAAATTTAATTACAAAATTAGGGAAATACGAATGTCCGGCGTTCTTCGGTTGTTTGGGTTCAAGTTCGAAACAGCGACCGGGAATCTGGGTCACGTAAACGAATGTCGGGGGTTCATTCTCGCTTGATGTCAAATTTGTGAATTAAAATAAAGTGATGTTTTCTATATGGTGTGATTTGAAATGCTGTAATCTGTCTGCCCAGATGACGACGAAATTATGGCGCTGATAATATAACTGAATTACGCAAAAAATTGGAACATTGCAAGAAATGTAGGACATATTGTGAAAACGAGGCTGCCAAAGTGTACTTAATTTGCATAGATCATGTCGCAATGAGATAGAGCACGCTTATTAAAATATAAACAAAAAATATTATACTTAATAGTACTCCAAAAATGCACAAAAAGACTTATTTTTGTATTTTTATTTTGATAATTATATAATACCTTTTCTTTAATTCGAGGATCAGGAATCGCCACTAACTGCCAATATTTCTACGCGTTTCAACAATCCCACAATGCCGTGAGAGGCTAGTCAGAATCTTTTTACAGGTGGAAAGATGTTTTGACAATCGTGTGTTTTTGTAGTACGAGAGAAAATGTTGGACCGCAGTGTGTATTTAATCAACACGGACACAGTTTGAATGTGCGGGGCATATGTGCATTTATGACCGAGAGAATTCAGTCTTTGAGCCTCATGTAAAATCAGGTTCGAAAGGCTTATGGGGTAAAGGTCCCCGAAAAAGTGCTTGCTTTTGTTTCTTTATCGTGGGCCAATATTTTTCTGAAGTCATCAAAGAAGTTCATGGTAAAGTTACAGAAGTAAATTATCAGTTCTTTTGTGATACAGCTATGGTATCCATGATGTGTAAATATTCATATGGAATCCAGAAAGATGGATGAAGGAACTGAACGGCCTGTGGACATGGAACAACAGAATACTTCGGAAAGTGAGGAGGACAACACTCAACTGCAGGAGAGCAGCCGTGTTGCGATTGTAAACAATGAGCACGCAGATTCAAAGGGGGCCGGGCCAGAGCACATGGCTAACTCGGGGGCGGGGGTCACCGAAGACGGTATAGTAGTGGAAGCAAATTTTGACACAGCTGGTGAACACTTTGAGGTATCTGACGACATGGTGACCTCTCATATGCCAAATGATCTTGCTTTTCCATCAGATTCCATGTTTGAGACAGAGCAAGACAACAACAGTAACTTCAGCAACATGCATGAAGTAGGGGCATATCAAGAGGAGGATATCATTGATACCGACTCTGAGGAGAGAAAAATGAAGGAAAAATTCAATGTTGAGACTCTCGGCTATGAACTCCAAGTGGGTTACCGTATTTTAAGCAACCTGATGAGTGCCAGCAATAGATGTGTCAATAAGCTTTTTCTGTATCCTGTGGATGATACATTTCCGGAAACTGCTGATTACTACGAAATAAAAGAGCCGATGTGGATGTTTAAGAGTGAGTAAACAGTTGTATGGTACAACGACACCTGTTATTGTATTGTAGCTCTCTTTCAACTTTACTTTCTCTCTCATCTCAAAGAACCACAGAGGTCACAAGCTGAATCAGATGTCCTCCTTCTTTCTGTATTTGCTACTCCGCATTTTTTAAATTGTCTTTTTAAATACTATTCTCTTCCCCACAACCTCCTTTCATCCAAACCTTAATTTTTCAGAGCACTGGCATCCTTTTGAATCTGCTCATTTCTTAGAAAGAACTAAATTTTTTTCAGCTTGTTCTCATCTGTCTGAGATTTTTAGAAATATGTATCACAGATTATCATCAGTCAGTCACAAAAAACAGCAACAATTTCTGAATTAAGTGATTAGATTAAGACTAAATTAATTTTACCAGTCTTATTAAAATAGATGTTCAGGGTATATATATGAATATGTATAACTATAACCAAATTTCCAGCATTAAGAGCATTAGAAACCTGTAAGTAAACTGCCAATATCCTCTGGCCTCTGGATAGCAGTTGACATGGAGAGTGATTAAATTAAAACAGAAATTACATGGCTTTGGATTTGGAGGGAAAGTGGATTCAAGGGAGAAGATAAGATTTCATAGAATTACACCTTTCTGTTGTTTGCTTTTCTATGTGGAGTGAAATTTAAAGTTTTGAATAAGACATGGCACTTTCTCTGAACTATAGAGAGCAATATATATATATACGTATATATATAAATAAATTTCTCTCCACAGTGAAAGAAAAGTTTGAAAGACATGAGTACGGTGATCTCCCACAATTCATGGCTGATTTCCGCTTGATGATTGAGAATTGTTACCGCTTTAATGGGCCAGACAACTTTGTGTCAAAGAAAGCTCAGAAGCTGGAAACAATGATGAAGCAAAAGGTTGCTTTGTTGTCAAGGTGAGTAAAGTTAAACCATAAACATTGTCATGTGTTCTTGAAATGAGGGTTGGGTGGAATGTAGAAGCAGAGGGTCAACACGAGATCCTGGAAGAGGGAGAACAGGAGGAAGAGGTGGGGGAACAGAGGAACAAGAGACCCTGAAGCTGAGAAATAATCTGTCGAATTTATAAAATTTATAAGGGAACAGGTTATCCCAGATAGGTATCAAATCATTCCACAAAGTCAGCAAGTCTTAAACATATTTATGAATTTAGAAGTTTTGGCTGCAGTTTTAGATAGTGTCATGTTATTTACATTTTTCAGTGCATATTTCCATGATCCACTCTGTGTAAAAAAGACTGTACTCAGCCCTGTTTGGTTTATGATTTTATTTGCAAGTCTTGTGATGCAATACCACCTACATTGCAAGAGCACCCGACTGGGTCAGCTGATATGCTGCTTATTTCCTTGCTGTGGTGGTTGGCATTACTCGTTTTAATACCAGCCAATCCAGACCTTCAGTCATTCTGTAGGTTGGGCAGGCCATGACAGATTAATTAAGTCAGCCCTCATATCACATGTAGATAGTAGGCCCTCCTACTAGTTGGAGTGACTAAAACCAATTTTTGTGCCACATGATTTAGTGTGAGGGATTTTTTATTCTTGTTTGAGACACTTGTAACTTTTCTTTCAGACCTGAAGAACTAATAAAATTCCTTATCTGACTTTCTTTTAATTCTGTTTGCTTTTTCAGAGATTTACGGGAAAAGATCTCAGGATCAGCATTATCCAATTCAGATGATGATTTACTTGCATCAGGTATTCCTAGCTGCCAGTCATATATTTTGAGGCTAATGAATTTGAAAAGTGATGCCTTAGGTCATGCTTTGCTGTCATTAAATTTCAGGGTTGAAATACACGAAGTGTGACATGCTGTTTATTAGCTCTAAGAGTTGTCTAGAAGTTTTATGATAAAGTATCCAGCATCACTTAGTGATGGCAAGATCAGAAGGATGTTTGATCAGTCAGGAGAAATACCATTAAATGTTTCTTAGAAAACTGGTGGTTTAAGCATAGTACCTTTTAGACACTATTTAATTCAGCAGTAGATTGACACTCAGGTTTTGATCTTTTCAAAAAGCTTATGGGCTAGAAATATATCTTTTTCTTTGTCATGTTCTTTCGCCAGCTGGTCTGAGAAGGCGTGTAAGAAATCCAAACATCTCAGCAGATGACCCATCCCAGCAGTTGTTATCTCAGTTGCGTCGAGACAGAGAGTTGCAGGAAAAAGTAGATCGTCGTCAGAAGGTGGAAGATAGGAAGGCCATGGAGCAGGCAAGGGCACAGGAGCTGCAAGATTGGGAAGACAGTTTACTAGATGCTGATGTCAAGGAGCATATTCGAACTATGTGGGAGGTAAGTGCATGAGAAGAAGAGAAGGTGGGGTAGTAAGTGATATACACTCAAGCGAACTTATTAAGAAAACATTTTTAAGCCATTCTGAAACACTCAGCAAGTCCCAAGGATTTACCTAACTTATTATTATTACATTTCCACACTACTGACTTTATCAGTCTTTATGTAACCAGTGTCAGATAATGGTATGTGCAGGTGCATTTCAAATGTTCTACTTCTCTCTATGGGAAGTAGGTGAGGCCAGGTGGGGATGGGAGGGGTAGGGTTGAGCAGTCAAGTAGGTTATTGTCTCATAAGCAGGAAGACAATTTCTACAATTTGATGGTTTCTAAGGGTTGATCCCTTAAGGTGATTGTTCAGATTATTGGTTTAGATTAGTCCTATGGATGCTATAAATATATGCTTTATATGAAATTGTTTTGGAGCATCCCGTGAATCCAGATATATAAAGATGCTCCCTTTCTGTATTACTTCTTTGGTGTGGATCATAGATAGATTAGGCTTTCGTGATAAGTTAAGGATGCGTACGTTCCTGCCTATGTTTTAGTTGGGTAAAATGGGCAAAATAGCACTTCCCTTATTTTCTCGACTTAATCATTTCGAGATGATATAATTCCTGTAGCCAACCAAGGTCAGACTTTTTCTTAGAGTCAGGGCTTTCCCATTATCTGTTGTATTTGGCAACTTCTAAGCACGTGTCACTTTTCCAGGCGAATTACCACAGCTGCAGACTTCAAACTTGGCAGGAGGGTACAAAAAGATACATCAGTCATCATGACGGCCTTTGAATTGTGCTATTTGGAATCTTTGAATATAGCCCCCACAAAAAATACAAAAATTTCTGGTCCTTCCCCGGCTATTGATAATCCCGCTCTGGAAACTAACAAAATTTCGCTAGCAGATGACTTCATCAAAATTTGCGTATGTGGAAGTGTTCGTTGGCAGGAACACTGCTGTTATAATGCCTCAGGGGAGGCGTGTTGGGACAGGAGGTGGGGAGACACACACACAATGGAAAAAAATGTTAAGTAGACTTCTGGTATCCTTCCTTTTTCCCAACCACTTCCCGTTTCATGGCAGCACTGGGACATCTCAGCTAGTTTTGTAAATAAGTGTGTTGACGTGTAACTCACTATTGTTGATACTGAATGAGGGCACAAAAACTTCAAGTGCTCTTGGATATGACGTGTATGATTAATGTCAAATTAGTGTAGTGTCCTATCATGCTTCTTATTGCCAATTATACCCTGGGTGGGTCTTTGAAAAAATCAGAATTGTGAGTCATGTTCACAATTCAAAGACTATCAAGTCTAGGTGATGTGAGCTTGGCTCTTTGAGTTGAGGGGTTTGCATTGTTGTGTCTTCATGGAAGATCACTAAACTCCTGGTCTTCATTCCACAAATAAGTTCCTGGCTTTAAACTAAGCGGAAGCGCTGTGCTGTGGCGGCTAGTAATGATTTTGTTGTATGGTACATTTGTAATAATGATAATGGCCTGTAATACTCTTTGTGCCTGTATTATGAAGGCAGTGTATAACATTATGTAACAATTTCTCTAGGGGGTTAATACAAATCCTGTTTTCATTTTTTTTTTTTTTCTCCACATTTCAGCTGCCCCAGATTGGCCTCTTCGTGTACCTGTGCATGGAGAGCCTTGGGCTGGAAGAGGAGGTAACCCAGTACCAGCTGGAGAGAGGACTGGCAGCACCGAGAGAGTGCTCTGACTTCAGACGCTTGATGACATGTCTTCTGTCCACACCCCATCAGCGGAAAAGGTAGGGAGAAAGTTTCAGCTTTCTAGTATCACTTGCAAGATGGTATGCCACAGTCGACCCCACTTAATCCCAAGGCTTTGGGAGTATGGAAAGTGTTGTGATTGAAAGGAGTTGAGATTGTCTACTAATTCTATATAAAAACCATAGTAATTTGTTATGTGGAAGATAAAATGATTCAGTGAGGAGGATTTGACTGTAGTTTTAATATAATGACTAGGTTCCTGCCTGGAACCAGACTATAATGTTCACTTTAAGTGTGGCAATATTCTTCTCCATGATAGTGGTTTTATGACCGTGCAGGGGTCCAAGCGGTCTAAGGCACCCTTTGTGATCTCTGAGTTTGAGCTGTTGTGTAGGCCTTAGATATGTTGGGGAGCATGATTATTTATGAGAACAGGCCATTTTCTGTAAGAATTAGGAAAGGATGGTGGATTATCTATATAAGTTATGCTGCATTTCTTCTCTCTCCCAACATCTCGTCTTTGTGGGAGGAAAAGGGTTTGGGCTGGGTTGGGGGGGGGGAGAACTCTAGTCACCATTTCCCTTCCCCTTTTCGAAGCAAATGAGCTAGTGATGTGATGCATAATTATGTGCTTTCATAATACATATCTGCAGTTTGAAAAGCTTCATGCCATATCAAGTATGGAATGCAAAGTTGTCAAAGAAACTGGATTACCTCTACAAGGTGCTCGCAGACAAACAGGGAAACCAGATCCAGGTATGTTTATGTCACTGCTGTTTTTAGTTTGCAATGCAGTAGAAATTCGTGACCTTAAACCTCACTATCTTGAATTTCTTGTGATCCTACTACAAAACTGGGGTCATGATTTTGAATTTTTGAGCTGATCTCCTGGAATATGGGACTGCAAGATTCTATTGTTTACAAAGCTGCAATTTCCTTACAGAGCTCTTTTGCTAAAGATTCAATGAGAGCCCAAAAACCATATTGTACTATGCATGCCTACAACAATTCATTTCTCATTAATCTGTTTCTGAGAATTTTGTTAGTTTTCTAGTATGATTTCTGGTTAGGAGAAATATAGCTGGAATAGTAAACTGATACAGGGTGTGATTTGCAAGCTTTGCCAACTTCTTGTGTTGAGATTCTTCACATTGTCTGAGAATGTGTGAGAGCTCTACATATACTTTAAATTCCCTTTTTGTTCATTTTGCACATTTATATTTGCAGGCTTGCTACTTACTAGGCCTTGACACAAGGGCATTTAAAGTAATGGGTAAGTGTTTTCTTGATGCAGTTGAAATGTCTGCTTTCAGTTCACCAGGTCATACTTGTACTTGTTAAGCAAACTTTCTCTGAGTTGGTACAAGTAATTAACATTATCATTATCCGTGATTTAAAAAAATTTTGTACAATTGTAATTTATTCCATTGATTTATCGGTAGTCTAGTCAAACCTTTATTTTGTAATAACATTTGTTTTTGGAATCTTGAGCGAGTAGTAAATATCTTTCCAGTAAAATGAACTTGTCAGAGATCTCTTTGCTGATAAACAGAGCATTGATGATTTGCATTTTGGTAAAAGAATGTAGTTTGTAGGCGGCCTTGTAATGAGGATAGGATGTTAAAATTTCTCATTATTGTCATCTCTTGTATTGTTATTCTTGCATCAGTTCATTCTGTGGAAATCATTCTGCTTTAAATTAAGCATTTCATAATTTAAAATGTTGGTCAAGTACATTACCTATGCTTGTTTCAGGAAAACGCAACCCACTGCTGAAAAAACAGTTCCATGAGCTCAGTTACTTGAAGCGTGTGTGGATTCTAAAGAATTATTGTGATTTCTGCATGGTAAGTAGACCAGCAGTATGAGAAACTGTTTTCTCCTCTTGATCACATGGGAAAAGTTTATATTTCAGAATACCCCTGAGATATATTATGTTAAAAGCACACTGATGCCTCCTCCTTTTTACTTCTCCATGTTCACTTCAAAGTTTGCAATACTTGGGGAAACCCAAAATCCCTGCAAAGATTATAAATCCCCCATTAAATTTATGACAAGAGGGTAATGTCTCCTCAACTCAACACGGCTTAGGAAAACACTAAGAACTTATTCTGAAGAGAATATCTTCTGTTTCTTTATGAGCATGACCTTGTAAGTAACATGTAATTTTATTTTGTTTACAATGAAAAGTTCAGAGACTATTAATAGTCTTTTTTTTTCTTTTTCTAAGAGAAAACTGTTTAAACCTTCTGTTGTGAGATTTGCAGTTGTCTGAAAGTTACAGCAGAAAGTCAGTCATCTTACTTTTGTTCAAAGATTTGTATTGTTGTATGCCTGAAGAAGAGAGCATCTTCTTTTGAGAATTTGCATTAATTGTTTTCTGGAGTGTCTCTCAACATTGCCGTTGCAGATGGAAGGACTTTAATCCTTACTTATACCTTGGTTGAAAATAATGTCTATAGTATTTATCTGGTGTTTTAGCCCATGATATATGAGTGCTGTCACGATGTAGCCAACACTCTGCTGGTCTTGGGATTGCAGGAGACCATAACTTGATGACATTTCCCTCCATTATGGGCTACATAGTAGCATAAAACAACATGAACGCTGAGAGAAAGTTTCACAACACACAGAGAGAGCTCATATCTATTTGCATATTCCTGATGTGAATGTTCTCATACAATTTACCAACAACCATTCCAAGTATTCTTGAGCTTGGGTAAAATGACTTAAAAATATGTATCTAATGTATCCTTTGATTGTGCAGGAGACTCAGCCATATCTTCAGAAAACCATAGAGGATATTGAAGTAGTTCGGCCCGTGGACGTGAGGGAGGTGCCCCTTGGATCTGATGGGAAAGGGAACAGATATATCAACTTCCCCATGTTCACAGGGAAGGATATACGCATCTACAAGCACTCCAAACATGGGGAACCATCTCTAGAATCATTGCACATGGAAGATTGGTCTGTAGATGCTGAGAAAATGGTACGCCCATTTGAAGTATTCAGTTATTTATTGATATTGTTGCCAGGTCTTGGGACTCTCCACCATGAGCCGTAACCCTTGTTAGTCCCCTCACATCTTATATATCTTCATTTTGTCGGAGGCCCACTTACCCCTTCCATTTGCCCCCACATCTATCTCTGAGGACCGGTGACTGGCTGAGTGAAATATTGTTGTCCCCAGTTTGCCTTCCTTTGCTTTTTATTCATGTGTGATAATTCAGGTTTTCCCAGAACCTGGAATTGTTTCTTCACATATATTTTGGAAATGAATATAGTTTCTGTTTGTTTATTTAGGCCAAAGCCAACCACATAACAATGTACATTTCAGAAAGAATGGAAAAGAGAAAAAAACATGTACACAACCGAGACTTCCATTTTACTAAGTAGCATCTCTCTCTCACTTCACACACACACACACACACACACAATGACCAGAATGCCCTCTGAATTTCCCCTTCTTGGTTATCTAGAGAGTAATCACCAACAGATCCTAGGGCTTCCTCTTGTAAATGATACATGACATGTCTGATTTTCTTTTCTTTTTTTTTTAAATTCTGTTTTCACTTTTGGGGAGAGGATGGCATACATTAAACCATGCGATTGGCTTGTTTGATGAATGCATATAGAATAGGGAGGAATGCAATGTATGGTTGATAGTCTGATTTTGTTGATATGTGCAATTCTTTATTTTTTAAAGTGGAATAATCCATAAGTCTTTATTTGTGGCTGTCTGGTGAATTTGTACCTGTGACATAAAATTTATTAGCCCAGTGCAAATTAAGATGTCCCACTATTGGACTTGTTTTAGACGTCTTAGTTCTTCTGATATGATGAAAAGTGTAAAAATGTTGTGCTGTTCTTTTTTTTTCCCATTTTTCACTCCTCAAAATTGTCATAGTTAAACTTTGTCTCTCATTTACATAGAACTCAGTTTTTCAGAATCATTTAGTCTAGTTTCAGACCAGCCACTTCTAGGGCACAGAGTAAACTGGATAAAGATTTTTGATGTTGAGAAACAGAAAAAGAGACAAACATATAGTAAAATTCAGACTTATCACAATCTTTTCATCGTGTGTTTCAGACATCTGCTGCATCATCCAGATGCTCAACTCCTGTCAATCCACGAAGTAGTCGACTGGCAGAAACCCCGTCAACTTCTCTCAGGGCCCGAGCTCTTTTACAGGCAGTAAGTTGAGCCCTGTAAAAAATAAACATGAAAATGGCATTCAGCCTTAATGTTTCAAGTTAGAACATGCTGTAGTGTTCACTTCACTTAACCTTTATAGTTTCATTTACTTTTTTCCTACTCGTTTAAATTTTTCAGCAAGTTTTTACTTGTTCAAGAGCTTCTCTGTTGGAGAAAATACACATGAATTTATGCCTTAGCAAACATCCCTTTTACTTCCCCTGTATAATGTTCATAGTGACGTATTATTTCTTGTTGTGATCGCATTTGCACCTTGATACCAGTGTTGCACCTGTGAAATAGCATATTAATTCCTAGCATAATCGTGGATTTAGGGTCTGGGGCTCAGATATTTTTTGCCTTCTGTCTAGATTATAGAATGGCTTATTTAATGACTTAAAAAATGTTTAGATATAAAGAAATGGAAGAAATTTTATTACAGCTACACTGACATAATATTGTCCTTTCCACTGAAAAAAGCATCAGTAATGTTGATAAAGATCTCAGATCTTCTGATTTCTGTGCATTGATGTGAAGAATATTTGTGTGATCCCTACCAGTAAAGGGATTAAGATTATCAAACGCCGCCTGTGTATGATTAAATATTTATGTAAAATTTGTCTCATACAAGAAAGTCGAGTCTTTTTTTTTTTCAACAAATGGGCCTCCATATACCTGAATCATTTATTTCTTTTCAGGCGGAATCAAAAGAAGCTTCACCAATGAGAGACACATCCAGGTCTGGATCAGAAGCACCGGATACCAACAGTTCAACTCCTCTATCTAATCCCCCTCGCTCAGGCACTCCTGATACTGTCAAGGGAAAGCAGAGCAGCACCAAGAAAAGGAAGAGGACCAGCCTCTTCTTCAGCAAGCGGAAACGTTTGAAACCTGGTAGCAAGAAAGTGACTGGTAATGGGAAAGGGGGCAGTGAAGATCGAGAGGATCAAGGGGAAGAGAATGAGGAAGAAGTGGAAGGAGTACCCGAAAGTGTTTCAAGTGGGTCCTTGCCGAGCCGCGCAGAGGAAGGAAAAAGTGCAAAGGACACTGAAGATTCAGTTTGTGATGTGATAGATAGTGCCAAATCAAGCAGGGGTGATAAAAGTACTAGTTCTAGTGGTAAACTACCAAATGGCAGCACAGAAGTACCTGGGGATAAGACACCTTCAGCAGCTGTAAAAACAGAACCACAAAGTGCAATGGATGTTGATGATTCTGAGACTTATCCAAAGAATTCTGTGAAAACACAAGCAAATGGTAGTTCATCTGCTTCCAGTTGTCTGAATGGCCCAGAATCCTCATCATCAAAACATACTGACTCAAAACAACATGACAGTGCATACTTGTCAAGTGAAAGCAACAAGTCACTCATTGATGAGGAGAATATCATTGATGACTCCCAAGAAAGCTCAACTGTGATAGTTCCAGACGTAGCTAGCAAAGAAACTGATAGCTGTTCAAATTTATCAGGTTCTGCTACATCACAAGCAACAAATGAAAGGACTACAAGTGTAGTTAATGGTGTGAAACATAATAACACAAGCGCAGACTCTAAATTAGAATCACAGCTTAATTATGAGGCAGCAGTGAAGCGTTCAGAATTGAGTGAAGATGGTGTGAAAACTAAAGAAAGCACTCAGTCGGAAAATCAGTGTCAAAAGGATGCTGAGAGTAAAGATTCCACCGCCTCAAACTCCGAGACAAAAATCAAAGAAGAGATGGACTTTGATGAGCAGATAGTTGCAAAGGCAATGTGTGATGAAATTAAGAATGAAACTGTTGAGCTCTCAGGCACAGGTGAGACAACCACTGTGATAAACAATCATGGAGATGGGCAGGACATCAAAGTGAGAAGTGAGAAATTAGTTTCATGTAAGGAAGAGGAAGGGACAAAAGTGGAGAAAGGTGGTGATTCACTACCTAAGGAGGAAACAAAGGAAGGGGACAGTGCATTGGCTGAGATGAAGACAGGAGTGAAAGAAGAAATAGAGGATGTGGCACCAAAGCCAGATGAGGATGAGGAAGAGGAAGACAGTGATGAGGAGGATGTGAGTATTTGCTCCTTTGGATTTGGTTAAAACAAAAATCTTTTCAGCTACGACATGAAATATCTTTTGCAGGGCTTTATTTGGCCATGCGAGTTAAGGAAGACCGGGACGTGCGTGCCGCCGCCTCCCCCCCCCCCCCCCCCCCCCCCCCCCCCCCNCCCATAAATTTGAGGGGCAGGAGATTGTAAAAAATGTTTAGAGGGATTTTAGATTTCTCTGAAGCAATGCAAACTTTGGAGTGCAGGAAAGAAAGGGAGATCAACACAGGTTCAAGCTATTTGGGAAAAGTGGGGAGGATGGGGACTACTGATAGTGAGCACAATGAATGACAGTGGCAAAAGCTGATGTTATTCCATGGATATAGACATGACAAGGGCATTGCTGTCTCTCTCTCTCTGATTCCCATAGATCCTACTTATACTCTGTAAATTTTGTTGCCCAGCTATATGCATCTGTTTCATATAATGAGGATTTAGTGTTGTAAAGAATACTACAGGTGTTACTGTTGCGCATTCTAATCTCCTTGGTACTTAGGGGGCTTGGACACACTGTACCATTATGTGATGCATCTCGTAACATTGTGTAAAATGTGCACCATGCACTGCTAAGCACATACTAAACTCTCTCCCTACAGCTTCCAGATCGTGGCAGAGTAGAGCTGGTTGCAGAGAGTATGGAGGAGATCAGGCAACTCATGAAGAAGCTGTCCAACCCTGACCCCATCAAGAGAGGAAAGAGGGTGAGTAGAAACAATATCTTAAGCCTTTTTCAGTGTGCCAGCTCTGCCTCCACCCATATGAAACTGTATGCGGCCATCAATTTAAATGTACAGCTTTCAGTGGCATTAGAAAACAGCTTTTTGCACCCTCCACCAACAAACACAACACACTGTACAGTTCCTCAGAACTGCTGCAGAGAACTTATCAATAACACAGCATGGCTCAAAAAGCCAAAGAACAAAAGCTTAAGAATGTTTCCTGACAATGTTACCCATTGCAGCAAAAAAAATTTCCCCAAGGATAATTTCCTCAACCCTTGCTGCAGCATTTTATGGTCTGTTCCCTGAAAATCATATGAAGTTTGCAGAAATCGTGAGTGAGTGCGTAAAACTGTTCTCTACTCTGTGCCAATTTGTAGTTGGAAGTTTTGTAGAGAAAAAAATATTGTGGAGATCCATTGGCTTGGTCAGTGTTTGACAGTTTTGGGGATATTTAAGCAGTTGTTTCAGTTCTTTATCATGGAATTTTGTTGATGTGTATCTTTTTAGGGATGGCTCAAGTGTGGATTTTCGTGACTTTTCTTTCATATTTAGGCCTAAAATATTAAAGGAGGACACGCACATCAAAAATAATTTTCTGTTTTCCAGTGCTTTTTCTCTCTGAAAATAATCTTTGGTGCCCACCAAGTCAATTTTGCGAAGAAAGAGCATTGTTCTGTTATCATGCGCGTATGTAATATAATGCAATTAGGAGAGCTAGTTACCGGGTTTGGCCCTTGGGTCCAGAAATATTCCCCTTCCCTGATCAATAGCGGCTTGTGGCAAAAATGATGACGCTACTTAAGAAGTTCCAGCAGCTACAGACACCTCTATCTGACAATGTATTATTCAGCTGTTAATTTTCTGGTCGTCAAAATTCAAACGTAAAATTTGATAGAGTAAGCCAGATAAAGTATTCTGCCTTTTTATATTGCCTCAGCATGATTTGTATGACATATCTACTGTTCACAGAGTCATTAAAACACTCATACCAACATGCTATCACTCGTCAGTAGAGCACTGGCTAGACAGTTTGGCCATATGGCCAGAATGTATTTGATGTAAGTTTATGGCTGCCACACACACAGTGTGTGCAACAATTGAGACTTTGGGTAATGTAAACCTATGGGTTGTCTGGGGCCAGCAGATGTGATATATCACTATGATAGATGCTTGAAAGACTTTTAATGGCCAAATAGGGTATCATATGATTTAATATGGTCTGTAGGACGATGCAACTTTCCTTTAAGTCAGAGCAAAAAAAAATCTGAGGTAAACAAAGGCATGGTGATGGGCAGCTATGTTATGTGTTTCATAAACAAGTTTTTTTTCGACTGCTTTTTTTTTTTTATTTAAAATTCTGGAATTTGTTCAGTAGCAGTAATCTGCAACTGAACTGTTTCTGAAACATCCTTTATTTGGAAATAAGTGATTCTATTCAGGTCTTTTAGCAGTCCTCGAAAGGTCTTAAGTAGTCCTTAAGTTTTGTTTCTGGAAATGAGTATGAACCTTGTTATCAAAGTTTTGCTTCCTCTTTCAGGTGTACCCAGGTGTTATGAAGCCATGTGAAGAAGAGTTGTTAAATAATCTGACAGTATTTCATGATGAGTTGTTGAAATATGAAAGAAATCTTACAAATGCCAGGATTGGAATGCAAACCAAACTGCGCAAGGAAGTGGAGAGCTACGTGGAACCAAAAGTGGAAGTGAGTGTATTTCTTTTTACTTAAGCCTGGCTTAGCCAGCCACAGATAAGGAAAGGCCGGGGACATCATGGAAAATTAACATTAACACATCTAAGTCTGGAATATGTCTGGAAGCAGCAAAAATCGCCTGCATATTTAAAGCAAATTCAGTGGCAACCCATTGTATTATGGATTTACAATGTTCTGTTATTCAGCTTCCCTCAAAATGAGTCATCCTGTTTTATCATGTAGTTCAAGAACTGAATCAATACTTGAAATGCAGAATTTTAACCCATTCATGACCATTAAGTCTCAGTGGTGATGCTGTTGGCTTGCCCAGATCTGCACTGATAGACACATGAAGTTGAAAACAACTTAAAGGGATGTTATTGTATGTTTGTTTTGCATGTGGTTTGTTTTGTTGGTTTTTTATTTTTTTGCTTTAATTTTTGACAAATTTGAGACTTGAGAGACTATTATATTGTAAATATTGTTTTCCTTTAAATGTCATAAAAAATGTATTCATTTTTTAGCAAAATCATGCCACTTTTGTACTTCTAGAGTAAAATATCAAATTACAACAAATTCTTTCACAAACCTCACATTTCATTGGGGTAAGAGAATCCTCATTAGATGTTCACAGATCTCATAGAAACTACAGGTTCTAGAGTGCTGTGAGCACTGATTGAAGAAATTGTAATGTGAAAGTTTTCCAGTTCACACAAAAATATCATGTGTATTTGTCCACAGGAGGCAAAAGGCTGGGACAGTGACCACTCACAGAGTACCAAAGACTCCAGTGATGATGAAGAGGATTCGGACAGCAAGGCAGATACAGACAGTGCCAAGCAGTCCAAGAAGGCAAAACCCAAATCATCAACAACAGCCCTTCTCTCCTCAGCTGCTTCTAAGCTGTCTGCGCTTTCAGGGGAAGGCAATGAGGACAGCAATGATAGTTTTGAGCTGGACATAAGTTCTCGAGGGCGACTCAGAAAAAGACGCATAATTCCGAACAATACAGAAGACACAGGTTTGAAGAAACGAAAGAATCTGCCAAATCAGGACAGTTTTTTCTCCTCTGCATCGTCTACAGCTGCCACATCAACTGTTAGCACAGGGACAGGGACAGTCACTCAAGCTACAATGCCCACTGTCGTGCAACGTCAACCTGGTAAACCCTGGCCATCTCACATCATTTCCATGCTCACGTCAGGTACATCCAATTCTGCCATTAAGGCTCAGTTGGCAGCTCAGACTTCAAGAACATCAGGTCAGATTGTACGTCTGGTTGCTCCTGGTGCAGACGGGGCCATCAAAGCATTGCGAGTAGCTGGGAAACCTAACATGATCATCTCCCCTCAAAGTTTATCAAATATTCGGTTTATATCAAGCACAGGGGTTGTCACACTACCCCGGAATAGGGTTGTTGCCTCTTCATCTGCACAGTCCTCACACCCAGTCATTCAGCAGCTGCTTCTGAACCAGACCCGACCAGCAGTTCAGTCATCAGTAACATCAGCAACTACCCGCTCCTCGGGTTCCACCTCAGCACTTCTGCAGAAACATCTGTCAGGGGCAGGCATCACATCTCAGCCTGCAGCCACATCTACCATGAAAGTGTCTGTAGTCATCACGGCCCCTTCAGCAGTCAGTACAGTGTCCACATCTAAACCTTCTTTGGTGATACCAGCACAGCCTGCAGCTGGAGCTGTTGTGGTGACTCAGGTGTCCACTTCAGTTTCCCAAGGAGGCAAGCAGGTGTTGGATCTTGGCAGCTTAACCGTCACCCAACTCCAGCAGTTGATGAAGAACCAAGCCATTCAGATCAACACAGGGGCTGGCAATCCCACAACTTTGTTCCTCACCACGGGGCTGCAACATCTCGCCACCCCACGAACTTCAGGCGCAGCCACTAGTCAAGCAGCAATGGCAGGAGGAGTATCTGCCACTCAGGTTCGAGTTCCTCTCAACCAGGCCACACTCCAAGCAAAACCAGGGGTGGCAGGAGCCTCTTCTCTTCTGGCAATGATCAACAAAGCCCAGAGGCCACAGATTCTGCTTAACAACAAACTCAACCCTTTACTGACTCTCTCTCGGCAGGTTTCACCCCAAATGGTCAGACCACCAACCCAGGCAGGACAGTCACCGTCAGTCACACATGTCCGGGTTAACACTACAAGCCATGTCATCACAACCACGGTGATCAATCAGGGACTGAATAACGCAGCACTGCAGACAGCCCTTGCAAGAACCATCTCTCTTGTTCCACCAACAATGGGCACCATCATGTCAGCAGTGAACCAACAATCTTTAGTAACGAAACCTACCAGCATATCCTTTCCTTCAAATCTGACACAAGTAGTCACCACGCAGAAACCCTTGGTAGCACCCAGAATAATCAGCTCACTGGCTGCTTCAACAGCAGCTGGAGTTCCAGTGGGAGCAGCAGCTGTTTCCAGTTCCTCACAGATGGCCAACAGCAATCCATGGGCTCTTTCATCAGACTCTGTAAGGTCCAGAATCATAAACATTCCTTTAGCCCAGGTCATCTCCCCTTCCAAGAAGTATGCCAGTAATGTGACAGTGAAAGCTCTGTTGGAAAACAGGGGTACTAAGAAAGGTAATGAGGAAGAATCGTGCGAAAATGAAACAAATGGGCATCCAGCTGCAATTGATGGCCAAGATTCAGAGATGGCCACAATCCAGGATGGAGTCCATGATAATACGGCAAGTGGAACTAATGTGACAGTCACCAGTACAGAAGAAGAGGAAGCTGAAGACGAAGCTGATGGAAGACCTGTTATTAGCGGAACCAAGGCAGCAACAGAGACAGTTTCAAAGAGTGTCAGTGGGGCAACTATCATAAAAACACTGCAGACAGCAAATACCACAAAGGAGATTAGCCAGACAGCAGTGGCAATAACAGCACAGGTCAACACTGCCACCAGTGTCACACTTCAGAAATCCACTATAGCTGCTCTCAACGCCCACTCTCTCCCTCTTTCAGTGGACACAGCCATCCAGTCAGTTACCCCTGTGACTACCTCAGAAATAATTCTTCCCACAATGAATATCAAAGTTCCATCTCCCAACACCTTGCCATCTGTACAGCACAACAAGAATGGCACCACTATTGTTCAGTCCACCAAAGTACCTATTCAAGTGGCCTCTGAAGCAAAAACAGGAGACAGTTTGAGCCCGTCAGCAACCATTGCTCCTTTAAGCATAAGTCATGCTGCAGCACTACAGTCAAACCGTGTCGCCACAAAAATACAGACAGTGGCCAATAACAATATAGTTATTGTTCCTACACCAGCGTCAACAGTTCAATTGCCCAGTGCCAATCCAGTCCTCCCAGGAACTACTCCACCAGTTGCTGTCCCAAAAGCAGGTCTGAAAAACGTCACGCTAAAAGTCACCCCACAGAACGGCGGCTCTGGTCAGTTTGTGCAGGGCTACATGACATCTAGGGGACTGGTCATTCCCCAGACAGCCTTCCTGCCACAACAGAGCAGCAATGTCATATTGGCTGGGTCCTCCCAACCAGGGGCTGTTGCCCAGCTTCAGGGCAACCAAGTGAAAATCCAACCATCCCCAATGCTGGGAGTAAGTAACCACCAGAATGTCTTGAGCATCGCAAGCAGTGGATTGGCAGGAACCGCTTCTGGTCAACAAATACAACAACAACAGCAGCCTCAGAAGGTGGTTGTTGCAGCACCAGATTCAGTCATGTCTTCAGGACAGTCCTCCACAACAATGCTTGCTCAGAATGCCAACCCAAATCTGAAATTCTTGTTCTTGAATAGGCCAGCTGTTTCTGCTGGGCAGTCTGCCGCCACTACAGCTACCATGACCATCACAAGCCAGCAGCAGCAGCATACCAGTACGCCAGCTGCTGAGCTGGTCAAACAGATAGCAAACAATTCTCAAGTCCAGGCTGGCTCCCAACAGCAAAAAGCCATAAATCCTAGCTCTGTGAGTCCTGGGAGTGGCCAGCAGAACACAGTGCAGCTTCTGAACAACTTAATCCAAGGCGCTGGGATACAGCAAAACACTGGAGCCACCATCCAAACGGTGGGTGGCCTACCAACCCAGAACCTGGTCAACTCCCAGACTGGGGTCAGTCCTCAGCTTGCAGCTCAGATCCTGGCTCTACAACAAAACAGTCAGCTTCAACAGCAGCAGCAACCGAACATTGTATTGACAGCCAAACCTGCCCAGAGTCAAGGCTTGGCTCAGCCACAGAACAAGCCATCAGTAGTGACATTGCAACTCCAACAACTGGGACAGCTCTTCTCCAACGTTGGTGGAGTGACCCAGCTCCAGGTGGGTGGAGCAGCTCAGCAGGTGGCTTCCATCCAGCAGCAGCTGGGCACGAGAATGGCTCAGCCCAACCAGGTGCTCCAACTGGCAATCAACCCCTCAGCTGGTAGCCAGACCATTTTGGCAGCTCCGCAGGCTCCTCAGGTTGTGCGTGTCGGCACCAATCAGCTCAGTCCTCAACTCCAGCTGGCCAGTCAGGGGGTGGCACAGATTCAACAGATTCAGCCTAACGGCAGCATAGTCATCCATCAACAGCCGACACTTGTACCCCAGCAGCAAAGTCAGAGCATCATCCTGCAACAGCCATCACTGTCTCAGTCAGTGATGGGGCCCAACAGTATGAACATACAGTCAGCTGGAAGCCAAACTCAGCTCAGCACTTTGCAACACCAGTTGTCAAAAATCACCCAGCAGTCAATACCAAAACCACAGACACCTGGCAACAAGGTTCAGCCGGGGACGGGTAACTTACCGCAAGGCCAGCAGTTGATAGGAGCATCTCAAACTCCTGGTCTGGTCATATCTCAACTGCAAACCCCTGCTGTGACTCTCTCCTCAAGCACGGTCACCCAGCCTCAAGTTCAGTTTCTCATCAGTCCTTCAAACGCTTCTGTTCCATCTCTCTCCATAGCTGGCACAGCTACAGTGTCGCCTTCTATTGGAAAAATACCACTAGGGACAGTTGCAGGCACAGGCAACATTAACCGTGTTATCAGAGCAGACTCGGCCCTTGTGCAACCAAATGTGAACTCACAGAACTCGGGCATGCTTGGGCTTTCATCTGCCATTTCACCTACTAACGGGGCAAATCAGACACTTGTCATTGGTAACTCGGTCAGCAACAAGCCGGCTCCTCAAATGATCATTCCCAACAGTGGCACAGGCCAGTACCTGATATCGCCTGTCAAACTGGCGCCCCAAAACCCTCAGGCTAACATTGTTAGCCCCGTTAAGTTAGTCAGAACTCAGACGCCAAGCTCAGTGTTAGGGCAAACATCCACACAACTAGTGGTGAACAACCAATTGGCAAATCCTGCCTTAGCAGGTTTGCAGACTCAAGTACCAGTTAATCCTGCAGTTATTTATGCAGGGCAGCAGGCACCTGTTACAGAGAAGAAAGAAGGTAAAATAGCGCAAATTTTGCTAAGTCAGCCCATCTCAAAAATCAATTCAGGTCCATCTCAGATTGTTGTCAACAGCCACCAAAACACCGGTCCAAAGTTGCCAGTTTCGCTGTCCCCTAGTGTATCGATGGCAATGCCAAAACTTGCAGCAGCAGATTCTAATGCTTCGCTCAGTTCCAAGACATTTCTGTACAAGATAGGAGACCAGTACTTCTCTCCAGCAGGCAGCATTTCAGTATCTAATGTACAGCAGGTTCCCATGTCCTCAGGCATCCTTACGTCTCCTGGCACTACTAGCACAAGTTCAAAATCGGATGTCCAGCTTCTTGTGCCACCAGCTTTCATAGAAGCTTCAGATCAGATCCTGAAGCAGAACACAAAAACCTCATCTACTCAAGCTAGTGTTCCACAGCTGACAGTGTCATCTTCCCCTTCAGCATCAGGTGGTGTTGACAGCAGCCACCCACCGACTATGCAGAAAGCGGCTAGACGCAGCCCGGGAGTCAAAGACAGTTCTAGCTCTGCTAGTCTTCATACACCTGGTTCTGTGAATGGAATTCATCAAGGGAGCACACAGTTTTCGTTTTCTTTGTCAGGACCATCCTCATTAAACAGTAAACAGTTACCCAGACCTGTGGCTGCCTCAGCAGGTGTACCTGTAGCAGGTCAAATTTTATCAAGTGCCATAACCCAGCAAGGCAGTGGAGCACAAGCTCCACCCAGTCGGGGAACTTCACTTTCTGCCAGTGAGGTGACAGTATCTTCTTCCAGGGGTCCTGCAGAGAACAAAGTGACGCCTAGGAGGAACACATTTAGTGGCAGCCAAGACATTGCAACAGGTTCCAAAGGTCAAACACCTCAAAGACACTTATCAGTTGATGAATCTGCCTTGACAACGGAAGAGAGGGATGAAAAGGAGGCAGCCCTGAACTTATTAACATTGGCAAACCAGCAGATATGATTTAATGATTTGAATGTTAATCAACCACTATGCAGGCCTGATGAAATAATGGTACTGCAGTCAAGCACGAATATCTCAACTCAAACACATTGAAGTCAAAATCACAGTTTGATCGATCAAACTTCTTCAGACCCAAATTTATTTCTCTATATGAGTGCTTCATGTATTCCTTGAAATTTGGCAAACTTGATTTAGACCTGAGCGCGAGGAAGAATTTGAGTTATCCATGCTTGACTTTCATCCACCTTTATCTCACAAGCTAAGGTCCAAAACGCCAGTCTTTGGACAATTGCCACCCCATTATGTCCTTAAAAAAACATTTGTGTCTTGGTCTTAACAAGTCCTATGAGGAAAAATTTACACCAGTATAACTGACCCTCAGTAGTAGTCTTTATTATGAGACTTTATAGAGTAAGGATAGGTTTTGACATCCAGGGTTGTATGCACAATCAAGTGCTGTCTAATTTTGTACACTGGAAACATCGTTGGTTATTTTCGAGTTTTCCATAGTTGCTGCTAGGGCACAAAATTAGAGAGCATTGCGCATACTGTCACTAGATCTATTCCCCTTGAATGTAAATAACCTGTTATTCATGTTTACAAACACAGGTCCTTTTTGTTGAAAGATTTTTTTTATGATGACGTAGACTAAGCCAGGAGCATACCAATGTTGTGCACAGCTGTATTGTGCCTCAGGCATCATCCTGCACAACGTCGTGCTGGATTCAGTCAGTTCTAACCCTTTATTTACGGGAGTTCCCACCATGACCCACCCTTGAGTTCTGTCACATTGCCCACATAATCGTCAGTTCATTTTCCTGCTAGAAAAATTCTTAGTTGTGAATTTATGTGCTTAAATAGCCTCAACATTAATTTTAAATTTTTTTGGTGGGGGGTGGTCAACATGCTTGATAAAGTTAGAACAGGCATATACTCAGCCTAAATAAAGGGTGCCTAGGCTGGTAAATAAAGGGTTACTTACTGATTGATGTTCTACAGTGACTGACACACCCACCTATTTTGCTTGGAGAATTGTCTAGGCTTAAAGTACAATGCCTGCTATAAGAGGCCACTGGAATGTCTTGCCTTACAAGGCATTCAGAATCATTGTCAAACACCATGTAAGACACAAAATGAAGGTGCTTACATTCACAATATGCATCCCTCACATTTTTATAAATGTCAGTTGAAAATATTCTTATTCATTGCAATATAAGTGAAAGATTTACTCTGTCATAATGATGGTCATGTACATAGCCCTTCATTCAAAACCATGCCTGCTTTCACATTAGTCAAAACCACCTGCATCTCTCAGAACTGTTTGTGAGTTGTGCAGATTGAGAATAATAAATTAATGATTCCTACTTAAATATGTCATCTTTCAGTCTCACCAATTTGCTGCATGTTATTACAGTGTTATTACGTTACATGGTATGTGCTGTCATTTGCATATAGTGACAGGTTTCATGCTGGTCCATAAATGTCCCTGAAAATATTACAAGCCCTTAATAAGTGCTTAATTTTTACAAAAATGATTTTCAGTCCGAAAACAGCGGTGATTTATTTCAAAGAAAGGATTCTCAAACCACATAGTTAGCAGAAATGGATGTGCAAAAGTCACGTTTTTCTTCTACTATGAATGATAACACTGGAGAGAGAAAATGGTGTCATTCTGTTATCTCCTGTTTACAGCACTGGACAGGTTTATTTCCCTCTTTTACATTATGACTGAGCAGTTAGTAGAATCACTGAAAAGAGTTCTGAAAAGGTCGTTACTATTTTTCATAGAAAAGTGGCACGAACGCTGATGAGGATGTAATGTCGGCATACAGAACTTCAGAGATAAATCTTGTGATATCCTGAAATGGAAAGTGATTTTCAGCTGGAAAAGGTGGTTTTGTAGTAGATTTAGGGATTAATTCTTTTATTAAATTATGCAAGTACNGTACATTATTTGTTTGTCAACTGTAACCCTTCAACAGCTGATATTTGAATTCATGTGCGCTGAAGAGTGGTCGATTATCCGGAGTGAGAGGCGATTATCCAGTGACTTTTATATAGAAAAAAATTCGGTTCCCTGGGAAACGAGGCGATTAAGCGGAATAGGCGATTAAGCGGAGGGCGATTAAGCGGAGTCGACTGTACAAAGAAAATGAGTTTGAAATCTGGATTTTCTCATGGGTTTTCTCATGGTAAAGTACATTTGAGCAAAAATACATTTAAGTCTAACTATGGTTTCCTCCAACAAACCTTTCAAACCCAAATTTATATTTCTATACTAGTGATTGACTTCTTCCCTGAAATTTTGCAAACTAAAACAAGGTGAAGTGGCCTTGAAGAATTTGAGTCGTCATGCTGTAAGTCTTTAGAATGAAGAGAAATCGCTTTGACATTAATTTTGTATATATCAAAATTATTTGGAGCAATTTGAGTGAGTTTTGGCAACACTCTCTTCAATGATGTGGATAGCGAAATCACCTGTGTATTATTTGCAGTAACTGATGATTCCCTGTGATTACTCTTCTCTGACATTGAGGCTTGGTCTTGGGTGAACAGATTTGCTGTGTTTGTTCTGGTTTCTGCTCTGCTCAGTCTGGCACTGGTATGAACAGCTTGATCCGTGTAAACTCTCCAGAGATAAATACAACTTCTCGGTGTAAGCTAGGGAATGCTATATTATGGCAAGAGAAAAACTAAATAGTCAAGAGTGATTGCATGAGGTCAACAAGGAATGTTACAAGCGAAGGGTCACGCTAACCTGTTTATCCGAATGGGTTGGACAAGAATAGTTCTCTTTTTGCTCTCTGAGATATGACTGAAGACCTGCATTAGCAAATCCATTGTTTTTTTTCATTTGCCTTTGCACGCAGATTTCCTTATGTGGAGTCAGATACTGCATTTTCAGGTAAATGCACAGTACAAGTGTGTTATGGAAGTCATGACCAAACAATTTTTTTTATTGGTGAATGTGTCAGAAAATGATGATTTGCTGCAAAAATCCACCATTCCTCATCATATATTTAGTGCTGTCATGTATGATTAAAATGCAGAGTTGAGTCATCTGTATGGAAATCTAAGGTGGAAAGTAAGCTGAAATAGTAGAATGTTAATCCCAGTTTCAATGTAAAATGTTGTTTTAGAATCGACCAGGAAGACAATTACTACTGATCTTTAAACATTGTGTAATTTCTACAATGAAGCACAAAGCAAGAAACCTGTTGGATACATGTATTTCCATTCTGGAAATGCCAGTTATTTAAGATTTTAAGTTTCTCATAATTCTTGTCTGTAAAGTACTCAGCATAATTTATTCACATTGCAAGAATGTACATAGTGTACATCCATTGACTAACAGCACTCGTGTGACTGCTTAAGTGCCTTTTGAAATGTTTTTGCATAATTCTCCAGATTTGTGTTTTTTTGTTTGTTTCTTTTTGAACGGAGGAATTTGTAAGTGCACTCAGAACCTGAGTGCTGAATATGTAAATATGTAGGTATACAGTATGAAAGTGCCTGAGCAAATGAGAGCGGCCGTCAGGTGGAAGGGAGGAAAGCAAGCACGCAAGAAAGAAAGAGAGAGAAAAAGAAAGAGAAAGATTTCCTTCTTCAAAATTAGCTGGTGCAATTAATGTTACATTTTGTTGTTTTCTTTTGTTGGCTCTTGTCTCAGGCCAGTTGTATTATTTTTATTTTTTTTTAATTTCATGATCATGTCTAGGTTGTTGCTCTGTGCTGAGTTGCAAAAAAGTGTCCATCTCATACTGGGCTACAGTGGTGCAGTTTTGACATAGATGGAGTTAAGGGCTGATCTCAGTTAGTAATTGGTCAGTCATAATGTTTTGTAAAGTTAGATGCAAAAATTTACATGTTTGTTGGGAACATTCTTGTATCAACTCTTTGTTATCCTCTCCAGTAGCCATATGAGGGTGTAATTAACATATGTCTTGCAGCCAGTCAAAATTTGATTCAAGTAGCAATATGAATGCCTTAGAATATTGGTATGACAGGAATGTTTAAGAAATGTAATTACATGAGGTGAGAAGAGTTTTGATCCAATAATGTTGTGACCTGAGAGCTGGTTTTTGATGTAGGAGGAAAAAATACTGAGAATTGTGATTGAATAACAATTTTCACTATAAAAGTAGTCTTAAGTTATGTCACATTAAATTGATCGAGTCACTGGCTATTTATCCATAAAATCAGTAGTTTTGTGTACAGAAATGATTTTGCTCTCTAATTCTGCATCAAACAAAAGTTTGATACTAGATCTCCAATCATCTATATAACCTGATAATTCAGTTCCTGGTTTAGTGACATAAGCCTCAATTTGACTTGCTGAAAGACATATGCTTATGAGTTGCCATCTGAAGGCTCTGTGTTGAGAGTGCTGTAGTGAGCTGGTAAAATCAAGTAAAAGTGTTTAATTCAAGTTTGAGAAAACAATGAAAGCATCTTTATATGTTAGAATCAAACATCTTAAAATGGAAGTTTCTTTTGTCATTTTGTTATAATGTATCTGGCAATATTTCAGAGGAATTGATGTTAATTTTTACATAATCTTTTCCATTTATTTTTTTTTTCAAATGATTTTCTCACACAAGCTGAAAGCTTTCTAGCATGCCAGGGTTTTCTTCAAAATTAACCAAGTATAGAGGCTTTCAAACATTTTGACTTGATTTAAGGAAAGGGTATAAATTTAGGGAGTCCAACTTGTAACTGATTTGATTCTGGTAAAAACTTGATTAGCATACAATATTAGAGTTTACCAAAGGACTTGAGTATGTTTGATGGTCTCTAGAGGTTGTTACGATTTACGTCAGAAACTTCTTGAATAAAAATTGGAAAAATCCAGTTTCCAGTAAGGACAGGATGATTCCGTTATCATAACAGTTTGGGCACAGCACTTCCTGGGAAACATTTATGCATCTAACAGTATTGAATTTCTTGTTGGAATGTAACAGTGATGTGGTAAAGCAATTGCCCTGCTTCACTTTGTGGAGGTCTAAGATCAGTCAGAGAAGTAAGCCGTGGAGCCAAAATCAGGAACCAAACCAAAAATTCCAGTTGCGCTGATTTTGTTAAAAATAATTTGGAATCTGTCGTGATGTTTTCTTTTGTGTTTTTTTTTTTGTGTGCAAAATTCGGTTGATTAGTTTCACTTTTTGTCATATTCTACTTGACTAAAATTAGAAAAAAACCCCAGAAATGTGTGGGATTTTAATCATATTAAAAATCCATGACAGTTTTAAATCATGCAAGAATATGCTCAGCACTCTACTAGCAAAATTAATAGGAAAATTCTATCCAGTAATTTAATTTTACAACCAGAAAGGTGCAATGTAGTCATAATTGCACTGATGAGCCGTAAAATCCAAACTGAAACAATCATTCATTTTCAGTTCTGTACGCTTGCCACAAAGGATGGGGGGAGTGGTGTGGGGCAGTTCAAAATACAGTCAGTTCCACTTAATTGCAACATTTGCTTAAATGCAGCGTATTCCACATAGCAGAATGCTACTTTTTTCTATAAAGGTCATGGGATAATCACAACTCCTTTTAATCACAACTATTTTCCATGCTTCTGTGGGATTGCATTTATACAGAGAGGACTGCAATAACAGAAACGGCGGGGACTGGAGTTCATTCCTGAAATTTTGTTTAGAGACTAAACTTTGGCTGAGTACATTGTTTACCCAAGCTGGGAGGGGGAGGAGGGGAAGGCTGTTCGGGGAGAAGGAGTCATTTATGTTATTTAAGATTTTTCTTTTTTTTTTGTTTTTTGACAAACGTTTCCACTTAGCTGGGAATTGTAAGGAAGCATGCCACTACACTATATGATTTTCACTCTAATGTTTGCAGTGTGGACAGAAATCAGGAATTTTTTTAACATCTGGAAATTGCATCTCTGTTATACAGTATACAGCTGTGCAAGGACAAAACACTGTGTAATCATATACAGTAACCAATTTACGATTATAGGGTGTGTTGTTGTTGCACAGCTGTTATGAATACATGATTGTATTTCGTAGTTTCTGCTGCAGTTATGGGATGCAGCAATGTCGGGATGCGAAAAAGTTTCAGAAAACAAAATCAGATCGGCAGATCCTGGCATTTTGACAAGAAAATAAAGTAGAATAAATTCAAAGCAATTTTTATATAGGCATTGAACAAAGATCCTCATGTTATCTTGATTTCCAAAAATTTTGCCATTGGTTGCAACCATTCCTGTCAATATTGTGAGTATTTTTCCAAAACTCAGTTATGCACGTTCATTGAAAAATGAGTTGACATAATATTCAAAGATGCATTTCCATGTTGATTTATTCAAAACTTAATTGAGTTCAAAATCTGCTATCCTTCAAATTTTACGTCATTGAACAGTAAATAAAAATATATGTATAAAGAGCAATTAACATAATGTTACTTCCCTTTATTTCAGAAATATTCAGAGACCACATACCGAGGTTTGGAAAAACATTCTTCATTTATAGTTATTTATTTTCTTTCTGCACAGTAGATTTCTAGTTCGGTAAAATCATATCAGTCAAGGAAGGATATTTTTGTTGTTATTGGTTATGAAGATCATGGAGGAGAAGATGATCTGACAGTTTTTCTGATCAACACTGATATTTTAGCTCTACTGAAATATGGCTTGACTGCTTTGGTGATTGTAGATGTCGGCTTCATCCTATTTTACTGCACTGAAATATGGCCCGACCACTGTATGGATTAGCTCTAGTTTCACTTTGGAAGGATTCTGTCGCAATTATAACTGCTTGTTTTGGAAGATCTCTACCCCTCTCGGTATGGGATATTTGTCATCAAAAGTTCCGTTTCTTAGTGCTTGTTCATAAAATGTTTGTACACTTACCGTGAAAGTTCCTCACCATTATGAATTCCAGGGGACCAGCTCAAAAAAATTCATGACGAGATTTTTGAACTCATGGGGTGAAGTTTATAATAATAGCGTAGATGCTCAAGTCATGCAACACCCTTGCCACATGACTCAATGATGGCCATCTTTCTGTTTTGCTTCAAAGATTTCTCCTCTTCCAACTGTGAGGCAGCTGTACAAGTTTGACACAAGTGTCGCTTGGGTCACTGCCAACATGTGAAAAAATTCTACTTTCACGTTTTAAGCAACGGCATATCAGTGAGAACTGATTTAATGCCTTGTGTCACAAGGGCTATGGGACTGGAGTTTTGCAACGAGCTTGCTTGGAATTCAGGATGGTGAGGTTCTATTGTATAGGTATCCAGCCAAATTATGACCCATTGCAAGCACTTTAGCTAGCATCCCTTTACCCCAGTATTACCAAGGTAGGCCTACAATACCTCCACTAGAATTTTTTTTGCTGATAAAAGACCGAATATCTACATCAAAATAGTGGATATATGGCCTTTATAATATAAAACTTAGTCCTGTGCACAACTGCATCTCTCCTGTAGCTCTGCCCTCCCTTCCCATCCCAAATTGCATGGTATGGCATTGCTATGGTTATAGTTCTATAGTCCCTGTATCCAGTTTTGTGGTTTTGAAGGAGTAGAAGGAAGACAGATCGTCATTACAGAGAGAAGATATATGTCAAGAAGGAGTGACTTTGTGTCTTTGCCTATGTTTAGGGTTATTGGGCAATTCTCAACAGATTGCCATATCAGTTACGCTAATTTCTGAAAAGTTTTTACTTTACAGCAACTAATTTCGGTTTATATTTAAAGAATAAACCCTGCTAGGCAATCGAAACTTGTTGTTGTAAAGTCAAAGCTTTTCTGAAATTAGTGTGACCGACATGGCATCCAGCTAGTATTGCCTTATTATGTTTTCTCATTTTTTCTCTCTTCATAATTTACATTCCATTTGTTAGTTGTCATGCATATTTGATTTGGAGAGCCCAAGAATTTAGCCCTTGAAAATGAAAACCAGTAAATCAGTTATTATCAAGCACTGAGCTGATGATGATGGTGTAGGTTTTCTTCTGTGAGTGAATGAATGAATGAATGAATGATTGCCAGGGACATTACTACATAAGGTATTAAGTTTCAACCAAAATAATTCTGTGTAACCACATTTTAAATAGCAGTTCAAGGCTGGGTGCCAACGAATGTTATCTATACAATAAATAGTGTTTGCCGGGGGAATTTGGATTTACTTTAATGAGACACCGGTCCTTCACTAAATTTTGCATTCCAGATAATTGCATATTTATTTATTTTAGACCGAGAAATATTTTGATCTCAGCCGAAATTATTTAGATCTGGATGAATACATGTATGTCCTCCCATGTCTGTTTCCATAAAGGAAATAATTACTGGGCCAGGGATAGAGTGAAGAAAACAAGGCTTTTATAGTGTCTTCTGACAAAAGGACTTATATTGGTTTTCCTGCCAAACTTTTGTGCATATTCGTGATCTGTATATTAACACTCATCATCCAGCAAAATATTTTTGCAAGACTGGGAATGCCCTTGAATTAGACAAGAATTTGTTGAAGCAAAGAGTTATTTTGAAACAAAACCACCCATCAGTTTTCCTAAAACCAGGCTTGACAAAGATAAGCCCTTTTGTCAGATAATAAATTTTAGTTTTGTATTGTGATATTTGTGATGACAGTCTGTTTCACCTTAAAAACTCACTTTTGAGCAGTAACACAGTATATTAGAATATTCTGGTCCATGCACCAAAAAACAAAACATAAAAAAATACTTAAGACTTGGAAAAGAGAAAGAAAAGGAGATTCTTGCTCTTACTTATTCCATTTTAAAGAATTTCCAGTATGATCTTTATACAAAAGTACACAAAAAAAACCAACAAATGCAATGACCCATATAAGATAGTGTTGTAAGTAAAATAATTTATTCTACAATGTACAAACTACAGAGGGTTTTTGAAAACAAAACTTAAAGAAAAGAAAACTGATGAAAGTAATTGTAAGTCTTGCTTTAAAAAAAAAAAATTGCAGACAAAACTGTTTGGGTGAGCATGAACAGTTGACAAGACATGAAGAAAATCGGCAAAATCACAGTTTTTTCATCACAGTGAATATTCATACTATCCCTGTTGGCCAAAAGAAATACCAACTACAGGAATATGTGTTGGTACTAGTAGATTGATTCATTTTCTTATGCAGATCACCACTCCTTGGCAAACAAATGGCTATCCTCAACGATTTCAGTATTGAACAGTATTCAATGACAATATATCCACATCACAGACCTGAAAATTTCTCCAAGTGGCATTGAAGATTCATACAAGGAGGGTAAACATTACCAAAGATTTCTTTAAGTGCTGATTCATGTTTTAAACTGATACAGTTTAGTTAGGACAAAGGAAACAAAACAGATCTACATCTAAATACATAGATTAAGTAACTGAGAAAGACAAAAGACATTGATTCCCTATACACAGTGCATCAAACACAATTGGAGAGTGTTTTTCCAAAACTCAGTAAGTGGCTTCTGAAAATTTTTTGAAAAACAGGAAAATAATGTAAGGATAACTACTCTGCACATATGCATTTACTTTAAATTTTCATGACTCTAGAGGCAATTCAGATTTCAGCGTGTTTTCTATAGTTTAACAAAGAAATGATCCCTCATTAAGCAAGTAACTCATTTTTTAGCGAAAATGCAGTTACTGTGTTCTGGAAAAAATACTCTTCAATTAGTTCACAAAAGTCACCATTAAAGAATGGCCAAATAAAGGCAAGAAGTAACTTCATGTTATTTGGGTCCAAAGTGACCAACAGGCACAATATTTTGTTTTCCTGAAGATAAAACATTTTCTCAACTTCTTAAACTGCCAAAGTTTTAACTTTTTAAACTTCTAAAATTCCAAGCTTTACAATATGTTTCTCAAATGCTTTCTAAGAACCCTGAATACAAAATACAAAATACAAAACTTCAACACACAATGACATGGTATGAGTGGCTCTACAGATCCAGAAATGTCAATCACACATACTGTTTTGTTTTTGGAGACAATTTATTTCTTGACATACCTCGTTTGAATTTTGCATGTTGCATGACACTGGATTTAGAATTTTAAAATTAAGTTTTCTCCAACATGGCTGAGTGGGTGACCCACTGACTGCTTCCAGTTGCAATTTCAGGGGTTTACAGTGAGTGGCATTGCTATGCTGGACAGTGTTCCACAGTGTTTGCTTTAAGATAATTGTAAGTATTCAACACAGTTCTGGACTGTCACACTGTACATGCAGAGAGATTAATATAGAGAAAATTAAGCTTGAATTGTATGGATCGTACTGGAAGAAAACGTCATTAAGATCAACTGTTTCATGGTGGCATAAGTTTGAAAAGTATTGGTAATAATTAATAAACAAAGTAATGATCCATTCACAAGAGATGCAATTCCTCTGAAGAATTCATCCTTTTTAATTTTTTTGTCAAATTTTTAATGTTATCAGAATTCTAAAGGTATCATAGGAACCATCTTAAATTAGAAACAAAATGATGTCAGAATTTGAATGTGAGCGATTTTATGGAATATATCATTATATGTCAACAATGATTGTTCTTTGCTTGTTTTTCTCAGTGCCTCAAACCTCCAAAGCGATAAAACCCATACAGTACACATTCATTCAAGTAAAAATGATTATTGCTTTAAATTGCCAGAAACAGCCACAACACATAGACCTAAAGATATGTACATAAACATACTGATTGTTTGAGATTTAATTTATCATGAATTAGGCAAAACTGAGAGCAGAGGAAATAGACAGGATAAAGGTCAAGTCAAGAAGGGGTAAAGGCCATGGTTTGTTTTGCGACACGAAGGCAAAAAAAAAGAGTACGTGCTCAAGGAAAACGAGAATACACAAAGAGAGATGAATATGTCTGATGACAAAGCAGAGATATGTTAATGAAAAAGAAGCAGGTCAATTAAGTATGTTAGGACAATGTTACACACACCAATAAGTCTCCAAATTGGGCAACCAATCAAGGAGATTATAAATACTGTACCATCAAATGACGAACCAATGAGGTGACAAAAAACTTAAAGAGATGAAGAGAAAAATAAGCACTCTGGAAAAACTTTTTCAAAAAAATCTCTGAAGGTATTTTGCTACNAATACACAAAGAGAGATGAATATGTCTGATGACAAAGCAGAGGTATGTTAATCCTCTAGTGCCCAGCCCTATTTACAATGGCACAAAAAGTCCGAGCTCCAGTTTTTAGATCACTTCTGGATCCACTATGCTGGAACAAGCATCAAAATGATGATGATAATAATAATAATAATAATAATAATGCGGTTTATAAGTCTCATATCCAGGCTAATGCCCACTCATGCGACTTCACACTAGTATGGTGGGGTGATGATCTTGGTTTGCTTTTTCTTTGTTCCATGAAATGTATCAGATCTGATACGCTGGGCACTACAGGGTTAATGAAAAAGAAGCAGGTCAATTAAGTATGTTAGGACAATGTTGCACACCAATAAGTCTCCAAATTGGGCAACCAATCAAGGAGATTATAAATACCATCAAATGATGAACCAGTGAGGTGACAAAAAACTTAAAGAGATGGAGAGAAAAATAATCACTCTGGAAAAACTTTTTCAAAAAAATCTCTGAAGGTATTTTGCTACAAAAAATAAACACACTGATCCTGATTAAACCAGAAATAGCAGTTTTAATTACTACAGAATGGTTTTTTTCTGTCTTTTTCATGCTTTATCAAGTAATGAGTGTGCAGTGTGTTCAATTATTTATGGTGCTCACCAATTAAGTAAGTTGATACTTTTTGATGGGCTTGTTTTTCTAATACCCTCACCTCTTGACCTCTAAAGTAAATTCTAAAGCACAGTTACTGTAGACCAAGGATACAATACCTTAAAATTCAGTCAAAAACTGAATTAAAAAAATAAGACATACTGAATCAAAGAACATATGCAAAATTTGAAATGATTTCATTTAAACAGAGATGATTAATTCCAGAAACAGAGAGCATATTTCAGTGAAACACATTGTGGTAATGTGTGCAGGATGTGAGAATGTTTGATATAGAGATGAGAAATGAAAAAAAAAATCACCAAAAGATGAAGTGAATTAGTCCAAAAGACAGCAGGAGATGCTTATGGGAAAAGAAAAACAAGAGAAGAAAGAGTAAAAAAAGGAGTGAAAACAGCGTGGAATGAAAGAATGTGTAAGGGAAGAAATATATTTGAACACGCTTATTACGAAATATATGAGACCAACCAAACTGTTTTTTATTTAGCATACAATAATATGCCCACACTGGATTAATTTGAAGTCAATATGATAGGGAAAAATGGCTGGGGATAGTACCACTTCTTCCTATATATGAGGTGCTGTTGATGAGAAGGGAAGGCAGGCATATACATGAACAAAACAGATGGAAAGAAAAGATCTGATAACATCAGCCTTGAGCCAAGTCATGGGTGGGGTCATCTGTGCGGGACGGCTGTTTTATTACAAGAGAGAGAAAAATTACAATTTGGATAAGTGGCACATTAAAAGACTCATAAATACTTCAGAGTTTATTGATTGCCTTTTTTTTTTTTTTTGAATAATTCTAGGTGCGCTTTATAATCCTAATTTGTCATTAAACATAAGTAAATATCAAAGATATGAAAGATTTAGAAAGATTTGCAAGATGTGTTGCCATAATGATGTAAATTTCAGAAAAAATTATATTCGTAATAAACGCATTCAAGTAGAGTGTTATGAATACAGAAGATGACGACAAAGGGTGAGGAGGGAAAAGTGAGTTTCAGTATCTATATGAATATTTAACAACACAAGCTCGTCTAACAGATAAATGACACCGACAGTAACAACTTGTTAAATCTGTGTTTACTGAACATCTAAGCATTGGTTGTAAAGTGACCCAACTAGCAAAGACATATCAAAGTTATAAAACTCTACACATTTACCACACTTAATTGTTCACGAACACCGTCAATCACATCACGCAAATACCTGAAAATGTTGAAGATCTAAAAACAAGGAAACTGTGGTTATCATATATACAGACATTTAAATGACTTAAAGCTATCAATGCATACAAATTAAACATACTAATTCAGATCTTTGATAAAAATGATTAACAAAACTGAACATGAAAATAAAAGCAATATCAAAGAGAAAAAAAACAAAAACTAACAAGGCTCTAGCAGTTTGGCTGGGAGCTTGAAAACAACTGAAGCCATATGCCAAGGTTTGGGAAAAGTCTCTTCAATTTCAGCTGTGACAGACAGGAACTTCCACGGCTGACCTCACTTACATTGGCAATGAAGGTGCATATATTGCAACGTCACATAAAGAAGTGAAACATTTATAACTCTAATTTTCTTCCCTTGCAACCTGGACTATTGTCCTCTGAACTTATATGCCACAAACCAATGACAATTAAATGATACGGACCCCATGATCCTTGAAACACCCCCACAAAGTCCCCATAAGGTGACTCTTGGGCAGTGATCCAGCCCCATCCCACCATTTGATGGAGCAAAAGTATACATATGTATGCCAAATTGGGTAAAATTCACTTTTTAGCAACTTTGTCTAGAGCATAGTCTTCTCATTCTCTTCATATGTGTTATTCCCTCATAGCTTTATGGTTCAGAGATGGCAAATTGTATCTGCCAATGATGAATTGAAAAATTAGGCACTCCAATAACTTTTCTGCAAGGAAAAGGCTTGCTGGTTTCCAAACTCAAATCATTTATTTGAATCTTTGTGATCTACAGTACTCATGCCGTTCTCATTTCTTAACAAAATACTTTACAGCAGCAAAAGTTTTCATCAACAAGAAAGGTAAAGTTTTTCAAAACATATTCAGCATAGAAAGCTCTTTTGTCAAGAGAGGTTAGAACCTGCCATTCAAGCACTTCTTTTGTATTAAAAATAAGAATGGTAACAGCCAGATGTGTACAGTGTAACTTATTAATTTCCACACAACTGCTAGAGCATGGAAAATTTATCGCAAAGTAATATCCCCAAAAGCAGAAGGAGTATTAACAACACCATGAATGTAAGGAAAGAATGCAACAGAAAGATGGTAACTGTTGTGGGCCACAAAATCCTAGCATCCCTCCAGTTTTGACTGCTCACAGCCCAATGGCTCCCTACTGTCCACACAGTAAACCATATGTGCTTTTTTGTTTGAGCAATCCATATGTGAGCAGTCGAGAAGTGTGCTTGGGTCACGGGTGAACACTAGGCTCGCACGTGGAAGTTAGGGGCCGATTCAGGCAGTAGGTATTTAAGAATTAAATTGCTGTGACGTTAGCGTCCCTGTAGTGTAGTGGTAACACGTTCAGACTTGCAAGCTGAGAGACCCTAGTTTGATCCCCAGCAGGGACAAAAATTTATAGAGTAGGTTTTTCGGCCCTTCTTCTCAAAAGTGATCATTCACAGTAATTTGGTAAAATCCCTGGTGACACACTTCCTTAAAATGATATGTAACATCTGAAAAATTATCAGACTAAGTTCACATTCCTCTTCCATAATAGAGTTAATAAAAAAGAATACTATATACCTTTCCACCCGGTTACACATACACAACATCAAATATGTAGAATTTTGTTACCAAATGAATACATTTGAGGAGACAAAACAAAACTCAGAAACAACAGCGAAAAGAAAAAAACTTCCTCAAATCTACATAGATGTAGGCTACTTTAGGTCTTCGACTGTTAAACAGTTGCATAGCTTGACACAAAGATTCCAGGTCTGATTATGACACACAAGAATTCCAAGAAATGTAGAGATGATCACAGATTACAAAATCATTACGACAAAATGTTTGTGAAAACTTTTAAAAAAATATTTAAAATCTATTATGCTGTTCAAATTCAAGAAAAACCTTGTGGTCAAAATCAGTCTTGTTACTCAAGCTTTTAACAAGTCAACATAATGGTCAGGCTTCAAAATACAAAACAAAACAATAACCAAAAAAAGACAAGAAAAACCTACACGTCAGAATTTTTAGAGTAAAAAGATATAATATACAAAATTTAATCTGTAAGAACTGAGACATATCTATAATTTTGTCATATAAAATACACTGCATGACTAGTGTTTGGTATATCTGATTTAGATATTGTTCAGGTGTAAATATTCAAACTGTGGTTACCTGCAGAAATCATTTGATTACATCTTTAGCCTTTGTCCAGAATAGAGTACAATAACAGATCTGTTACCAAAGAAATAAAGGGAGTTCAGCTCATGTCAGATATTAGGAAAAACAATAAATTATTCATTTTGACATACACAGTTGTACTGGTATAAATTTATACATTTTTTGGTATCATTTCCTTCAGAATTTTAAGCTGTTTCTGGTGACAGTATTTGAATTCTTGTGCAAAATAAAAAGTTTAAGCACATAACAATTTTTTGAGGAGTTAGAACCCTTTTTGCCAACAACAAGGCCCATTTTTTTGTCTGTGGGCTACTTGAATTGTTTAGAATATGTCACAGAAGAAATGTGTAACCAACAATTTATTATTCTTTACTCACAACCCACATTTCAAAGACAAAATGAAACTGGACTGTCTTGTGGGCTGGCATAATTTCCACACGATTCCAATGCTTGTGTAAAGGAATTACCTTCTCTCTTACCAACTCTAACTCTTCAGTACTTTAGGTTGGGGAAATTTCCTCAATAGATAAAGCTGCTAGCGACAAAATTTGAAAACCTGCCCGGTACAGAATTAACTGATGAAATTTAATCATACCCTATAAACTATTATTTGTGGACTGAATTGGTATCCCAAATATTCTACCATTCTTGCTGTTTTCTAATAAAAAATTATAGTATAGTATATTAAGTTGATGGAGCATGTAATCTCAGTGGTGAAAAATGTATGTTACAAAATCATCACAAAATGCCTGATAAGGAACTGAATAAATAAACACGAAATAAATAATTAAAAAATGATTTAATTAATATCACATTTTTAAAACTCTGAAACTAAAGTCAAAGCCTGTACTAAAAGATACAGATGATGCGTCTCTAAACACACAATTCACAAGGTACAAATGTAAGTTCATTATTAACCATCACAGTATCCTTTGTCATTTTGTCTAGACTTATAGACATGTCATGGATCATAAGGACAAACTCCACAGTAGTACTAAAACCCCAGTCATTAAATCTAAAATGCTACTAGAGTAAGTTCAAATGGAACACATCTCCCCCTGAACACTGAGGTGACAAAACACTTCCAACCTTGATTATTTCAAGACAACGAAACTAAGACTAAAACCAAATATTTAATTCTGACAGCCTTGTGAGTTTCTAAAATGAAAATCTATTCACGTTTAAGTTTATACAATTTATAGAATATCAAATCATGTGTTTCAAGGTCAAATGATGATCTGAACTAAAATAAAGGAGGATCAATTGACTGAGCTGACCTTATTTATATGTATATATAAGTTTCATCACAGACAATCATTTTTATAACATAGTTTTGCTCAGTCTGTGTACATGAACCAGTGTTTTGGGCAGCTCTCAGTACTTATAACTGTTTTAAAGCCAGTGAAAGCAAGCTTATGTTGCTTACCCAGGAACTGAGATATCAGACTATGAAGGAAAGCAGGGCCATTCAGTATCAAATTTTATTTGTTGAGGGAATTGAAAATACAATAATTTCTATACCTAAAGATATTGCATTTATGGGCAAATGGTCAGTAATTGTGAATAAATTTGTTTCTGTGAAGCTTTTTAGATGAATTTTATAGTATAAAATAGTGCTTCAATTATCTCAGAATTTTTTTTCTTACTGCATGTTACGACCCCCTGCTACTTCCAAGAATCGTATCTGGCTAGATATGCTAGATAAACATTTTTTTCTATCTAATAAAGGGACACACATTACACTTTCATATTTCACCAATAAGTGAGTTAAGCTTCATTCTGAATGGCTACAAGACAATTATCTTATGGCTTGTCAAAGTGAGGATTACATTATAAGACTTGGCGCCAAGATATCTGGCTCAGAACATGAAAGGGGTCTTCTCATCCTGAAATATTGCTGATCGTGGCAACTGACATTACGATCCTCTCTATATAAGAAAGTACTGTTTCAATGGATAAATGGGAAATAACTGTAGGTAAAGTTGATTTGGGGTAAAATATTCTTTGATATTATTTTCATATAATATTCTTTGATCTTATTTTCAGTGACCATCTGTTGCTTTTGACCATTCTTTTTCAGGCCAAAATAATACTAGCTCACAATGTTTGTTTTTTTCTCTTGATGAAAGGACATAAACTAAGCCAATATATGATGTCAGTAAGTTGTTTTTTTTAAGATATATAAAGTGACATGATCAAAGAACAACTTAAGCCTGATTCTGACTGGCAATAAGACTCAAAAATAATCCTGACGACTGAAAGATCATATAGACTGATAGAAATATAACTCCTGCCCCATCTGTCCATTCTCCCCACCCTCCCCTCCACCCTTCCCCCCGTTCATTTGATTCTCACACATTCTAATGGTGACAGGGCACAGGAATGTGAGAGTGTTCAGAGATCAGAATCATATCTTCTGCTTAAAACTCCAAAAATGTATTTCACTATAACCTAATTTCACTGCTCTGTGTCCAAAATGTTCCTCCTTACAACTAATAATCATCGCATAATCTTGTAACCTAAGTGAGGACAAAACGACTTTTGTCACACCCAATGGGCATCTTCACATTACAATGATAAATGAGAACTCTGCAACAAATTCGAAAACCATTCCTCTTCATGATATGGGATTCTGAATGAGGCGGACTTTCTTTTGAAAATGCATGTCTTTATACCATGACTTCCCTGCATCTATTCCCTTAGTCATAAATAGATATTATAAATACTAAGTCAAGACGACTTCATCTGTCTTGAAAGGCATTGATATGATACTTAAAACAGGATTTCGAGGGCAGATTTGTAAGTTTTTGGGCTCACAGACATGCTGAAATTCAGGATCATTTTTTAAAGCGGACAAATGGAGATAATTACTACTTACGTCAGAATTTCCCAGTCACACAAATGCAAGCTGTTCTCTTTAACCAGGTGATTTTTTTACAGGACAGGGGAGACGCAAATAGAGCGAAAAAGTGATCCGCACTCACCGGAAATACTGGTGTCATCAAAAATCTAAGGGAAGAAACTTCTACCTTATTATCAAGATAGCCAACAATGCGTCCTCACTAGGATATATTTTTTCTCACCATAGTATAGCTGTTTGTTTGCTCACTCTTCCTTTCCTATAAAACATGGCGGTCTAGTAAGCACACAAACAATACGGCCTCCAGTTTTATATGTCCCCCATGGCTGATAACTGATCTGGACTTGTGAACCAATGCCCTTAGATCTCTGTCAACATAAACCAGGGCCCTTGGGCTGCACCTGACCAGATCCAACAACCAGTGAGGGATGGCAATCGTTGATAGCAAACTTGTCAGACACTAAGATTAACACAAGAATCTCTGTTCAGTATGGAAATTGCTTTGGTCTTTTTTTTTTTTTTGTAGTTCAGATCTATTAAAATGTTCCATATATCATTTTATCAGCCCATGTTTTGGATTTCCAAAAATTTATGACATTCTGCCATCCCTGAGCCCTCCTCACATCAAATTACTGCTCATGTTCACTCCTACCTTTCCTTTGCCTTAAATTTGATTCCACAGTTTCTCCCACATTGCTGCCATCACCATCATCATCCCCGATCTTCTCATCTTCTTCACCGTCCTCTTCCTCCTCTTGCTGATTATCGTCACCATCGTTATCTACTTCCTGATCACTATCCTTATCAATGTCATCTAAATCAACTTCTTTATGCTGTTTCTTCGCCTGTCCTTCTGCACTAGTTTCAGCGCTGGTCTCAGGCCTAGCATCTCCTGCAGCTTCTGAGTCTTTCTTGTCTTCTCCTGGTTTGCTCATAGGCTGACCCTTCTTCTCACTTGGTTCATCATCCATCTTTTCTTCTCTTCGCTCTGTATCTTGATTGCCAGCATCAGTATTCACATTTCTGGTTCCCATCTGTGAAAATTAAAATGTTGCTATACATTCAAATTTCAACAACATATGACTTAGAAAAAAGAAGAAAGGCTTGTTCAAGAAAGGCATGTTGATGTCAATAATAATAATAATAATAATGCAATAAGGTTTAGAAATTAAGTCTGGTATCCAGGCATTGCTCGCTGAAGCATCTTCACATTATCATCCTGACAGACCACACTACTTCTAGACTTTCTCAGTTTCTTGGACGGTGTTCTGCATCACTGCCATTTACAGCCACTAATCACAAGCATTTTGACAGTATCTGTCACTGCTTATAGCCAAATGTGCATTGTAAAGATCGGAAAACTGAAGAACATTTCTGAATAAAATACCTTACCCAGGCATTTAAAACATGAAGATGGCAGGGAGTGAACACATGATGTGCATAACCTTTTGATCCCCAGTCCGATGCCATAGGCAGAGATGGAACTCGGTCATAATCATTTCAAAAGGGAAAGGATGGTCCAAGTTAACTTCCAAAGACCAAATTCACAGACCAGAGTATACCAGATAACTATGTAAAGTGCTGACACTGTAATGAAGTACTCATAAAGCAAATGAAGCTAAACAAACAATGCTTGAAGTGAAAGTTTTAAAATGTATTCTGAGGTAACATACGTCCAATTCTAGAAATTTTCTCTCTTTGCTCATAAATTCTATTCCTGCATTAGAAATAGGCAGTTCGCCTACCTCATTAGAGTGAGTTTTTCAGGAGAGGGGAAAATTGTTTTAGTTCATGCAAGAAAATAATGCCAATCTCAAGCCATTTTTTTAACCAGTGACTTTGTCATTTACTTTACTTTATCTTTGACATTTGATGAATGTATTGGGTTATAGCAAGCACAAAACTATCCCAATATGCAAACCGCCCATCTCTGAGATAGGCAATATGCCTATAACTGTGACAATCTCTACAAAGTCTCCTTTATGATAGAAAGTTATGCAAAATAAAAAGGGAGAGGGGGAGGTGGAAGGGGAGGGGAACAAAAGACCTAAAAATACTCTAATCTATACTCACTCTGATCTTGTTTGGGGTTGTATTACCCTATACTTTTTTACTTGAAAATTTGCCAATTAGACAATGGGTGAAGTCGTTTGTGAAGCAGATATGCTGTTCCGCTAACCTTACCTGCAGCACGATGAAACTTGTGTGATTCTGTCTAGATTCAACACAACACTTTTTGAACGCTAAAAAACTGAATTTATCAAAAAAATAATCAATGTTTCAGCTACAAACACTTCTTCAGGACTGACCAATGGAAGAAACATTTAAAGAACAGTATTTTTAGGGTCATCAGAATTTACCAGGAATGCCACTCACTTTCATTACATTCTCTGAACTCTCAGCAGTTTAGCATATTTACCTTATTTACTACCTTGTTATTTTCATTTTCAGAGAGAAACTAATAACATTATAAAAAGAGACAATCAAAGACAAACAGTTATGACAAGAAAAAAACAACAACACATCCCCTAAAAATTAAAATAATACGTTAAATGACCTGTGATAGAAGTACCTTTCATGCAACCCAGACCTTCGATACTTAACATTCAGACCACAAACAGCTGAAAGAAAACCTGCAAATACTATACCATAGATTACCGCCGAAGGGCTCAGGTTCAGATGGCTGCTGAAGCCAGAAAGCCAAGCATATGTATTATGATTTTTGCTTACAGAATGTTTCTTGGATTAATAGCGAAACAACCTCTCTGATAAGAAGACATAATTCTTTGCTTTCAGAGAATTCTCTGAAAAGTGGCATCTCAGAATTACCTGTGGCATTTTGTTATTTTCCGGAATATTCATCCTGTCCACATTGCTCTGGACATTCTGCATGGCCTGAAGAATGCGGGTCATCTGGGCCTCTGTTTCCTCCAGCCGTTTCTGCAGCACTCTCATCTCATCCACAGCTGTGGGCAAACATGGACAGAGGGGCACTGGTTAACTCACTTGCAACTCCTTGTATGTTTTTTTTTCCAAGAGTTTTTCAAGACTTCTCAAACCTTACTTTCAAAAATCACTTTACAATTCATGACATGACAGATGACATGATATATGAAACAAATGAAGGACTCCATCACAAAATGTGTTGTATACATTTAAACCAATCTGGAGCCAAACGCCTTTTTCAAACAATAAATTTGGAGATCTATACTTTGCAGTAATGATGTGAAAGCCAAGCATCAGAGAATTTACAGTTTAACCTTATGGCAGTGCCTTTGAAATGTGGTGTCTAAAATAAACATATCAAAACATCGTGCGAAGACTGAATTTTAATTTCTTTCAATGGAAACTTCCACTGACCCACTGCCACAGACTGTTCTAGTGCTTGGAAGGTGAACAATTATCAATCAGCAGGCATTTCAATAGTTACCTGTGACTAAGGTCTAGAGTTCGCAAACTCAAGACTTTTCATGTCCAGATTATGAAAAGTGGGGATTTTTAATCCCAAATTCCATTTTCAAGACTTTTCAAGATTTTCAAGTCTCTATTCAGACCCTAATCAGGTTTCAGATCATGGAAATACAAGAGCATCTATCAGATATCTTATTCTCATCCATGGATACAAAAAAGTGACATCTATATCACAATAATGACAACTAGATATGAGCTGCTTACAAACATTCTTGTCATCAACACGCGACAGCAACTCTTCCAACTCCTTCCTCTGTTGATTGTCATTCAGGAAGTTGCGAACATCTTCACTGCCGTCAAAATCCTTGGGAAAACCCATTCGATCAACAGAACCCTCTCTCCAACTTCGATTATTGCCATACTGATTCTTCTGATTGCTCCAGGAGTTGTTTTTTGATTTGTTGAACACCTGGGAAAAAGAACAATATGACAGCATGATCTGTTGAATGTAGTAGCTTCTTTAGACAATACATGGTGCACAGAAATACAAAGAAACAGTTCAGCTACAATTCACCTTCCACTGCTGCCAGGGTCTAGATTACAGAGAATCATCTATCTCAACTCCTTTTCAATAAGAAGCCCTAACACAGTAAAGTTCTTCAAAACAGACTTAGGAAGCAAGCAAAAAGAAAAACAACACAAGAGCAAAGGAAAAAGCAGAAATCCAACTTTAATCTCCAATGGCATTGCCGTACATCTTTTTGGAAAGAGCACTGCTAGCTGCCTATTAAAACTAAGCTCCTGCTCTCCTTTTTTGTATTGGTGCACTTCTTCGTTCTTCATTACATATATACCAAATCATTGGCTGAAACAGTATCGTACAAAGAAGTTACAGCACAGTGTTAACAGAACAAATGGACAGGCTTAACTTTAATAATGTGTGTATTGGATACAGCTTGCTGCCGACCGAATATATGAACAGACTTACTTTGAGAATAATATTTATGATAGACAAGGCTTGCTGCCAACAAGTTTGTGGGCAGACTTTTTTTTTCTTTTGGGGGGGGGAAAGAGCTCAGATCTAACAGCAAATAGAACCTGGGCATGCACAGAATTTGGCAATAGTAATAATAATGACAGAATTTATGCTAGTTTAATGTGGGCAGACTTCCTTTGAATAATACATTTACAACACAATGCCACTAACATAAAGAGGCAGACTAACAATGAGTAAATAAGCAGTGTATTAACTGGGTACAACAGGATGCCCATTGAGCATATATCAGCAAACTTACCTTAAAAAGTGTGTAAACCAGGTAGAGCACAATGCCAATAGCATACATGGGCAGCACCACTCCCATCATCCCCCTGCCCGAACCTTGCTGTGCCTGCTGCCTTTGCATCTCTGCTGCCGCCCTCATGCCAGGGTGAGGGCCAGGCTGAAAAATAGAATCACTAAATCAGTATATACTTTACAGGTCATCTGTATTATGGTCAAGTTCTATAGCTTAGGCCCAAGTTCTAGAATTTTATTAGGCCATAGGCCAACACTCATCATTTTACCTAACATATTATAAAGATGCATCTTCTTCAAGCGCTTGAGGTTCATTAATCTACCAATTTCTCATTTAGCCAACACCCAGACCTTTGAGAACTAATACACAAATCACGACATTAATGCTATTATCAATCATTCTCCCTCACCATATTTCCTTCCCACACCTCCCTCTCCTATGCCATTACTGAATAAGGATACCAAGTTGTTTATGAGATCAAGGCCCATGTTAATATGTTAAAAACATTTAAAGGCTCTAATACTTTACTACCAAAATTGCTGCAGCACAGCCACAAACTGGCTCTTTTTGCCTCACCATAAAAATGGCTGATCTCAAACCTGCTTTTCACTCATAAGCCATTTTGGAAATGCACTGATGATGTGCTTTCTCACTTCTTACCCTCATATGCTTTCGAACTTCATCAGAAGGTGGCTGTTTCTTGTGCTCTGGATGCATAGCCTTGAAATTTGGAGGATACAAGTTGTCTGCGGCTGAAGAACATAAGATTGTTGTTACAGAAATGCACAAGGATTTCGTACTGTATAGGCTCTATAAAATACCTATGAAAAACACGAAGTCTTTGAGGAGAGGGTAAACAAACATTCAAAATTTTGAAACACCTGGCCAACAAAGCTGCAAGTGTCTGTTTTTAACAAAAACAAACATACACAAGAGCACACTTAATCCAGACACATCTGTTACATAAACATGGATACTGATTACAGTATTTGTAGTTATTGGAATGGTCATTTCATAAATAAAGCAAAAGTTTCCAAAAGGCATTTTGATAAAGAAAACTTTACCACTTGAAACTTATGTTTTGATTAGATATTCTCATGGCTTACATTCTGGGTATTATGTTTTTGTTATACCACCTACTAACACATACAAACAACTAAATCCTCTACCAACTAAAGTAAATTGATCTTCAGTGATGCAAGACACAATAATTAAAACTGAGGAAACAAATTCATAGACCTGCTTATTTCTACTATTATCCTATACTGTGCATTAATCATACCTAAATCCTTTGCATGCCCTGCTTGTTTAACTACTGATGACTAAAGAAGGTAATTATCTCTGGGAATTAGAGTGCCTTGAATGAATTTTCTCAACTCTTTGATTTTTTATGCTAGACAAAGTATGGCAGAACATAAATTGTCAAAGGTGGAGTTTGTCAGTTAGTCTTTAAATTAAATTCTGCGAGCTAATGTCAAGGGCTCAAGGCCAGTAATAAAAAGTATTCTTTGACTAACTTTATTTCTTCTAAATCTAGATCTGGTCTAGTCTTAGTCACCATAATTCAGCAGATCAATCACTAGCCTCCTTCACTCAGTCTATACACATTTGATTCCTGCTGAATGGAACTTACAGAAAGGTTTTCCATCTGTGGACCATGCTCACAACATGTTTCTGATCCACACCAATAAAACACTAACAAGTTTAAACAAGGGATTATTTTCATGTGCCTGATAAGTGATATAAAAAAGAGTTGCTTGGATTTCTGGTAGACATCTAGTCTAGGTGTTACACAAAGAAAGAAAAGTGGTCATTTTCAAATCTTGAACTTTCGGTTTTTCCAGCATACTCACATACTGTTGATGGCCTACGTATGGAAATCTGTCCAACTTAAATCTAGATACAAAATAACAAGATCCTGCGACTCTCGATCTCCTAAGATGTGCTTGGCTTTGGGGCTTTAGTTAGTGGTGTCAGTGGTGACTTCGGGTGACTTGGCAGTTGGCTGAAGGTTCAAGAGCTATCTCCTGGGACAGGACCGCACTTGCATTGATGCAGTTCATTTAGTCATTGGTTTAGCTACAAGATCGGTCCTATTCCATGATTATCCCGGTTCAAGAACCTCTGGTACAATCACGGAATAGGACCGATCTTGTAGCTAAACCAATGACTAAATGAACTGTATTAATGCAAGAGCGGTCCTGTCCCAGGAGATAGCCAAACCTCTACACATGAGCTGTACTATTAGATACTTTTACTCTAACCCAAGCATGCCTTGGGTGAGTTCCATGATATACACAGTATTTAACAGTCACAGTAACAACTGCACTTCAATTTGGAACATTGTCAATCACCAATAAAGATGTGGGGTGGTAAAATAAGTTTTCATTGTTGGTATGATTGGTTAGTCTTTAAACTAGTCTAGCCTTTGCTTTGTGTGGGCCTCTAGACAAGAGAACAGGATGGATGAGTGAACATTTGGGTTATAAACATCTGCAGTACCCACCATCAGCGCTCGATTTCGGAGGCTCGTAAAGACCAAATGCACGAAGTACAAGTGGATGCATGAATCGTGGATAAATGATAGCAAAACAAGCTACCATGATAGCGACTGCACCAATCATCTTTAGGTTCGACATCTTGGTTGAGTTGCCGTCGACCCTTCGTAGAAGATACTGTTCGATATATAAGTCAGGTCCTATGAATATTTGGTCGTATAGTTCACGATGATTTGATTTTATTAATTGATACTACATAATATCTCATTCTTTACTTGCTGCGATATAAGTCTAGTCTGAGTACCTGTAATTTAAACATCATTACACGAGTAGAGGAGAAGAAATGCAGGACTAAAGAACAGATTTGATTAGGAATGAGTTAAAAATAACGCTGGGTCAATATCCTAGTCTTAGATAGCTTGGATCTTCAGACTATGCTATTGGACTCTAAGATTAAATTTAGGCCTGCACACGCAGTTTTAGGATTTAATTGTTTTAGTCATCCATATAGGCCGTATCCTTCTATGGTGCTCTGTAGAACTGACGTTTGGTCTCTTCTGATACCCTTCAGTATCACTAAGAGCGCGCCTTCAGCAACTGTAGAATTGGACAGGGAGGAGGAAGGAGGGAGGGGGCGGGGAGGAACAGCGTTATCACCGCCATTAGCAAATTTACTCTACCCATCCATCCATCCATCCATCCATCCATCCATCCATCCATCCATCCATCTACCTGTCCGTCTGTCTGCCCGTCCATCCGTTACGGTACTACGAAGATATCCAACACAACAACCATTTTCAGCATCATATCTTATCATGGTCGGTCCATCGGTTGGTTGGTTGGTTAGTTGATTGGTTGGTTGGCTAGTTGGTTAGTTGGTTGGACCAACCAACCAACCAACCAACCAACCAACCAACCAACCAACCAACCATCATTATCATCATTATCATCATTATTATCTTTGATATTCCGAAATGTAAAAAATATAATGAATCAAACTCTCACACAAGAGTGCGTGCACAAGAGAGATAGATAGATAGATAGATAGATAGATAGATAGATAGATAGATAGATAGATAGATTGATAGAGAGAGAGAGAGAGAGTGAGTGAATGAGTGAGAGAAGGAAACGCGTTACATCATGTACGAATAATAGCCAACATAACCAACCAACCAACCAACCAACCAACCAACCAATCGACCGGCCGACCGGCTAACAACCAACCAACCGATCGACCGACCGAACGACCAATCAACCAAGTAAGCAAGCAAGCAACCAACCAACCAACCGATGGACCGACCAACCAACCAACCAACCAACCAACCAACCAACCAACCGATGGACCGATCAACCGACCGACCAACCAACCAACCAACCAACCAACCAACCAACCAACCAACCAACCAACCAACCGACCGGCCGACCAGTATAGAATCATAACTATAACATCACTGATAAAAATAGAACAACTTGCTGCCTTTATTATCAAGCAAGGAACAATTTTGCATGTATACATTTTGAAGAAATATCAATAACAATATAAGTAGTGATAAACTTTAGTAACATCAGCATGAAAGAAACAAACAATTCCGGGGAGCTAATCTATATTAATAAAACACTTCTGCCAAATTTGTGTTACAGATTTCTTGAGAACTACGTAACGTAAAAATATGCGGTTTTCACCTAAATTCGTAGAAAAATACACAAAAAGTAAATATACACATCAGCCCTCTTTATTTTTTTTTACCCTTTTTAAAAAAAAAGAATATGTATAGCGACGAAATACAATCTCCGATAGATCTTTCTAATCCGCTCGATTAGCCAATCGTCCAACTTTTTCACGGAGTCTAATGCATTCGTCTATGATACCTTTCGGTGCGCTACGTATTCTTTCGCCGCTGGTGCGTTGCCTGCCTGCCCATTTGTAAAATGGGGTGTTAGTCTTGTTTTCTATGATATGTGTGTTTTCAAGCTTTATCAAAAATTCTTAGCGGCAATGATTCAGCTAGAAAAGACAATAGAAGAGAGATTAGATTTTTATCATGGTTTCTTTAAACGATCTCATCTACCCCAGTACGCATTCTGACACGACTTTATTCTTGCGTTTAATCTTAATTCTGTATGTAAAGCAGCCAGTATAGTCGTTGAAATCAATACCACGATGAAAACATTTGAGAGCTTGCGCATTAACGATGAAATCTCTTACTATCGCAAAAAAATTACATTTAACTTTGCATGTGAAGCTCTACTAAGGATGCATTCAGCACAGATGCACTAATGTAGTTCTCACGATAGTAAGAGATCCTGTCGTTAATGCGCAAGCTCTCAATGATTTCTCTTCAGCTGCATATGTAGATAGAATGTCTTCCCAGAATCTGCTCGACTTTTCTGCCACGGGACATTGTTTTAAAAATAAAGA
>JAWQUT010000186.1:341649-366649 GCA_033807755.1 Ellobium chinense | reverse complement strand
GCCCTTTTACCAGCAAACGTTAATGTTATGCTTGTATAGTTACTTTTCTTTTTTTTTTTTTAGTTAGAACAGTCACGCCAGTAAGATCCGTGAAAGTTTAGACTGCGCCATATCAAAATACGGCATTACTTCCATTACTTATGACCTAAACTCTTGCAATGCACCTTTCCGAATCAATCAGCAAGGACAAACAATTTCGTAATTTCCAAGGCCTGAGAGGTTGTGATTGGAAAACAGAAGTGCGAAATAATTTAAACAAAGAGCAGGCGACGGCTGACCTAGTGTAGCCAAGTGGAATTTTTTTTTTTTTTAAGATGGTAGGAAAGGTCACTTTGACAGATTCTGTGTAATAAAAATGGTGCTGAGCTGATGCTATGTCGTGTTTTGTTGTTATTCGCTCATATCAATTCTTATTCACATAATAATAATAACAACAATAATAATGATAATAACAATAATAATAATAATAATACGGTTTATAAGTCTTGTATCCAGGTTAATGCACGCTCACGCGACTTCTCACTATCATTACTCTGGCAGGCCAGATCACTCTATGATTTTTTCAACTCCCTGGGGAGTATGCAGTGCCACTGCCATTTGGAGGTGATGACCACTGGCATTCTGACAATATTTTTCACTGCCAATAGTCAGGTACCAATTTAACAGACGGGTCGACTGAGGAAAATGTGGATGAAATGCTTTCCCAAGGCACTTACAACACGATCGTGGACGGATTTGAATTCAAGATCTTTAGATCTTGAGTCCAAAGCTGCAACTATTTTGCAATGCTGCTCCACTATGTCAAATTTAAGGAATGAATTCTTACCATGTCCGAGTCCAGATGAAGAAGCTGCCGTTGTAAATAATAAAAATATTGACCTCTCTCTAAACACACATACACAAAATCAGTCAATCAAAAGCACTTATTTCCTTTCGTTGGCTCTAGTGTAGCCTGGACCGCCGCCTGTCGGGAGAACTGCGAGCAAGTATCACAACTTCTCAAGCAGTCTGTTAATCTCAGTTCTTCGGTAAAGTGGAAGAATAATTAGGAAAAGCGTTGTGATTACTCAGATCAGTTGTTAAAACGTGTATCGCTCTAACGTTTTTGAGTAAGTCCTCTAGTGACTTTGCTGCAATTCTACATGTAGATCGCGATGGTTCAGACAACAGCCGGACGATGTTGACAAATCAGTAGTCAGTGAAACTTTAATCGTTTTCGTCTGATAAGACGGCATTTATACCCTATCATGCTACTTACATCACGATTCTATTTATTCGTCCGGGTTAAACCGTCTCAAAGTGTGTAAAGGCTTGATCGTTCAGACGTAAGACTCTTGATACACCTGCAATTGTTTTTTACGGACTTTCCGGAAACCCGCCCGGGGATTTACCATGGGCTAGATCCTGGCAGTGTTCTATATTTAGACCGTATCATGATCCGACTGAAACCTCTCTTCTCTTCTCTCAAAGATCCGCAGAGGAATTTGTAGGTCGCTCCCTAAGGGCGCCTGGGTAGCACCTTATCGAAGCCACCACTGGATATCTCTTCAGCTGAATAGTTCCTAAGGCTTTAGCGTAGTTCGTTTAAGGACAAGATCCGCTGAAGCAATGTGACGGTGTTCAAGAGAAGAAAAACTTCCGCATTCCTGGTGTTAGACAATCTGCGAGCGGGGCTGCCACATGAAGTGATTTTTCACTAGATTTGGTGAAATTGAGTTTTTTTTTGTTAAAAATAGTAAGCTATGGGAAGAAAAGGCACAAACTGGGGAAATCTAAAGGAAATTTGTGAAGAAGAAAAAAAGGTATAAATTCATTTTGAAATGTTGGCCTCTTGTCTAGGCAAATGAAAATACGGAACACTGATTTATATAAATAAGAGAAGAGCAAGTAACAATACATTTACAAATATTATAGCACAAAGTTGCACCTCCAATACCTGACAGCCTATTGTTTACACTCTCTCTAAGCCTATAACCTGCAAATCATTAAAGAAAATGAAAGGTCCATACATTTTATTTATGGGTTTGGATTCTCTGAGCGATGTCACTCTAGAGATATGAGAACCTAGGCAGTGACGTAGACTACCTAAACTTTTAGGTCCTTTTCATTCAGTAAACAGGGTAACCTTACTCACCTAGCGACGAACACATATTTTATATGTGAGTGGCTGTTCTGAGTCTGCACATGTATCTGCACCTATCCAAGCCTTTAAAATTCAAATCCAACCCCTTTGCCCCCTCCCCTTGGCCAGTTTTCTGAGCGTATAGTGACTATTTAAAATTGCATACCAAATTGCCAGGTGCTGTTGGCATCTTCATACCTGAAATGAAGAATCTTAACATGCAGTTCTCTGCTTTGCTAGTGTGTGTTCATTTTATATTTTTAGATACTTATCTGCTTCTCTAATTATTGTAAAAAAAAAATCATTAAAAATGTGGAAAGTATCAAAAACACTTTCAGAGGGTTGAAAAAAGCATATTTAGTGAAATGGATGGATGGATGGATGGATGGATGGATGGATGGATGGATGGATGGATGGATGGATGGATGGATGGATGGATAGAGTGTGAGTATAAGAAGACTTCTATACCTTTGACTATAAGTGCTTGTAGGAGAGCATTAATGTGGAAAAAAGTAACATAGAGGATTGTATGTGAGAAGAAGCGAGAATGATGACACACAGAAGACACAGTGACTTGCATGTGAGACAATGAATGGTGAAAAATGAAAGTAACTGGTGCATATATTAACCATCAATTCTAGGGCACATCTTTCTTTCTTTCTTTCTTTCTTTCTTTCTTTCTTTCTTTCTTTCTTTCTTTCTTTCTCTCCCTTTCCTCACTCCTTTCCCTTCGTTTTCACATTCTTTGATGTATTGAATCTGTGCTATCGGCCCAGAGCCTAACAAAAACTTGGAACTAAATCGTAGTGAACTTTGACCCCGGAATTCAGTGAAATGGTACATTTCTACAAGGCAAATGTGGCGAAACGAAATAGGTGCAGAGGAAAGGAAGGGGAAAGGAAAGACTAAAGGTTACAGTCACCTAGATTCCCCCCGNGGGGAGAGTAGAATTAGCACACACTATTTTCTGTAATGACACGCTTAGTGTAAGTTGTGTGAGCAGTGAAAGGTGAAGACGAGAGCGTGGCAGAGTGAGTGACTGGGGCGGCGCATGTATCATGTAATATGTGTGAGAGCGTGTGAGTCTGTGTCTGTTAATGTATGTAAAATTGTATGCATCACTGTAACAAAAAAAAATTTCCCCACGGGGATAAATATCTTATCTTATCTTATCTTATCTTATCTTGTCTTATCTTATCTTATTGATCTGAGCTGATACTGTACAATGTGTTTCGTGTTATTCATCTATTTCTATTCCTAGACCTTGTATGGCTAGATTCCTAAATCTTTTAAATTCAATTAATGATAAAGAACTTTAAAAAGTAGCAAGGGGATTCTATCACATTTTAAGAGAATACGAACAGTATAAGTAACACAAGTGTTCGTTCCCTTTCTGGCAGGGAGGTGGGGAGGGTTGTTAGTGTTTAGAGGGAGGAGGAGATTATAGGAAACAAGACTAACACCCCATTTTACAAATGGGCAGGCAGGCAACGCACCAGCGGCGAAAGAATACCTAGCGCACCGAAAGGCATCATAGACGAATGCATTAGACTCCGTGAAAAAGTTGGACGATTGGCGAATCGGGCGGATTGAAAAGATCTATCGGAGATTGTATTTCGTTGCTATACACATTCTGTTTTCTAAAAAAGGGTAAAAAAAATAAAGAGGACTGATGTGTATAGTTACTTTTTGTGTATTTTTCAACGAATTTAGGTGAAAACCGCATGTTTTTACGTTACGTAGTTCTCAAGAAATCTGTGACACAAATTTGGCTGAAGCGTTTTATTAATATAGATAACAGAAATTGTAAGAATATATATATGTGTTTGATGTAATAGGATGTTGTGGAAGTTGTAACAGTTAACACTAGATGGGAAGAGTGAGTGAGAGAGAGAGAAGGAAAGAGACTGTGAGATAGGGAGAGAGAAAGTTAGTGAGAGAGTGAGACAGAGAGAAAGAGACAGAGATGTCATTTACAAAATGTAAGTGACAGTTATGCATTTATTCTTTTTTACTTTTCATTCATTCTTTTGAATGGATGTGCCATATATTGTATGTGATTGGCTTTCGCCTACAAACAAATTTGAAACTTGAAACTTGAAACCTATTTACGTGAAGTTTGAATAATCAGTTCTGACGAAAAAACCACAGCTGGAAATAATGAAGCGCACGCACACACACACACACACACACACACACACACACACACACACACACACACACACACACACACACACNCACACACACACACACACACACACACACACACACACACACACACACACACACGCACGCACGCACGCACGCACACACACACACACACACAAGTGCACGCACGCATGGGTAGCAGCAATACGCAGCGCAGAGACTGCCTAGAAGCTCTCTTGTAAGTATGTGCATAAAACCTCCATTTTTAAAAACCCTATTCTGAATGTAGGCATAGAAAACGCGTTAACAGTCGGCTGTTTGTGAATAGAGTAATATTTCTGCTGAATTTAGGCCATAAAGAATAGGCTGATCTTTATATATATTCGACGGTCTTCGCATTTAACCGACCAGACTGACTATGCACCGCCTATACGTCATATTATTATACAAGACTAACACCCCATTTTACAAATGGGCAGGCAGGCAACGCACCAGCTGCGAAAGAATACGTAGCGCACCGAAAGGCATCATAGACGAATGCATTAGACTTCGTGAAAAAGTTGGACGATTGGTGAATCGGGCGGATTGAAAAGATCTATCGGAGATTGTATTTCGTTGCTATACACATTCTTTTTTTTAAAAAGGGTAATAAAAAATAAAGAGGACTGATGTGTATAGTTACCTTTTGTGTATTTTTCAACGAATTTAGATGAAAACCGCATGTTTGTACCTCACGTAGTTCTCAAGAAATCTGTGACACAAATTTGGCTGAAGGGTTTTATTAATATAGATAAAGGTGGCCGGTCCTATACGAAAACCGAAGGTATTTTTTAAAACTAGTATTATTTACATCAAGCAGCGTGTAATACTATTTACCTAAATAATGGGACAAAAATAAAGTAATAAAATTAAAAAAAAACAACAAAACATTTTGGTTCGCGACTTTTTTTGGCCTCTCCCATTCTTAGCATTTCTCTCACAAGATCACCAAGACGAACTCAGTTTCACCAGTTCTGGTAACAAAAAAAAATCACCAGGAGTAGCAGCTCTGATGACAGCAGACGTATCCCAAATTTTCCGAGTATGTTATTGTTAATACTGTATCCTGTTGTTAATTGTTGTTCCACTTTTGGATGAGCATTTCTCATCTCAGCAAGCTATTTCATGAAATTTTGACAAGGAATTCCACACTCCGCGTCAGCCATTCCATTCATTTCTGGGAAAACCACGTCATCAAAATGGGCTAGCCTACAAGACTACAAAATGGGCTAGACCACATTGAAGTCATCATCAAAGGAGATTATCCACACCCACGGCGTTCCTCCTGGATACTCACCAACAGGCATTAGTTTGTAACTACTCGCCACAGTAAAGGATATAATCAATGGGAATATCCGATTTTCATACATTCAAGAGTGATGCAATAAGGAGCTAATTGCACACTGGCAGAGTTACCGGACGCCGAAGTATCATGGGCAGCACAGCTGACTTCAAAGTATGAAGATGCCAATAGCGTCTGGCATTTTGATATGTAATTTTAAATAGTTCCTATAAAATCAGAAACCTGGGCCATGGAGAGGGGGGAAAGGTGTTGGATTTTAATTTCAAAGGCTTAGATAGGTGCAAATACATTTTTGTGTAGACTCAGAATAGGTGAGGTTTGGCCACTCAAGTATAAAATTTGTGGTTGTTGCTAGATGGGTAAGGTTACCCTGTTTACTGAGTAAAAAGGCCTAAAATATTAAGTAGCCAGCTTCACTGCCTAGGTTCTCAAAATCTAACCCGTTTACGGGCATTTTTCTTTGAGTAAAAATTTGGAGAAAGAGCTAAACAACATGTTTGGATAGTATTTTGGCCCGAGACCCCTGGATAAAGTAATGAGAGGTGTAAAGCCTAATATAGCCAACAGTGAAAAAAACATTGGCATCTTCATACCTCTAGTATTGACAAAAATGTGTGGAGATAACAAAATCTAGATATAATATACAGTGCTTTATTTATATGTTATTAAATTAGAAATGGCATTTTCATGAATGTTTCTGTTTGGTGGACTGATCTCACCCTCGGCAGAGCCTCGCTGTGACTAGTGAGTGTTTCCGTCCTAGCCTGGGCTGAGACCAGTCCATCAAAACAAAATAGTGACGAGGATTCCACATAAATATGTTCTTGTGGCATGAAGCAAATAAAGTTGTTGTTTTTTTATTCAGTCTTGAAGTCTTAGGTTTCATCAGAGCTCTTGAGGAAGAATGAAGGATTCCCATTGAAACCCATTCTGTAAACATCAGGCATTTCTATGATGACTTCCTCTTTCTATTGAGAGAGGTCTATGGGTCCGGTTCTTTTGTAGTACTGAATAAGGAGAGTCAACTTCTAAACTATTCTCATTGGTGGGTAGACCAAAACCAATCATTATTGTCGAGCAGAAGCATAGACTTCTTCCCTGGTGAAGCTGAATTTAATACTTTAGCTCCACATTCATCAGATGAAGAACTATATCAAATATTTCAGTCAGCAAGAAGTGAAAGGTCGCTTTGATCAATTTTTAAAAAAAATTGAGTGCTTGAACTTGAACTGAACAAGGAGCGTAGGGAATTTTCGCAAGTCAGAAGAAGAGAAAGTACGGGCAAATACCAACTTCCTTTTTTAAATATATATTAAAAGGCATTTTAATTAACTTCTTCAATATGACGTGCTTGCAAAAACTTCCTCCTTTATTTTCGAAGACCAGTTCAACAGGTACAGGCTTTTGTCCGCTACAGAAAACGTTTATTTCAATTTCTATCAACTAAGAGGTCCTGTTTTCATAGTCTGCTTTTCATAATTTCTCTCTCATTTTCTTCCTTTCTTTCTTTCTCATGTTGTTCCTGGCTCTGTTTTTTTTATTTTTTTACGTAGTCTTCTTGTTCTGAGGTGGTGATAACCTTATTCAGGAAAGTGGGAATGGCGCCGTAGGTAAGGGGAGGCATGAATTGATGATATCAAGAAAAGTACGAAGCTTGCAGCTTGCTAAAAATAAATCAGGTGGTTAGAAATAAAACACCAAACAAATTCATTTATAGCAAAGTCCAGTTACCTCCAGGAATGGAATTTTCGCTATATTAACAGACAGTTTAACCGATCTGCAGCTAGCTGTAGTCCTTTGTCACAGAATAAAGATTAAAAATACCTCAAAGTGTGACTTGGAGAGTCCATTGTGGCAGACGTATGGCATAGTTTTTTAACAGTAACATGATGTTTGTCACTTAGATTTTTAAAATTTGACGATCCATCGGCTAACGTGTGCTAAATTTTGACCGCATTAAGTTTTTTTTTTCCATTAAATTATTAATAAACTTCAAAGTTAAAAAATCCTTTCAAGCTATCCGATAATACACTATTATATATATTATATATATATATATCTATATATAGATAGATAGATAGATAGATAGATAGATAGATAGATAGATAGATAGATAGATAGATGCAATGGACAAATTAAGTTGAGGTATTGATGTTAAAAATCTATCTATTTAATCACAGATAGCCAAAATAACTTTCGCCTTCACCCAGTGACGTTGGAAAATACACTGAAAACAATAGCAATGACAACAATAACAGCACTGTGAGCCATCACCTGATTATTTGACTAATCCCAGCCGCCAGTGTGCAAATAGCTTTTTATTGGTGGGAAATGTATCGTGAAATAAACCATCGTGTAATGCATTGTACTGAAATGAGTTGCTTGAGTGCATGGAGTAAATAACACCAGGAAGAGATCTTTATGTTTTCCCGTAAAAGGGATTATCTTTATCAAACTTTCTTCTGAGAAAATTGAGAGGTAAAGTTTTAATATAGCTCTTTGCTTCAAACAAATCCTTGCCTACTTTTTTTTTTACAATGTCAAACTCATTCACAAAATCGCAAAAATATATTCTTAAGAGATGAATAATGACAGATTAATCATGAATGCACAAAAAAGAAAAAAAAAATTGGCGAGAAAACCAACTTAAGCCCTTTTGTCAGGTGACAGAGGTGTTCCTGGATTAGGGCTACGGATGAAAGAAAACGAAAGTCTTTTCATACTAGAATAGCAACCGCGTAAATTTCCCCTTCGTTACTTACAAATAGTTCAGAATCCCCCTTTTAAGGATCCTGTTTTCAAGTTTTTAAGTCATAATCAATGTGATTTATTATACTTGCGACAGAGCAGCAAGTCATGGATTGCATCAAAACGTGTCGCACTGAATACAGGTATGAAGATGCCAACTGTACTGGCCATAAGCGTGTGCAATTTTAAATGGTTTTTACGAAATCAGAAGATTGGTATGGTGAAAGAGGGTAGAGATTGCATTTTAATTTTAAAGGCTTAGAAAGATGCAAATACCCGGTACCTTTGTAGACTCAGAATGGGGGAAGGAAGGAGGAAGTGGGGGGNGGGGAGGAGGAAGAGGTTGCCACTCAAGTGTAAACTGTGTTGTTACTATGGAAGTGTTGACATGCTCTCCACTTTGTGAAAAGGCTTAAAACCATTGGTAACCTCTTGTGCTGGTAAAAATTCTCAAAATCTACATGATCTCTTGGGCATATTTCTATTTGCTAAAATTTAGAGGTAGAGGTAAATATAATGCATGTCAGGTGTTGAAGCTCAGGACACCTTGATACGTTATTGAGAGGTGTAAAAGTTCACATAAGCCATCGGTGGAGAAAACATTGGCGTCTTCCTACCTACAGGTATCTCTTTTTCTGCCTAATCAATAGGTACAGAATATAATAGTTAGAGTATTGAGGAATTCTGTTACGTCACCGCTTTGAGTACTCTCGTACACATTGGATAACTTACTAAGCCATACCACACAAGACGGCATACAGTGGAAAACAAATAAAACCCAAAACAAACAAGAGATGAAGTTGGGAAAAAGATCGTCTTCAAACTTCGAAATAGGGATTTTGGGTCAGCTGGAACTGTACCACATGATTATATCGGGTCTTTTCGTCAAAAACCACTCTATTTTCTATCAGTATAAATGAATACAGATGTGCTTATACTATACATATAGTAATTAAGAGCAACGGCGGAAAGACGTCCCGGCATAGCTGACTCCACCGACTTTATCAGAGAGAGTTACTCCCCCAAACCCCTTACGGAATAAGGTCTATATTTTGATGATTGCGAGAGGGATTGTGATTTTTTTTATTTTTTAAACGGCAGTATCCGTATGCCAAGAGATTTTAAGCTATGCCTTTCAAACCCATCTTATCATACGCACATATTTCTGTATAATATCTTTTCATGGAATATTTGTTTTGCTTGTTGGCAACAGAAACATGTTTGTCGTATATCTCGCTTCCGTTGCTTGATATTATGTAGAATGTAAGATCAGAGAGTACATTTGCTGAATAAAATTAATCTTCCTCCCATGAAATTTATCAACAGTCATATCTACAAGCACGTACAGTATATCCCTTTTCTTGAGAGGGGAAAGGGGGGACGGGCGGAAGAGGGAGGGAGGGGGGAAAGGGAACATATTATTCGCTCTGTGCACTGAGCCAGAGGCCCATCCCATGTTTATCTTTAAAGTAACATTACAACATTACGACATATTATGTGTGGGTGCATGGGAAAACCCTTCAAATCTTTCCAGATATGAAATTGAGCTATTGATAGAATATGAATTTCCCATTTGTTTCTGGACATTTTGCACTTTATTTGAGGTGGTCAATACCTTTATTAGTTCCAAAGTTATGACAAATTTTGTAAACTTACCGTTGCTATATAAATATACAGATTTGGAGAAAATTGAGATTAAAGTCTTTTTAACCACGCTTTTGAGCGAAGGGCGCTTCATTAAAACACCAAAATAACAACCTTTAAACCTCATTTTCATTAACAAAATTTACCTGAAATGAAAGATAAATGAAAGAACTATCTGGTTCCGCAGAAATCTCAATTTGGCCCAGAAATTTGACCCTTCAAGGCCCAGCTCAAAATTACCCATTGCGAAATCCAATGGGTTTTACCACCCTTGTCATCATGGTATGCAGGAATGAATAAGCATATATTTCCTAATTTATAATTTGTTCCGCGTGCTTAAAATTCCATGGTAATATTTGATGCTAGTTATGAATGTATCTATCTTGTTAGTGTATCGGCCCAGACATTTCAATTGAACAGTTCAAGTTCAAGTTCAAGTTCAAATTCAAAGCCTTATTTAGTAGCCAATATTCTCGATAATACATGGCATGAATCAAAATTCATAATAATGAAAGAAAAAAAGTAAGCTAGAAGAAAGATGGGAAGAGAGTAAAGAAAGAAAGAAAGAAAGAAAGAAAGAAAGAAAGAAACATACACTACATCTATAGCGGTAACTGATTTGTCCAGATCTTATTCGCTTCCCTCTCTCGCCGCTTGCGGTTTCATAGGCAAATCAATAACTCTTTCATTCTTTAACAATCTAATATTCTAAGTTATTCCATCCATATACATGTACATATACTGTTCGTTTCATACCTCGCACTTACGTAGACTGCTATACTGTTACAGAAACTATAATTACCCTCCTTTTTACTCAGCTAACCATCCATCCGTCCGTCCGTCCGTTCTTCCGTCTCTCCATCCATAGTAGTTAAAGATTCTGAGAGCAAAAATGTGTCTTTCTTTCTAAGATTTTAACTCTTTTTTCTTCGCAATTCCTCGTCTCCCACGTTTGTTCAGTCAATAAAATATAAAATATAACATATACATAGGGTTGCGAGCTCGATAAGACTGCAGATGGACTGTGCCGTGGGCACATTTTTGTTGTTTAAATTTCAAACAAGATTGAAGGATAGGAATATTATAGCAGAAAAACCAACAAAGCCCCCATGTATTATTTCCATAAAACTTATGAGACCAGTTTTAGTGTAGAGGTAGCTAAACATGGCAACAGAAATAAAAATGATGAAGAAACAGACACCCCTCACTGTTTGTCCCACGGAGCTTCCGCCATTTTGGCGGGAAAGCTGTTTATAGTAGTCAGCGCCTTCCGGCTCGATCCCTGCTGAATCAGGACAACACAGCCTCTTTTTCTATCACCCGAAAATCCGCAGGGTGAACATTCCGTTAAGGTTGCCAAAACATTAGAGAGCTTTTATTTTCAAGTTCGAATCTCTTACGGGACTGTTGTGACAGAAGTTGGCATGGGCATAATGGAATTTCCTGGTACATTGCCAGTTACGAACGAGATTTGAAATCCAAACCTAATTTTTTATTTTTTGTCTGTCTGTCTTTCTGTCTGTCTGGCTGTCTGTCTGTGTCTGGCTGGCTGGCTGGCTGTCTCTGGCTATCTGGCTAACTGACTGTCTGTCTATCTGTCTGTCTGTCTTTCTCTGTCTGTCTGTCTGTCTGTCTGTCTGTCTGTCTGTCTGTCTGTCTGTCTGTCTGTCCGGCCGGCTTGCTGGCTGGTTGTCTCTGGCTATCTTACTAACTAACTGGCAGGCTGGCTGGCTGTCTGTCGTGTCCCATTTGAATTCGCTATGGTGAATGAATTTTGCTCAGCCCCCCAGCAGATACCAGACTACATAGAATGAGGACGATCTCCGCCAGTTGATAAATAAAAGTACTTCCCTCACAGACGAAGGCATCTTACTCCAATTTCAATAAACACATGTAGGCATTCGAATGTCTGGAGGGCCTACGGAGAATTGGCCTGCATCTTCTAAAGTTGAAGTATTCTCCCATCTACAGTTGTAAAATTTTACAATTCATACTCGGAGTAGCTCCAGAAATCAATTTTCTTTCAAAATTTCTATATTTAACCAATCCCTAGTTTTAATCAACACGTGTAAAAAGGTTGAATGTTTGGAAGTTCTACTCAGTTTAGACTTTCGTCTTCTCAAACTGAAGTATCCGTCCTTCTGTAGTTGTAGAATTCTACAGCTTATATTTGGGTATAGCCCGTTAACTTAATTTCTTAAGTCTCCATATCTGACTTCCACTCCAGTTTCAATGAACACGTGTGAATAGTTGAATGCTTGGAAAGCCTATCGAGATTTTGGCCTCCGGCTTCTAAAATTGATGTATTCATCCTTCTACAGGTGAAAAATTCTATAACTTATGATCAATCTACCTTTTCAAGTTTTCAAATTTACCTAATATACACTGGCTTAAGTTTAGAGTGACACCAGTCTGTTCTTTCGAGTTTGTAAGGTGTTCGACTTCATGAATGGTAATATTTTATATACATATTATCTACATTGCTTACGTGGCAAATTGGCCTTTTTGCACTTGGGACAAACCCATATATATGCTCCGCCGANAACCCAAAATTAAAAATCCAGCGAAGAGTACTGGTGTTTATTCTTACGTTGGCGAGTGATTGGCAACTATCCTATCGATGGATAGAGCTTGAAGCTATAACCTCTCCATGTAGACATCCTTTTCATTTGTCTTATAAGGACGGCAAATGGATAGACACACTTATTTTGGGTATCAACAGTGGCATGTTACTTTTTTACCTTGCAGGTTTTTGACATTAACAGTGTTTCTTAACAAAGACCTCATTATTTCATCCAACTCTCGGTGAAAAAAATCTTAATCGAGAATCGCTGGCTCTAGTTTATTTCGTGAACGAAGCATGACATTTTGTTCACCTACGTTAATTAAAATCTAGCGGAACATATGAAAGGAAATAATCCAATCAGGTTCCAGTTATATGACCTCTTTGATACCCCCGGAAAGCTACGATCAAGCGGTGTGGGTTATAACAGATTAATGATAATTAAAAATAATCGCATACATGTCATGTACTTGGGCTTAGCTGGTCATGAAGAATTTTCCAGGAAGTATCTGGAGTTGTGCACCTATCGTCTGTGCTAAAATACAATGTCGCATTCCAGCGCGTAATATTCATCTTATGCCAAATGAAATTTTGGTATCATACTCCAACCCTGATAACAGTATTCGAATCCATGTGGAGTTAAAAAATCACAATCATAAGCATTCTGCTTATCTCATTTGAGTGAGGATTTCAGGAGAGGGAAAAAAAAAAGGTAATATACAACGCCAAATAATGATGCCAATCCCAAGCTATGGTGCTGCTTTTAAACCAATGACTTTGTGATTTAGTTTATCTGCCATATTTGATAGATGTGTGGGGTTTTAGCAAGCACAAAATTAGACCAGTTTCAATTTGCTTATCTCTGGGATTGGCTGTCTGTCTATGATTATGACGATATGTAAATGATATGTAGATAAATATCTATGATAATATGTAGACCGTGACTATGAGCACGTAACGTCTAGATCTCCTCATGCCAATAAAAAGGCTGCACTCGATCCGGATGTGGCATATTGATACGACGTTTTACGTGTACATGGGCAATAAGCATGTATGTATAACTCCGCGCTCCTGACTGCATATGACCCAAAAAAAAAAAAATCTGGACTGTCCCTCAATGAGCTCAGACACTGTAAGGGTGGGGGGAAGGGGGGGGGAGGGCTTGTCCTGGTTCTTAGACTCCGTTTACTCGTAAATCCCCGAGAACGTGTAACAAAAGTTGCGTTTTAAAGGAGTTATTTGTGTCAATAGTTAGTAATTTCTGTTAATATTTGGGTAGCGTATTATGGCTTCATTGCACTTAGGACAAGCCCAGAGATAACAACATGATCGGCTTCCTAACCAAAGATCCAGCGAAGAGTTCAGGCGTTTATTCTTCCAGTGGTCATTTGTGTGATCTTTTAATAGAAAGTTGTAGCATTCTGTAGTCTGAAAACCGTTATGATGAAACGCAAGTTGTGTGTTTAAGCGGATTGCGATTAATCGGAAGTCGATTGTACTAACAAAACAAAACAAAAATCCAGGGAAATGATAGCCTAAGAAAGTATAATTGATCCGTGCATAGCCACTAGGGTGTTAGGCTCAAACAGAGGGCCATTGTGATTATTTACACTTCAGTAATTCGATTGAATGATTTATGACGAGTAATCGGACATGGCCCGCTATTATAGCCTCCGACCCAAATAATTACGGGGAATCCCCCATAATACTGGGGGTATTACCATTGAACTGTCAGGCGATGAACGTATTACTAAAGGGAGATAATACATTGACTCTCACACGTAAGTCTGCATGCCACAAATGCTGTGACATTGTACACTGAAGGACGCATACTGTAGATTTGGTGGATCATGTAGACCTATTGATTCGCACGCTTCATTATGTGGAAACGGTGGTCGTTTGATTGATCATGACTGGTGTTAGTCTGTCGCTAAGTGCTACAACAGTGCAAAGCATTCCTAAGCCTTACGTCAATGCGCTCCTTTTTCTATGAATGTGAATACACTACACGACACTACACTACACTACACTACACCACACCACACCACACCACACCACACCACACCACACCACACCACACCACACTACACTACACTACACTACACTACACTACACTACACTACACTACACTACACTACACTACGCTACACTACACTACACTACACTACACTACACTTATTTCCAGGTTGTTCTTTCACAACATAAATAGATCAATAAAAAAAAATACAAATGATTAAACTAACACGGAAGAACATGAAAGTTACACAAGTGATATACATTGAGTCCTAGTCCTAGAACAACCATCACCACATGAATTAAAAATATACGTTTCGGGCTCGCTTCCTCTACTTATGACTCTCTCTGTTTTTCCTGCTCTCTTTCTTTCTCTCTTTCGCTCTTCATCCCTCTCGCTCTCTTTCTCTCTCGTCTTCTCATATATATATATTCATTCACATATAATATGTGTTCTGTAAGTCATTCAAGTGCAGTGTATCACAATACTGTGGAAGGGGGAAGGAAGGAAGGAAGGAAGGAAGGAAGGAAGGAAAGAAGGAAGGAGATTAAATAGAAAGGAAGGAAGGAAGGAAGGAAGGAAGGAAGGAAGGAAGGAAGGAATGAAGGAAGGAAAGACGAGAGGAAGGAAGAAAGGAAGGCATGAAAGAAGGAATGAAGGAAGGAGGAAAGGGAGGAAGGAAAGAAAGAAGGAAAGGAGGAATGAAGAAAAAGGAAAGGCGGAATGAAAGAAGAAAGGAAGGAAGGAAGAAAGGAAGGAAGGAAGGAAGGAAGGGCGGCATGAAATGATGAATGAAAAAAACGGAAAGAAGGGGAGGAAGGAAGGAGGTAAAGGAGAAGGAAGGATGGGAGGAAGGAATGAATGAAGGAAGGAAGGAAGGAAGAAAGGAAGGAAAGAAAGAAGGAAATAAGGAAGGAAGGAACCACTTTTTGGATAAATATCTAGAAGCGTTGCATCATACCGGTAAGTGTCCTGCTTCTTTACCATGACTGACTAACAAACTGAATGAATGAATGAATGAATGAATGAATGAATGAATGTGAATGAATGAATGAATGAATGAATGAATGAATGAATGAATGAATGAATGAATGAAAGGATTCATGAAAGTCCAAAAATGGAACGACAGAGGATGAAAAAGGATAGACAGATCGGAGAAAAGCTCCTTCAGTTAAATAATAATATGAATACATATACTGTAATATAATTATTTCTATTCAAGAAGACGATAGCACGCTAGAGCGACGGAAAAAGAAATAAATTGAATGCAAAATACAGTGTGTCACTTTTACTACTCAAAAATTTATTTACATAACTACATAACTATTTCCGTGATCGTGAAATATGGGTACAGTCAAGTCCGCTTAATCGAAATCCGGATAATCGCAAGTTACGCTTAATCGCATATTGATTCCCATGACATAATGATATATATATTCCAGTACAAAAGTCCTTGGATTATCGCAGCTCCTTTTAATCGCAACTTTTTCCATGTTCAGAAGGACTTGCGATTAAGCGGAACTGACAGTACAATATATCATAACACATGTAATTATCCATCAGTGGGAGGAACTGAAAGTAACAGCAGTGTTCTCCTCTCTCTCTCTCTCTCTCTCTCTTTCTCTCTCTATCTCTCTGTCTCTCTCTATCTCTCTCATACACAAACATATACACATATGCATACACTTCTACACCATACATGTACAGATTCTTCTCAATTTTATCGTTCTTAAATCACGACAGAACAAAGAAGACATCCTTAAAAAATGATAATATAGTAAACAACCGTTACAAGAAAAACCGTTGAAGCCAAAATACCGCTAAAAAGAAAGCAAATTAAAAAGCCCTGTTATTTTCTCCTCCCTACCTTTGTTAACAGACTAGCGTTATAACCAAACACTATGGCTAACCCGAAAGAAACTAGCGTTCAGAAGTCATATCAGCGCGCACCACTGTGTCATAAGCAGAATGCTTTGGAAAGCAAGGGTTTATGTCAGCAGTTTTGGATTTAACAAAAGGGGAAGAACGGAAACCAATAGTGTTGTGCACGCGTGCAGATTTTTTTTTTGGTTGTTTTTGGTCATTTCGCGAGGGCGTAATTTTCGAGAGCCCGCAAGATGTTTTTTCACTTGTTTATGTATGAGTGAAGCCATCTAGGGTATTAGTAGTACTACCCTAATAATCCGAAGTGATGCTACTGGGTCGCTGATAAGTACTTTTAAACTTTATCGCGAAAAAGAATACTTCTCCAGTTGCCTAGATTTTCGCGTGACCAACTTTGCCAAGGCTTGTGAAAGCTCAGGAAAAGAAGGAAGATAATGAATCTGAACTAGATACTTCTGGGCCGGTTATGATGTAAAGGATAAATATGTCACAGCGCCTTGCTGAAATTTCACATATCTTGAAATCATCGGATTTTGAGGTTTCTCTTTCTAAAACAAAACTCTGTCTAAAAGTAAAACCGAGCTTAAGTCTTCGCATTAACCGTTGTCTACTGTATTATAGATACTTTCAAAGAGTTTGAGGAGGACGATTATAAATGCATTATGTACATTTAGAGAATGAATGAGATGGGAATTAGGGAGTGAGATAGGAAAACGAAGTGTCCTCGTAAGAAAGATCAGAAGGACGTACAACAACCTGTGGTGAAGGCACAGGAAGTACAATTACTCTAATGCAAAGTAAATATGGAAATTCCCCATTTGTCAATATACCAGGGTATATCAAAAAGTTCATGGCGCTATCAAGGACAAAAACGTGGATTTTAATCAAGTGAGTCCATGAGAGTACATAAAAATGTCCCTCATTACATCATACCAAAAATTTCGTAATTCATTCATAATTTGGCAAAGTATTTCATTCTCATTTCCCTCAGTTCACCAGTCTGTAAAATGGACACCTGGCTATAGGCAGTGGAAGATAATGTCAGAATGCTGGTGACCAGCTCCTGAAAATGGCAGCGGCACTGTATGCTCTCCAGGGAGCTGAGAAAGTCCTAAAGTGATCATGCCTCTTGGGGTAATACTAGTGTGAAGTCGCATGAGCGGTCATAAGCCTGGATACGAGACTTATAAACCGCATAAGTATTATTATTATTATTATTACTATTATATCAATGTTACAGTTTTTCCTCTCAGCAAATGACACGAGTCTAAATTTGGTGAGGGAAAGGGAAAGGTGAACGAGCATTTTCAGGAATTTGATTCGATGGACTGTCGTACCCTCGTTAAAACCGTACTGCGCATTCAAACTCCTCCATCGCACCTTTAATTCAATTTTCATGGCTTCATCTAACTTTTATCACTTTAGGAAACTGACAGTAATATCTGTGTCACAAAGTTTCTTCTGAAAATAGTATGTTTCTTTTTGAAAATATAGTGTTTCTTTTTTGCTTTGAAAACGTGCACTCCAGCTCAATTTAGAATCCTGTACTTTGCCAAGAAAAAAATTTGTATCATAATGATATGGTGCAACAAGGAACCATATTGAGCACTCTGACACTTTGTCAAAATTCACGAGTCTTTTGGGTAATGCCACGAACTTTTTGATTCACCCTCGTTTCTTCTTATAAGTATAGCTAGAGACGCAGCGGTGGTGGGAAAGGAAAGGAAAGGAAAGGGGAAAGGTTGTTTGGAAAAGAAGCTGGGAGAAGGCGGTAGATTGAATGAAATGTATAACAATGAATAACTGTACAGTTTTCCTACATGACCAATAAAATTGTAATCAAATATTATCATTTCTGCACTGTTTAACGCACGTCTTGTTATTAGGACAATTCCAGCACAATACCACGTCAGTCACGCTAATTTCTGAAAAGCTTTGACATTACAGCGATCATGTTTGGTTGTTTTGAACAGGTGTTAATTTGTTCTTTAAATATAAACCGAAAATGGTTGCTAAAATGTCAGAGCTTTTCAAAAAATTGGCGTAACTCACATGGGATTACGATAAAATTGCCCATTACTCATATGTTCAATGCTCAAGATATACACTAATTCAAGGACGTACAAAGCATAAAACAGATGAAACAAACTGGCCACAGGATCCTCTGCCTCTCAGGAATTTATAGGCCCTCGTCATTTCCCCGTCAATGCGGGGCTCTGTGGCGAGTTAACTGACCCTTGCTTTGAGCTCGACAAAGATCAAGAAAAACTTACGCATACAATGTCATTCAGAAACATTCAAAGACGGATTCCAGCTTGGAGTGACATTGAAAAGATATCTTGCTTTACAAGTTTATTACATATACAGCACTAATATTCACGTATTTAAGTTGGGTACGGGTTTTCCCCTTTTCTGCGTAAGACAACTTTACTACAATAACAATATCAACAACAATGGGTATTCCCGAAAGTGTTTACTTTACTATACAAAGGCACAACAACAACAACAACAGCAGCAACAACAACAACGACGACGACGACGACAACAACAACAACAACAACAACAACAACAACAACAACAACAACAACAACAACAACAACAATGACGACGACGACAACAACGACGACGACGACAACAACAACAACAACAACACAACAGCAACAATAACAACAACAATAGCAACAGCTACAGCGACAGTACAAATACAAACATAACAACAACTACATAACAACAAAAACAACAAATTTAACAAGAATAGCAGGACACAGTAGCCTACACATAACTATACTGTAGATATATACACCAGTTGCATACAAAAAATAGTTTACAAATAAGTACAACGAATTCAGTCATATACTTTCAAACAGAGGATTTCATAATCATAGCATTTATGTATCACCTGACTAATATAATTCATATCCAAGACAAAACAAAACAAAACAAAATCCAACTTAATATTGGGCAGCTCAAAGAACAGTCTTTACTAGTCAACTCCAGTGAGGCTCACTTCCAGTTTAAGGAATAAAAATCTAGTCGGATTGCGTCATCAGATCTCGACTCCGAGAGCCAATAAAAGCGAAGATAGCAATCTATATCAGCCAACCACATTTCTCTGATAATGAAACAGTGGGGAAGCGGAAGTATTATTGCTGGAGTTGTGACTTGCGATGCCCAATCTGTAACGGGTGATACTCATGGCTACATACAGCATAAAAAAAGAATTATTTTGATTGTTAGTGTGTTTTTTGTTTTTTTTTTGGTTTTGTACAGTTGATAGTACAAAATGATCACTTCGTGAAAAAATACACATGGAAAAAAAATGCTCCATTTAGCACTTTGGTGTGTACTTTTGCATAGATATTCCAATGAACTTACGAGGAAGTATAGCGCACCATGTAATCTGTGTTATAACCTCTGAGAGAAAGTAGTTTACCCCCTCAAGGTGAATTGCTCGGATACATAATAAAAATGTGAAAATGAAAATACGACTTTTATATTTACCCCGTAAAGAAATATGTTTACAATGCTATACAATATTACCCATTTCATGCATAATACAAGAACATACAATAATACATTTTATACATGAAAATACATAACATTACAAAAGTGTAATAAAAGAAGTGACGTGTCTCTCCCGAGTTCACGGTAACATGAGCCGTCCGGCCCGCGAGTCAAACACACAAACCTCAGTCTTGACAGTCTTCAGATTCTGAGTACGACTCACAAAACCATACGGCTACGCTGCATGCCTCCCCATGACACATCACCTAGTCATTTTCACACCCTTTTCTCTTCTTTTCCTCCTCTTCATCATCATCATCAACAACAACAACAACAACATCACAACAACAACAACAACAACAACAACAACAACAACAACAACAACAACAACAACAACATTGTTTTCAAAAATATAGAAACTCTCAATTTGTGGCATGAAACAATTTAAGAAAAGTTCAAAATTTTCGAACGTGTATTCCTCATCAGGGAACAGAAAAACAATCAACAACATTGTAAAGATCATACCTTGCCCTTCCTGCACACAGTCTTGTTTTCCTCTTCCCCCCTTCCTATTTTTTAAATTCTTCCTTATCCTCTTCCGCTTAATATACTGCTCTGCCGAATTTCGTTAACCCCGGAAAATCTCAAGAGGATACATTTAATAATCTGAGTTTTTTTTTTTTGTTTTTGTTTTCTTTTGGCTTGTTTCTGTTCCGGCTCCGTTCCGATTGGTGCTTCAGCATTGGTTAGTGCTTATACCGGGAAGTAGTGCTACATTCCGATAGATCAGTTGTTATTTTCCTCCTTCACTAGTTGTCACGAAAACAGATTTCTCTTTCACACGAGTGTAGAATCTCCTCTCTTCCTTCCGGCCGAGATTGCTTACGTCACTACCATTTTGCGCATCCCAGTGTCAACAAAGCCACGTGACCTCATGATTTATCAATTAAACTAGGTCATGCCATAAATCATTCATGTCTGACGTCACCAAAACGCACTACATTCAAGCTGTCAACTGAGATTACACATACACAAATATCCAAGGTGCAGTTATTGAATACACCCAAACAAGCAATAGTTTATAGCTACTTCCCACAGTAAAGTGGTGTTTATTTCATGATATTTTCCTCTTCCCCAGCTGTCACGAAAATAAATTTTTCATTTACACGAGTATAGAATGCCCTCTCTTAACCCCGGCCGAGATTACTTACGACATTTCCATGAGAATTGCGCATTCATTCATAGTTTTCAAGAGTGGTGCATTAAAAAGCACTGTTTACACGGTATAAGTCACGATATAAGTCACCTAAGGCCCTTAGTATTCATAGACAGGACAGCTGACTTTTATCATTCAAAAATGTGCGGGTCTGACAAAATCTAGATCTATAAAAACGAATAGTGCTTTCATTACATGTTAGTAAAGAGATAGGGAATCTTCGGTCTAAACTTCGTTTAGGATCAGTCCATCACACAAAAACACTGACGAGAATTATCTTTATCTAGCTATCTTGTGAGGTGGTTGTGGGGGGGGNGGGGGGGGGGGGGGAGTGGGGAGTTTCCCAGGTCAAAATCAAATAAGCCAGATACTCTGAAATGTTGTTATTCTTGTCGTTCAGTTCTGCTGTAGGAGTTTCGTTTTTATTTCATTTATAGTTTGTTATCAGAGTTATTACGACACAAAGGAAGGTCCAAGCCACGACTTCCGGTATATTATTATCTTCTTTCTCTCTCTCTCTCTCTCTCTCACATGTTCTCTCTCTCGCTCTCATATCTTCTCTCTCTCTCTTTCTCTCACTCTCGTCTGTAATGCCTTTGAGTATGTTAGAAACCTACCCAATTTTGCTCTATTTGGGCTAGATTCCTGTTTTAGTTTAGGATTTGAAAATTAAGAAGTAGACTTATGACGACATGCTAGACAGAAAAAAGAACATTTTTCTGAAAATTTCCGTGGGTTTACAGAGCATGACATTTTTGCGTCCCTACAGGTTGCAGTAACCTAATTGGTTCCCCCNAAAAGAAGGACTAGAGTCAATAGTAGCAGAGAATATAAAAATCTATCCTTTGGACAGATTGTGTAGAAACAATCTTATAACATGAAACCACACCACAAAATTGGTGAAATTCAGTCTTGAATCTGAAAAAAAAAATTGTTGCAGACCGTGTTTCCTAATGGCTTCGGCGGATTTCATTTGTGCGGGCCTGTGATTTGAAACAAGAAGGCCCAATTTTTAACCCCTTTTCATCTAAATTAAACTTCTGAAAACTCTTAATGAAGGACCTCCACTGTAAACAGTATATAATTTGAGCACGGTGATGGCACCAGACCTGCAGACCAGTCTTGGCCATCTCGGAACATTCATGTGGCTCGAGGAGAAATTTAAAAAAAAAAAAATGGCTCAAAGAGGATTTTACAATTTGGCTCCTGCAACCTCCACTCCTCTCAAACTGATCGGCTTACTCTCCAGGCTAGTGAAGGGGTCAAAGAAATGTTGCTCACAACCCGAAGAAGCTGAGACACCTGCTACAGCTCATTTAGCAACACATGTTAGTTCAGATCTTTCACCTAGCATCTCATCTATATTAATAAAACGCTTCAGCCAAATTTGTGTCACAGATTTCTTGAGAACTACGTAACGTAAAAACACATGCGGTTTTCACCTAAATTCGTAGAAAAATACACAAAAAGTAACTATACACATCAGTCCTCTTTTTTAAAAAAAAAAAGAATGTGTATAGCAACGAAATACAATCTCCGATAGATCTTTTCAATCCGCCCGATTCGCCAGTTGTCCAACTTTTTACGGAGTCTAATGCATTCGTCTATGATGCCTTTCGGTGCGCTAGGAATTCTTTCGCAGCTGGTGCGTTGCCTGCCTGCCCATTTGTAAAATGGGGTGTTAGTCTTGTCTCCTGATAAACACTAGAAAAACATAATAACTTACAACATATGTACAAGTGTGTAAGCACTTTTAGCCTGCAATAACATATCGTGAAGGTTAAAATTTGTCTGATTTTTATCTGAAATTTCAAAATGCAAATACATTATAGATCACTATTGTCACACTTTCAACACTGAAAACATTCTTGTGCTGGGCCCAACATTTATGGCCACAAACTCGCTAACCTCAGAAATCGATTACTGAAGTGATACATCATGAAAACTGAAGATCTAAAGACTTCTTTTCACCATGGTACATGTAATTTTTAAACGATCGCATGAACTCCGAAGCGCAAGTACATACATGGCGTTTCTCCTCTTGGCAAATACCGTAGTTGAAGCCAGTATTTTACCACAGTGAAAACATAATCTCTCTATTATTGAATCTTAGTCGTAACATCCGCCTTTAACGACATTACCAGGATTTTCAAACATCAGAAGACGGTCTGAGGGCTGCCAGGTTGTATTTTTGGGCCATCGCTTTGGTATAGTATCGGCCACCGTGCGTATAGCCATTAACGAAATCTTCAAAACTGTTTCGGTCGGACTCTTCCGATGTCATGGGCCGGTTCTCTTGATTGAGACTATTTCCTGCACCGATTTCTTTAGAGTGATCCTCTGGTGATTGCCGATGGCGCTGCCTTTTCTTGCCCTTCCTTCGTCGCTTGCTAGATGGGCGTCTACGCCCCTGCCTCTTCCGTTTCTGGCGCTTTCGTTTTGACGGGAGGTTCTCCAAACGGTCCTGCCACCGCTGCAAAAAAAATCAATCAATCAATCAATCAATCAATCAATCAATCAATCAATCAATCAATCAATGTCGATATAATAGCAAAAAGATTTGGATGTCATAACCTTATGAAGAAGACAAAAAAAAAAAAAGATTGATTGTTCGATTTATCCATCCATCCATCCATCCATCCATCCATCCATCCTGTAGATGCTGATTTGGCGCATAGATTATCATAAAGGGAAGTAATTACAAATATTGGCACTTTCGCAATCCAAATGGTTTCTCAGACTTACCTCCCTTGACCTACACAGATCCCATTACTTTGCCATTTTGCCGCTCAGCCTACCCACCATGGGAAGTTACATTACATTTGAGCGAAACAGGCCACGTTTGAGCAAAACAAAAATTTCATTTGAGCAAAACTCTAATCTTATTTCTTTACTCAGCCAGAGTTATTCCATTAGGGATCTTACGGTAATCTTATGCTGCCCCGTAACTACCAACTTGAGATGGAAGATTCTTTATTTCTGCTCCTGTCCTGATTCTCATAAATGTACTGTATGTGACAAAAAAAATGAATGATTCGGCCCGCATGAAGATTAAGCATCGGATTACCTCTGACTGAAAGACAAACGTCAATATTTGTTATCGGAGAGGTTGCGCATTACCGATGGGATCTCTTACAGCCCTAAGAATTCCATTAACTCTGCATTTTTAACGCGGCTGAGGGTGTATTCAACACCAATGCAATAATGTAATTCTTACGATGATAAGAGATCCTATCGTTAATGCGCAAGTTCTCGAATGTTATCTCTTGAATTATTAAGTGAGATACAAGACTCATAGAGAACAAACTATTACTGTTATCTTATTCAAGCATCATGCGAAAGCGATCATGGATTCCACTTCTGTCCGTCAGCTGTCCATCATAACATTTCACGATTGCCTTGTACCACTAACCAACTTGCCATTTCATCCAGAATATTCTCTCGTTATCCTTCTCTCCTTCGTTTACCGTATAGTTTTCCAGTGGTTACCAAATTTGCAAACTGTTGACTACTCATTATATATTTTTACTTTACCTCCTCTAAAGATCACAATTGATTTTGCTCATGCGTAAAAAGTACAACTTTGCTCATTCGCAAATCTGTTACTGCTCAAACGTATGTCCATGATTGGGCATTTTCCCTTAAATGTGCCCTTACCATCTAGGTACTGGGCAACAGAACGTACTCCTGCCACACATCATAAGCTCTACACAAACACACCTTCATCACCATCAACCATTTCAATTCCAACTCCATGCATACCAATCAGATAGATTGAACACGCTTTGCTCAATCTTTGTTTTTTTTTTGTATTT
>JAWQUT010000186.1:323085-335549 GCA_033807755.1 Ellobium chinense | reverse complement strand
GAAGGCAATAATCTTTGTTTGGATGACGAAGGCAGATTTTGTTGGGAGCTAACTACATTTACTCATTTACTAATAGCATCGCGCATTTTTATCTTACACATGATAGTTTTCGTTCAACGTTAACATTTAGGTTACATTAAGGCAACGTTAGCGTGACAGCTTCAATAAGGATAATGATGTCTGCAATGGCGAAAAGCTGAGCAAGCTCGGAGCAACGGTGTGTAGAGCTGTTGGAGGGAGGGTGGGGGGAGGGAGGATAGACTTTATTAGGTCTGCTGACGCTTTTGAGTAAGGGTTAACTTACAGTGAAACTTGTCGAATGTCTTGTGCTGGTTCTATCTTCCTCTCTTTTGTTATACAATCTAGATCTTTTTGTTATGTTTAATAAAAAAAACATAATATGTCCACATCAAAACAGTGGCATATACGGTCTTTTAAAATAAAATATTGGCATTTTACGTACTTCTAATATCAAGGTTAAAGCAAAAAAAAAAAAAACCAAAACATTTGTGATTCAATATGTTTAAGGCAAACGTTTTTGACAGTATTTGGCGAAACAACCCCATGAATTTAGGTTTTCCATCACACATGTACCATTTTATGGAAAAAGATGGTATGCCACAAAATTACAAGTTTACCGGACACGTAAAAAACTTTATCGGTTAATCAATGGCGTGGACAGTTAGTTCTCTCAGGAAACTTTGAAGGCTACGAGATGAAAAGATAAGAGAACAAAGTACCATAAACATGTACTAAGGCGCCAAAAGGTGAATTTGATCAAAGTAGACACATACATTGTGTGTTGTTTTTTTTTTACGTGAAACGGCAGACATTTGAGAACTTGCGCATTAACGATGGTATCTCTTACCATCGTAAGAATAACATTTGTGCATCGGTGCTGAATGTACCCAAAATAGTGTTCAACATGCAGAGTTAATGTAATTCTTAAGACGGTAAGAAATCCCCTCGTTAATGCGCCAGTTCTCAATTAACTTTGCTTGTTGAACGCTACTAAGGTTGCATTCAGCACTGATGCACCAATGTAATTCTTAAATTCTTACCATAGTAAGAGATCCCATCGCTAATGCGCAAGCTCTCAGTAATCTCACTCTTTCGGATGTATATCAAATACATATTATAGCGCCTATCCACCCCCCCCCCNCCCCCCCCCCCCCCCATTTTTTTCTTCAAAAGGATAACAAACCCAGTAGCAAAATTAAAAAAAAACACCAAAAACCGGAGAGAGGGAAGAGGGATGCGAAACAAACCAAGCTAAAAGCATCAAAACACGCAGTCTGAAAAACTTGTCCACGAGACACGAACCAAACCTTCATACCCTGTATAGCAAAATAAAAAAAAGGCATAATTAAAAAAAGAAAAAAAAAAGGGGGTAACCCCAATTTGTTATCAAGAAACCTAAAACCGTTGATGTTGAAGTTCCCCATGCTGTGTCTGGGTGCTTGTGTTAGGTAGGGGTCCTGTCAGGGGTCCCCTGGTGGCCCCCTTTGATGTCCAGTCACGGACTAATGCGATTGTCACCCCCTCCTGACGCTGTCAACGACAGTGGTGGGCCCTACATCTCCCATTCCAGTGGTTCTAAAACTGCTGACCTCAGTAGACCCGGCTTTCATATTCATTGAGCAATATAAAAGTGTTGGACGATCATACAAATAGGGAATGGTAGCATTGATTATGGAAAAAGATGGTGGATCTTCCCATTTCATATGGTTCTAGAAGAACTTTTTATTGCCAAGTTCTGTACTCCTACGTACTGTTATAGCAGAATTTGGCATATCCTGATGTTACGATCATATTGTACATGATTACGAACTAGACGTGAAATTCACATATATCGCGAACTAGACGTGAAATTCACAGTTATTACGAACTAGACGTGACATTCACAGTTATAACGAACCAGACGTGAAATTGACAGCTATTATGAACTAGACGTGAAATTGACAGCTACAGTATTACGAACTAGACGTGAAATTCATAGCTGTTATGAACTAACCATGAAATTCACAGCTATAGGAACTAGACGTGAAATTCACATCTCACACTTGTTCATAACGTGCAATTCGATCATAACTTCAGGAAACGCCACATGTGCAACGGTTCGTAAGAAATCCGAACTTGAAAATAAAAACTCTTCAATAATTACAAGATCAAACTTCTTAAACAAGTGAGGTTCCTACCTCTGAAGATTTTCGTTGGTGTTGTTTTAGCAGAGAAGTTTTTTTTTTCTTCTTTTGGGGGAGGGGGGTGGGTGGTGAAGGAGGTGGTACAGCTGTGTCATAAGAACAATCTTTTGTTTACAATTGTTATTATACGAGGCTAAATAAACTGTTGCCCGCAGTGCATTTATTGACATTGTCAGTAAAGAGCTCAGGGTGTGTTATTGATTGTAAAAGATTAGATGCAAAATGTATATTTAGGATTAGTCAAAACCTAAGGACATTATTATCGTCTTGAGCAATTGCACAAAACAAATTTTGCTAATCTGAATAAATACGACTGTCATTTCTCAAGAGGTTTTTCTGAGATGTGCTGACAGATAATTGAGTGTTCCCCCTTGACGACAGCTTGGTAACTGCTGTCTGGTTTTCCAATGTCTGGACTGGAGTCGTCAAATATAACTGAATCTTAGGCATATAAGGTAGCCTTTAGTTGGACGACAGGGGCGGATTAGAGATTGGTCTGACAGAACTGTGGAGAGGGATACTTAAGAGAATGCTTGTTTACTCCCCTCCCCCGCCTCCAATAGAACCCTCGATGCCCCTATCCAAAGTGTACTGTGATCGATGTCCCCTTCCCAAAATACTTTGTGACTGATGCTCTTTCTCCAAAGTGCAGGATTGTCTATGCCCTCTCTCCAAAGTGCCTTGTGTCGATGTCCCCTCTCTAAAGTGCCTTGTGGTCAATGTTTCTTTCCCCAAATTGTCTTGTAGTAGGCCTAGATCTCCCTCAACAAAGTGACTTGCGGTCTATGCTTTCTACGTAAACTGTCTTGTGGTCTATGTATCTTCCCTAAAATGCCTTATTGTCGATGTCCTCTCCACAAGTGTCTTGTGGTCGATGCCCCCTCCCTAAAGTGCCATGTGTCGATGCCCCGTTCTTTAGGAGTTTGTGGTCGATGACCCCTCTCTAGAGTGCCTTGTGGTCGATGTCCCGTGCCCCAAAATCAAAATGCCTTGTAGTATATCTCAGTCAACAAATTGTCTTGAGGTCTACATCTCCTCCATAAAGTGTCTTGTGGTCTATGCCTCTTCCATAAAGTGTCTTGTGGTCTATGTCCCCTCCATAAAGTGTCTTGTGGTCTATGTCTCCTCCATAAAGTGTCTTGTGGTCTATGCCTCCTCCATAAAGTGTCTAGTGGTCTATGCCTCCTCCATAAAGTGTCTTGTGGTCTATGCCCCCTCCATAAAGTGTCTTGTGGTCGATGCCCCCTCCCTAAATCGTCTTGTGGTGAATGCTCCCTCCCTTTGTGATGGAAGCCCCTTCCCTAAAATACCTTATGATGGATGCCCCCCTCCCCGCAAGTACCCCAAAGAGCATTGTAGTCAATCTCATCTCCACTTCCACCTCTTGTGTTAAAAAAAAAAGGATTTTAGTAATAGCTGTGAGTGAAGAGGGATCTCCCATGGGTAGGGAACCCTTCTCAATGGGCTACACAGTAAGGATCTTGAGCCAAGATTTTGAAGGATCTGACCTGTACATTAAAGTAAGCAGAGAAGCTAAAACGACATCCCCTTCCTCCCCTCCCCCTACCCCAATCTGCTCAGCATCCCATCTAACAAAAGTTGTTGGGACGCCCCTGATCCCTTTAATCTCCTCTTGGAAATCCAGACCAAGCAAGACTGTAGTCGAGCCAATAACAGGACCCCTCATGGTGCCGACACGCTACGATTAAAGGGGGTCTAATCTTTATCTCCCTTTGATCCCTCCTCTGTTGTGACGGGGTGTGTTTTTCACTAGTTAGCCTGTCTCAGGGTAGGCCAGGCAGGGGGAGAGGAGAGAGAGAGAGAAAAAAAGGACAAGAGAGAGAGAAAAAAAAAGGACAAGAGAAAGAAATAGAAGACACGATTTTGGAGAGAGAGAGAGAGAGAGAGAGAGCGTCAGACAGACAGAGAGAGACAGAGAGAGAGAGAGAGAGAGAGAGAGAGAGAGAGAGAGAAGGACAAGAGAGAGAAAAAGAAGACACGATTTTGGAGAAAGAGAGAGAGACAGAGAGAAAGAGAGAGAGAGAGAGTAAGAGAGAGAGAGAGAGTAAGTAAGAGAGGACAGAAAAGGGGATGAGAGAGAAAAAGAGAGAGGACCTGAAAAGGGAATGAGAAAGAGAGGGGAGAGGACAGAAAAGGAGATGACAAAGAGAGAAAGAGAGAGAGAGAGAGAGAGAGAGAGAGAGAGAGAGAGAGAGAGGGAGGGAGGGAGAGAGAGGGAGGAGAGAAAAGAAGAGAGAAGGACAGACAGAAATAGAAGTGAATTGTAAGGGACAAAAGAGCCAAAAAATAGGACGAAATAATAACAAAGAGGGCATGATTGAGGCGAACAGTATTCATCTATACAAAGAAGAAAATACAATTATAGAACAACAACAATAACAACAAAAAAAAAAACCCATAAAATTAAGAAGACTTGTGCTGATAAAGAGGAAAGAAAGAAAAATTAGGAAGAATAATTAAAAGGAAAGAATGAAAAGGAGAAGGTGGTATAAAGTAAGGGGAAGGGAAGAAAAAAATGATTTGAAAGGAGGAAAAGCCAATAAAAGAGATGAAGAAGGTGAGATAGAGAGAGACAACAAAAGATGGAGAGAGAGAGAGAGAGAGAGAGAGAGAGAGAGAGAGAGAGAGANGAGAGAGAGAGAGAGAGAGAGAGAGAGAGAGAGAGAGAAGAAATAGAAAGAAACCGAGGCAGGAATGTGATAGGATGGAAGAGAATGAGAGAGAATGATACGAAAACAAAGACATAAAGAGGGTGAAAGACTTGAAGACATGAGAGAGAAAAGAGGAAGGCAATGAAAGAATAGATAGAGGTAGGAAAGAGAGAGAAGAAAGGGATCCAAAGAGAGGGGAAATTAAAACTACAAAAAAAAAAAAAAAAGCTAACAGAAGTGATAGAGGGAATAAGGAGAGGTATAAATAGAAAGAGGAAAGATAATAGAAAATGTAAATGGAAACTTATGATAAAAAAGATAAGGAGAAAGAGATAGAATGAAAGGGAAGATGAAGAATAATAAAGATAGAGAGAGAGTGAGAGAGGAAAAGAGAGAGAGAGAGTGAGAGAAAATGCGTGAAAGAGAGAGTGACAGAAAGCAAATGAGAGCATACACGAGTGAACGAAAGAGAGTACGAGAAATGGAGAGTTAGTGAATGAGAGAGTGAATGTCAGAGGGAAAGGGAGATAGAGAGAAAGAGAGAAAGATAGACAGACAGAGAGAGCAAAGTAGAGAACAAACGGTCAGAATGTGCGCCTTGCCTGTTTGTCCGTTGTGCATTAAATTTACCTACAGTAACAGTGTTGTCTCTGCCTTTGAAAGTATCGCATAGCACTTAACTATAGTTTATCAAAGAGATCGTTGTCTTTATCAAATATAGGGGGTGGACAATTTTATATAGAAATATCGATCCCAGTCGGGCAATATCCTTCCGACTCAATGGACTGCACTTTGTCAAAATACGATATATTTTTATCTTGTAAAATCATCTAGACGCTAACAATGGATGGAATTTCTCTGCTGGTAAAATGACAGTAACTGTGTAATCTCATCAAGTTCTTCAAATCTTAATAATAAGAGCAATCACAATGAGCATCCCCCCCCCCCCCCCNCCCCCACTCCAAAAAAAGAAATTCTGAGGGTGAGGTTGGAAGAAGGGAGAGGGTATTGAATCCAACAAGCATACATTGAATGTGAGCAAAGATACAAAACACAGATACATACCGCAAAACAATGGCGATCTTGAAAACGAAAATGATACATATCGATGATGGTTTTTCATCATGAAAGCTAGTAGACAAAGCCTTTTAGAATATTCGATACCTGTGGTATTGTTCACCAGCTGTTATCACCTTTGTCAATGACACCCACAGGCCCTGGATCCCTCACACCGATACACTACGGAGCCTTGACATTACACTGAGGGCACGCCTTTGATCTTGGAACAGGTCCGTAAATTTAGCCCCTTCCTCCATCAACAATTTTGGGCAAAGGCGGACCCTTGAGTGCATTAGGGTAGAGTTAAATCTAGCAATCAGATCATCAAATACATCCAGCTTAATTTACTTTGGTTTTTTTCCCAGGGGTAAAAGAAACTGACAAAATGTAGGGAAATAGTACTATGATATGACAATACCCTTGTCAAAGGCCTCAGTATAGTATAATCAACGTTAAAAAGTTGTGACGTCATAAACGCAGCGTGACGATTGTTACGTCAATAACACTGTTTTATTGCGGTATGTATGTACTTAGCTGTCCTATGATGGTCCTAGGAGACGTTCAAGAAAGCAAAATACGATTGCCTTGATGTTACGAGCGTTATTTTGTAATGTTTGTTACGTCAAAAAAACCCGCTGTGCTTCGTGATTATATTGCGTGATGAAGACAATACTTTGAAATATTTAAATTATCAATGTTTTGATACATCTCATGCTGTTTCATATTAGCTATAAAATCACATGCTCAGCTTGATGATAGAAAGTCTATATTGTCATGAGCATTCAATCACGTCATAGATGATAGGCGATAGTGATAACTGCGTCATCCTTATTTGTCCTTTTTGCCACCGGCTTCGAACAGGACTTGCACTCTACAAGGCTACCTTCCCATTTTACAAATGAGAACAAGATGACTGAGATCTAGATTCTACAGGTCCCATTATCAAAGAGAAACAGAGATAACGCACCAGAGGCGATACAATGCCTCGCGCACCAAAAAGTATCATAGTCGAATGCATTAGACTCCATGAAAAAGTTGGACCACGAAGGGCAGTCGGAATTAACCCATACTGAAATAATTTAAGGCAGGAGAAATAAAAGAAGTGGTATGTTGCCGATTTTACCCGACCAAAACACAGTTAGGAACGTCCTTACTTCATCTCCAAAATCTGGATCTACCACGACCCACAATAACGGAGGAGCCGAGAAAGACAGACTCCCAAGTTCATCTTTATATATCTAGAAACACTTCTGCAAAAAGTTGAAACAACTATCTGAATGATTATCCACCACCCCCCCCCTTCCCCCGAAAAAAAAGGGAAACAAATATTTTGAAGGTGTGTATCTTTCTACGAGGTCGGAGCTTCACAGGAGCATGGAGAAATTTGCTAGTAAAGGGAAGTGCAATTATTCAGTGACTCTATGTAGAAAAAGAGCATTTCTTTACATGGAAAATGTTGCGATTAAGCTGAAGCTGGGTCTGTTTGGATTCCAGTTAAGTGGTAGAGTCTACAGTATAGTATACCACATGCTCACGAGGGGCCTGCCCAAAACACACTGGCTCAAGAACGTTGGAAATACATAGTGAGTTGTTTGACTAAGTGACTATCTTATTACAATTTGAATTTGATAATTTGGTTAGTGACACATAGACTCAATAATACTGATGACATAGTATGTCAACTGACCTTGCTGTTATGCATCAGTATTTACACCACAGGAACAACAACAACAACAACAACAACAACAACAACAACAACAACANCCCCCCAAAACAAAAAGGAAACATATTTTGAGGGTGTGTATCTTTCTACGAGGTCACAGCTCCACAGGAGCATGGAGAAATTTGCTAGTAAAGGAATTGCAATTTTTCAGTGACTCTTTGTAGAAAAAGAGCAATTCTTTACATGGAAAATATTGCGATTAAAGCTGAAGCTGGATCTGTTAGGGTCCCTGTTAAGTGGTGGAGTCTGCAGTATAGTATCACATGTTCATGAGGGGCCTGCCCAACACACTGGCTCAAGAACATTGGAAATACATAGTGAGTAGTTTGACTAAGTGACTATCTTATTACAATATGAATTTGATAATTTGGTTCGCGATACATACGAGTAGGCTCAATAACACTGATGAGATAACGCCAACTGTATTTACACCACAGGAACAACAACAACAACAACAACAACAACAACAACAACAACAATAACAACAACAAAAGATACATCCAGGCACATGCTCTTCTAGGAATCCCAGATAGGTGCTGAGTGACCTGGGCTTCCTGAGATATTACTCGCCCTCCTCCCTCTCCCACATCCTCCACTCCCAACCCCCCTCCGCCCCTCCCCCCAAAGACTGCGTATTAGGGATTTGTCTAGATTTTGCATATTTCATGAAGATGCACTTTATATTGTAAACCAAACTAGCTTGCAACCACAAATCATGAATCGTATTTATTTGCTATTTTGGTTTCTGAGGCGCTTTCATTTCTTTCCGCTCGGTTACTTTCTCTCATTCGGCTGTGTCCATCTTTCCTTTCTAAAACTGTTTTCTATTCCATGTTGTGTTATTGAAGAATGCACAGTTTCCGAAACATCCAAAGCTCACAGCACCTGTTTGGCTCCTGAACTTTCACACGGTTTTGTTGTATTTTACAACCGACAGTGCTCATTCTTCGAATAAGACTGCAATGTCTGAGCACTTTCACTATTCGAGATGACGAGGACCTCATTCTCGAACTGCGTTTCTGAATTTCGAGGAAGCCGAAATTAATTCCAGCTGCGAAATTTTGACAGTGTCTTCACGCTGGCAAAATAGCTGAACTGCGGTAAAATAAGAGACAGTGACGCAAATCAATTTCAAAATTAATTTATCAAATCGTGCTACTCCAGCAAATAGACATGGCGCTAAACCCTCTTACATCAAATTTGTGCATGGTAATGGTAGAGGCCGACTCTGAAGGGGGATTCACACGGTTCTACTTTTCGTCCGCATTTCGACTTTATGCATTATTTAGCACTGTGGGTGCAGTCTTTCACATCTAGTGCCAAAGAGGGCTGCACAGGAACTGCACACCAAAGCGTTCCAATATTAAGTAGTAATAAGAAGAAAATTACAACCGTAAGAATGCCCCTTTACTGACAATATCGGCGATTACTGCACCCGAAACTGGAGTGCTATGCATCCCCCAACCGCATCCCTCCCTCCCTCCTATCCGGGGATGATATTCAACTAATGCAGGACAGTATTTTTTTTATCCCTAATTCCAGGGAGAGGCTCGAAAATTGTAAAGAGTTCGAAATCATGAGGAAAGTTTAATAAAAAGATAAGACAAGGGGCTGGAGATTCGCAACAAGATCGTGAGGAATTTGAAATTATAGGGGGTCTACTGTAATTGTAAGAACACCATCACCATAGAGAAGCTATAGAAACATAGCTATTTCTGTAGCTTCTCTTTGGTGATGCTGTTCTTCATTCCTCCTTGCGGAAGATGATTTTTTTTTGTTTTTTGCTGAGTTCGGATAAGGCAACCACTAAATGGGGATATAAATATCGTCACATACAAATACATAACACTGTATTGATTTTTGACTGTATATAAAACCATTTTTGAAGGTCATAGATGCAGCCACAAACCAGTCACCAATATCATACTGATTTCTGGAGGCGTATACCAAACATAAATACCGTTAAAAACCAACACACAATGTAGTGCTCATTTTTGAGGATGTTAATAAAAATGCCATCTAAAACCAATCAACAATATTGTCATGATTTTTGAAGGTGTTTATTAAATATGCTAATGCCATCAAAGCCTAATCCACTCTACCGTGCTGATTTTTGAAATTGTACATTACAGTCAAAACCCAATCAATACAGCCATACCGATTTTTTTAAAGTATATAATATAATTTAGAAATTAAATCTGATTCTGTCTAGCTTTAACACAAAACGATCGAAAAAATATATAATGAATAGCCGATGTTTCGTGTATGAGTATTTTTTAAAAAGATTCATGTGGCTTTTCAGCACATGTATAATATATATAAGATATGATTGCTAATTCCCTCCTCTCTAAACTAATCTGGCTGTCTACGGCACTTATTTCCTCGGAGAGTTACAGTACAGTACTGTATTGACAATGCAGTGTATAATTCCCTTTGTAGTGATACACCTGAGGGGCGCTCCCCTCTTTTAAATTGGCCAGCCCAGAAACAACAGGGACGGTATGATCAAAGGCGGCTTCGTGAGGAAAGATTGGACAAATTGGCTGGCTTCGGGAGATTAAGGTCTCGCTCCACAGCTGTGACCTGCACTGGCAAAGCACGGCTTATCTCACGGCAGTGGACTCAGGACTAAAGCTGGAGAGTCCTAACACGCCTGGAAGTTGGGTTTTTTTTTTTGGAACACAAGGCAGGGCCGATGGGTGGGTCTATATAGTCAAATGTCTAGCAACCAGTCAAAATGGGGATTAAGTCACTTGTTAAAGTCACGGCTAAGACGTTGGGCTCACAATCTACAGGTCGATTCCTGGCCACGGTCATGTTATAAGTGCCTTGGGAAAGCATTTCATTCGCATTTTCCTCAGTCCACTCGTCTGTAAAATTGGTACCTGACTATAGGCAGTGGGAGATATTGTCAGAATGCTAGTGATCAGCGCCTGTAAATGGCAACGGCACTGCATGCTCCCCAGGGAGCTGGAAATGTTTTAGTGTGATCAGGCCTGCTGGGATAATAAAGGTGTGAAGTCGCGTGAGAGGGCATTAGTGTGGATACGAGAGTTATAAAGCGCATTATTATCATTTTCATTATTGTTTGTTAGGTGAATCAATATTTTAAGCTGGCATTATTCTGGTCTGAGATATTGGTGGAAACCAGTTACAATGAGGATTAAGTCACTTGTTTGTTAAATCAAGTTTAGTGGTACGACATTAAAGTTCATTAGGTGAAAGAAACATTTTGAACTGGCAATATCCTAGCCCGAGATATGGTTGTTTGAATTGGCAGGGAGTCACCAGGCAGAATTCTACGCAATAGAAAAACAGTTCTGAGCAAATCGCGACTGAATAACAATGCATATTATATGATCATTTAATAAGCCTCATCAAATCTCAAATTTACCCACAATTACTGATTATCAGCCCCTAAAATCAATACTTTTGTGTATAGAAATAATTTTACTCTCAATCTCTGCAACGAACACAGCTGATACCAGATGACCCCATACCTTCACAACCTGTAGTGATAAAATTAATGTCAGTGTTCAGTTTAACGACATAATTCAATTTAACGACATAATTCAGTTTAACGACATAATATGATCACTCCTGAATATCATGGCTGGAAGGGTGTGAAACTTCATGTACATATGTCCATATTCAGGCTCGAGTTTTTTTAATTGTTATTGTAAAAACAGACAAAGGATGGGCCTTGGACCCAGGTCTGTCCAGTGAACAGAGGCGAATAAAATGTAAAAAAAACAACAAGTTTAACGACATATTTTTGATTGAGTGCAAGACAAATAGACAATATTCACTGGATATCATCTGAAATGTGCGTCGCAGAACCATAAGCTTTGCTGTAATATACATCAGCTGCCACTATGAGACCCACTGTTAATTGTCAGAGTCAGACCGCTTTTCGTTTCGTTCTTGTTTCAGAACCTGACTCCCCTCATAATTAAAGTTTAAAATGTCTATGATTAAGAGGAATAGAGAGGAACCTAAACTCTGCTACAGCACAAAAAGGGGGTGATCTAGGCTATAATTGAAAGAAAGCGACAATTAAATGGAGGACGAAGGGGCTNAAGGGGGGGGGGGGGGGGGGGGGAGGGTTAAAGGGCACTGACTTGCATAATCAGAATTACATTTTGATAAAGGTGTGAGTGCGATCTTTGCTTATTGCAAGTAAACGTTGTGCGGAACAAATATAATGGCAAATAATAATGTAGAGCAGCATGGTCGAACGGTAAAGAAGTTGGACTCAAGATCGATAGGTCGTAGATTCGATTTCCGACCGCGGTCATGTTGTAAGTGCCTTTGGAAAGCATTTCATTGACATTTTTCTCAGTCCACTCGTCTGTATAATGGGTACCTGGTTATAGGCAGTGGAAGATATGGTCAGAACGCCGGTGATCAGCGCCTGTAAATGGCAGCTGCACTGTGTTCTCCCCAGGGAGCTGAGAAAGTCCTGGAGTGATCAGGTCTGCTTGGGTAATAATAGTGGAGTCGCGTGAGTGGGCGTAAGCCTGAATAGGAGACTTATAAACCGCAATATTTTTAATATAAACAAGCTGCAATACTAAGTTTACAAACGTAGATGGGTTCTGAGGCAAAATTTTGTAAAATTTATACCTTCAAAATTTTGTCTTATAAATTCGACGAAAAGGTACACGATCAACAACTGAGACGATATTTTGTGTCATATTTTAAGGCTGGCTAGTTCATAGCTAAACGTGAATAATAGTTGTTGATTTTATTTTTCCAAAGTATAATTCTCCATGGTGAAAATATGTTTGACCTCATCCACCCACC
>JAWQUT010000186.1:306693-318378 GCA_033807755.1 Ellobium chinense | reverse complement strand
TGCGAAGCATAAATCTTCCGCTTTTTTAAGTTACATAATTATTTGGTTGAATCGTTGGGTATGACTCAGGTACCCTATAAACCCTGGCTTTTAAGGACAAGAAACACAAAGGTGACAAACAAATAGAATCAAAATAAATGAGATGTCCCGAAACGGGGCTTAAAAACAAATCTATTTGAAATACAAAACCTTTGCAGTCCTGGTGGCTTTGCGCCAATGTTTGAAGTTTAATCTAAGGGACTTAACTGTCTTGGCCCATCCTTGCTAGAGTTACCTGCAAAAAAAGGCATTGCTTTCCCCCCGTGTATGACATTTCTTCTGATTTCGTTTCGCAGCATTGTTGCGTGGGACGGGGGTAAGGGTAATTTATTGCTTAAGAGGTCTTACAAAGAAGACTTCCTGTCCTTGGTACATCCAATTGTATTTTTCGATTTATTGTTTCGGAGAGTGTAAGAGGGAGGAGAGACGAGAGGAAATTAAAAGTAGTCGTCATCATCATCATCATCATTTTCAAAGAGGAGAAACTCTCATAATAAATACATTATACATTTTTCAGAAATTTTTGTGTCATACCTAGACAGAATCACATTAAGTTTCAATCATCATCACCATCATAATCATCATCATCTTCATCATCATCATCATTTTCAAAGAGGAGGAAATCTTAAACTGGGCATTTAAACATTTGATTGTTTAAGTTCCAAATTTTTGGACTTCAGGGAACTATATCTAACATAATATTATAATCATCACCATCATTGTAAATATGGCCAGAAATTAAAAACACGAGTTCCTTCAATCCCACAATTTTAATCAAAATTTACTAAACGCGAAAGGGTAAACAAGTCTTCTTTAGTAGAAATAAAATGAATCTCATCATCATTATCATTATCATCATCACCATCATCATCAACATCATCATCTACAATCACCAAACTGTCGAAGACAAAGAAATGATAAAAAAATCAAATAAACAACAACAACAACAACAACAAGAACAGCAAAAGCAACAACAATAGTAGTAACATTAGAAAGTATATGAATAATAGAAACTTTCTCTTCTCATGAATGATGCATGCCATTTCACAGTCAGCGTTTGTTGTTATTGTTGTTGTTATTTGTTTTTGGGATAATTTTCCAGAGGTTACAACCTAAACACTTCGATGTTGAGAAAGCTACGCCTAAGTTTCTATCTCAAAGTGTATGTGGGAAGGAAGGAAGGAAGGAAGGAAGGAAGGAAGGAAGGAAGGAAGGAAGGAAGGAAGGAAGAGAGGTAGGAAGGAAGGAAGGAAGAAAGGAGGGAAAAGAAGAAGAAGAAGAAGAAGAAGAAGAAGAAGAAGAAGAAAAAGAAGAAAAAGAAGAAAATTTCTCATAACAGCAAACTATTTTTAAGGAAGATTACAAAAGGTCTAATATTTCCCGTCTAATAAACTATGTTACCCATCTATACCTTTCATATCACCGACCGCACTACATTCATTAGTCGTCAAGAAAGAATATTTAAACNGAAATACAAAACCTTTGCAGTCCTGGTGGCTTTGCGCCAATGTTTGAAGTTTAATCTAAGGGACTTAACTGTCTTGGCCCATCCTTGCTAGAGTTACCTGCAAAAAAAGGCATTGCTATCCCCCGTGTATGACATTTCTTCTGATTTCGTTTCGCAGCATTGTTGCGTGGGACGGTGGTAAAGGTAATTTATTGCTTAAGAGGTCTTACAAAGAAGACTTCCTGTCCCTGGTACATCCAATTGTATTTTTCGATTTATTATTTCGGAGAGTGTAGGAGGGAGGAGAGACGAGAGGAAATTAAAAGTAGTCGTCATCATCATCATCATCATCATCATTTTCAAAGAGGAGAAACTCTCATAATAAATCCATTATACATTTTTCAGAAATTTTTGTGTCATACCTAGACAGAATCACATTAAGTTTCAATCACCATCACCATCATAATCATCATCATTTTCATCATCATCATCATCATTTTCAAATAGGAGAAAATCTCAAACTGGGAATTTAAGCATTTGATTTTTGAAGTTCCAAATTTTTGGACTTCAGGAAACTATATCTAACCTAATATCATAATCATCACCATCATTGGCGAGAAATTAAAAACACTACTTCAATCTCACAATTTTAATGAAAATTTAATAAACGCTAAAGGGTAAAGAAGTTTTCTTTAGTAGAAATAAAATGAATCTCATCATCATTATCATTAGCATCACCACCATCAGCATCAATTAAAACTGAGAAAACTTAAAAGCTCAACCTTAATTCAAGGAATTTATTAAAAATATAGTAAAGAATTAAGACCGAAATTTACATCTAAACGTTTCGGCTCTAAATCACCATCATCATCAACATCATCATCTATAATCACCAAACTGTCGAAGGCAAAGAAATGATAATAAATGAAATTAACACCACCAACAACAAGAACAGCAAAAGCAACAACAATAGTAGTAACATTAAGAAAGTATATGAATAATTGAAACTTTCTCTTTTCATGAATGATGCATGCCATTTCACAGTCAGCGTTTGTTGTTATTGTTATTGTTGTTGTTGTTATTTGTTTTGGGGATAATTTTCCAGAGGTTGCACCTTAAACACTTCGATGTTGAGAAAGCTACGCCTCTACAGGTAATAGATATTAAGTTTCTATCTCAAAGTGTATGTGGGAAGGAAGGAAGGAAGGAAGGAAGGAAGGAAGGAAGGAAGGAAGGAAGGAAGAAAGGGAGGAAACAAAGAAGAAGAAGAAGAAGAAAAAGAAGAAAATTTCTCATAACATCAAACTATTTTTAAGGGAGATCACAGAAGGTCTAATATTTCCCGTCCAATAAACTACGTTACCCATCTATACCTTTATATCACCGACCGCACTACATTCATCAGTCGTCAAGAAATAATATTTAAACCCGCGGACACTCGCCTGTTGTCCTGCAGTCACAAAGCTCGCCAAGCAAACTTTGGTAAACGAGAAATCTAGCCTAGGATTATAGCAACAATAGGTAACAAGTGTCTGCAAATTAGCAGCAGAGAGGAAGAGGACCAATATAATATGCGAAGACGCAAGAATATAACAGCAACCCTACCTGCGTCCCTCTTTCGGTACACTTAACGATGATAGGAATAGCGACAGTTTATAGTGACAGGGATAAGAGGGTACGGTCCTTATTCGAAATCGCAATAATAAAAATAAGTTTTTGTGTGCACCCTGCCGGTTTTGTGTTTACGAAATGCAAGTCCATAATCAACTCTGCGCATGCAGCCCGCTAATGCGAGGGGGGAGGGGTGGAGATGAGGTTTAGGTACAGGAAACATCCAAAGAAATATAGGATAAAGAGACAAGGAATAGCGGATTTATATAAATGAGCATGGGGACAATCAAACAATGATTTTTCGGGGGAGGGAGAGGAGGAGAAGGGGGCTGTAATATGTAATGCTCGTTAACCGTTTGTAGCAATATTTAACGCAGAGCTCTAAAACATGAACTTTAGAAATAAAGATGATGATGAAAATTAATAATGATTATAATAATAAAACTGTGCGGGCATTATCCTGGAGACGAGACTTATAAACCGCATTGTTATCATTATCCTTACTATTATCATTATTATTATTATTATTATATGAGTTTCAGTATCAATTAGTGGTGACACCATAATATCTTGCGGTGTAATACTTCAGTTCAAGTCCAAACTTCTATGAGGCCGCAGACCAACTCTAAGCTCTTATAATTTCACAATACAATATTACATGGCCCACAATACACTGTAAAGACACAAGTTCCTCACGCACTCGATTTTCACGCATCTATCAAGTACTCTGTTGGCCCACAAGCACACCTCCGAGACTTAATACACAAATCACGACATTAATGCTGTTATCAGTCACTCTACCACATCATGTTTCCTAGTCTCTCTCCCCCTCCTCCTCCCCAAAAACCAATCTTTTTAAAAAATAATTTTTTTTGCCGAAGGGCACCCGTATTATATTCAAATTTCTGAACGGTATTTCTTCAAACTCCACACTCCGAGACAAGAATTTCCCAGTCTATGTATGATTTCATCACAGCATTGTAAAGTCTCTTACTAATCTGAACATGTCCGATTTAACGTTCAAATACTAAGGAAGTAGTTTTCCTCAATTTTTTTAAAGTTGTGGACATACTATCAAACAATGGTATTCATCTTCATTATCATTACATAACCTACATATTCTGACGATTGCTACGATAATACTCACCTGCTTTTTTTGAAGGTTTCACGAAAGCCTCGGGGCTGACACACACCCCTCGTTCATATCTAGGTAGACGCGAACAGTCCAGAGAATCCGGCCAAGACACGTTGTATGAATTCATCAGGGGCTCGCACCCTGCCCGGGCCTTCTCGCATACGCTCCTGCACGGCGGAATGGCCTCGGGCTGGAGGGAGACGGCACATATTGGCACGTAAATAGAACACAGAAGAAACAGCAACACGTCACTGCAGTGCTGATCAATCAAAACTTCGAATTTTTCGAAGACGAGTCTAGCATTTTCTTGCGTGTTGTGATGCATGAGGTTGGGCATTTGTGTCATGTTGTAAGGCATTGCCCGGCAGCGTGGGATCTCAATAGGCTCACACTGTTCAATGCGCGTGATATACGCGTGCGATGACGTCAATGCACATATCGTGAACACGACAAAAGTCTGGTACGCCATTTTGAAAATGGACGTCAGCTTCACTGCGTTGTCCATCCTCCAACGATGGGTGTTTTCCAAACTGAGATTTAGCATTGCAAAAACGTCACCTTCGATTGCAACTGAATATAGATCTAGGATTGGTTTGATTTATCCACATAATATGATTATTAATAAAAAAAAAAGTTAATATGATACACTAAATATAAAATAAAATGTGATATACCAGTTAATAATATTACCAATTGTATTTAGCTATTTACATTACCCTGAGAAAACCGAAGGCTAAGCGAATTGTATGAAGGGTCCAGATATTCCGTCACAGTTTGTAAGGTTCGTTGAAGTGTTTACAAGTCATGATGGTGAATGAAGTCATTTTGCTGTATGTCTATAACTTACGACATGTATGAAATGACATCTCTTCCATCCTGCGCAAAGTTTAAAGCAGGAAACACCGGTTAACACGTATGGTCACGGAGTTCACTTCCCGTAGATCGTAGGTTTAGAGCTAGAACTCACATCTCAAACATAACTTGGTCACAAATGTCACAGTAAATTTACAGATGGTGGGGCTCTCTCAGATCTAAATTTGTAAAGGAAGACAAGACAAAAATAAAGACATTTAGAAGGGTCTCTTTTTGAGTAAAAGACTGTCTCTAAATAATTTTATGACCGCTCTAATGTTTTTTTTTTTATATTGGTTATTTGAAGCTTTGCCCACAAATAAAGAAAATTCATCAGAGATTCAGCAACGCCAACTTTCATATTTTTTCAAATTTTCACTTGAAACCATATAAAAAAATTGATATGTTTAACCTTTTATTTTCTTTACATCAAAAACAGATATTACTATAAAATATTATTCTAAACTGTTGGTTCCAGTTTACTTTATAGCTATGGATTTTATGGAAAGTTATCGTCCACGCCGGATTACACCAAAAATTTGTTAACATGGGCTCCAGTTGTTTTTTACATGTGAAACAAAAAACAAATTGAATAATAACATTAGAATGTGAGTTTTAAAACGGAGCAGATTTTACAACTTCAGATAAAAACGTCATGAAATCTTTGAATGACAACAATGTAATTGATTTAGGATAACAATATGTCTTGCACCCAATCGAAATAAGGCCAGAGTCGCTTTGGACTTTTTACTTGACTACATCAAGCTATTGGCAGGATTTGAAAATATATTGTCATTAGGGAAAGAATTTGATCTAGCATTATTTTGGTCCGAGTTAGTGTCTTTCGAAATGGCAGAGGGTCAGCCCACCTCTCCCCCCCCCNCCCCCCCCCCCATCTCCCACCCCATATAATTTTAAAAAATATCAGGAAATCGTGAGTGAAAATTAATTTTTTGCTTTTTTTTTTCTTAAATTATGAAAATCAAAAACTCAACAAAACTCATATTTATCTACAGCAACCAAGCATTTGTCCAGAAAAACATTTTTTTTTTTGTGTACAGAAATGATTTAATTCTGGATTTCTACAACCAACAAAAATTCCACATCGGATGGCACCAAATCACATTTATTTCGAGACTGATATTTCTGTTATTTGGTTTAGCGACATAAGCCTCATTTTGAGAGGGTACAAGACACCTTGTACTGCAAGCCAAGATACTATAATTTATTACAAGCTTTTGGGATCTCACAGGAACCAGATTTCACACGCGGGTTAGCCGCAGTACGTACGTATCATTCACAAGCACAAAACCTGGCTTTGATAACATTCCCTTTGATCTAACCTCTCAGGGGTTACCGACAAGAAATCATCATAACGCATTATCGTAGATCTTAGATTAAAAAGTATACAAACTGCTCCTTCGAAGTGGCTTACAATCACAGACTCCTGTTCCCAGCAGAGCTCACAGCGGAAACTACAAGAATAACAATAACAATTGTAGTAATAAATGAGAATAACACGCCGACGTCTTTGCCCGGCTTTACACATACAACAGTACCATGATTTTGTACCACCGCAGGTATGCTCTCACATAAGCCACGCGCCTGGGTCGAACACCTCCTCTCTTCCTCCGTCCATCAGTCACCCTAGCACCCTCCCCTACTCTTATATCCGCTTTGTAATCCCTGACCCCGCCCCCTTTTAATCTTTTTCACCCCCCGACGTGGGCCCTTCTGTGATCTGGCCGGCATAGGCGTGTACCCAGGTGCTGGTAAGGTGGGTGACTGGTCAAATTGGGTATGATTTTTCAGCGAAGCTGGATAAATATATTATTTACTGGCATCAAATAGAGCCACGTACGTGAAATTTGTCTTGGGTTTCGGGCCATATATCCTGAGTCACATTAAGGATCTATACCTTTCTCAAATAACTTACAGAATTTCAGAAACCGCTGTCGCTACAGAATATCAAGGGGTGGGGGGAGGGGAAAGATTGACGATATTACAAGCAATAATTTGTGATAGCACTGCAAATGAGGAAGAGATACACCTTATACATATGGGGCAAAAATCTGTGATTAGCTAGATTGATCTGAATTTTGTGATGGGATTGTCCGCTATTCAAATCCACATCGTTTCTCTTATAGACCTCGGATTTTGGCGAGATATCCTACATTCTGGCGAGAGGAAACCCTGAGAGAAATGCTATAAGCCTCATTTAAAGCCGATGGGGCCCCAGGAGATTTAGAGGGGCCCTTCAATGCCTTGGAGCGAGGAAAGGGATTATCGGAGGTATTTTATCACCCGCCCGCCTTCTTTCTAAGGGGTGCTCTGCGGTAGGGTGCACCAAGTGCTCAATGACGCAGCTCGCAAAGTGGTGTGCAAGCAGTGCAGCGCGCATCCAAAAGTATGTTTTTAAGTGTATAAATGTCTTGCACTGCGGTGTATGCGTGTCGCTTGCTGTATGTGCAGGGGGTTGTCGTCTGTACAAGATGACAAAAAATTGTGAAAAAAATTGATTAAGCCCCCATCTTTCCTCTAGGAAGTGGGAACCTCTTGTACTATTTTTTTTTTTTTTCTGAGACATAAATCGCAAAAATCTGTTTGTTAATCGTGAGTTTGATTGTTTACTGAGAATTCGATTACCACATGTTCCCCTCCCCCCTCCCCATAAAGCTGGCAGTACGAGATATCTCAGCTGATAGGAAATTAAAGGAAGACCAAACTTCCCTAATTTCATCTCTCTCTACTCCTCCCCCCCCCCCCCNTCTTTTCCCTCTCATACTCCCTCCCTCTTTCACACACTAGTAGCAATTTTTTTTTTTTACTTTATGAGTACCATCAGTTATGAAATGATTAATTTTGAAATGATGATATGCACGCATGCACACTCGCTCGCTAGTACTCGCTCATGCACTCATTCACTCACTCACGCACGCACGCACGCATGCTCACACACACAGACGCCGTGTTGTAATTCTGTCACTGCTAATTCTGATGTCAGTGTGTAGAATTTACTTTGACTCCTCTGCTTTATTATTACTAATACTACGACAACTTCTATCGCGGCTGCTACAACTACTATTACTACTACTACTACTACTACTACTACTATTACGACTACTACTACTATTACTACTACTACTTCTACTACTACTATTATTACACTACTACTATTACTACTACTACTACAACTACGACTACTACTACTATTACGACTACTACTACCACTGCTACTACGACAACTACTATCATGACTACTACTACTATTATTACTACTACTTTGACTACTACTACTACCACTACTAATACGACAACTACTATCATGACTACTACTACTACTATTATTACTTTTACTACTACTACTACTACCACTACTACTACGACAACTACTATTACGACTACTACTACTATTACTTCTACTACTTTTACTACTACTACTACTATTACTACTACTTCTACTTTACTACGACTACCACTGCTACTGCTACTACTATATTTCCTAACATCACTATCGTTTTGGTGTTTCAGCCACTCCAACTACTTTCACTATTACTACAAACACTACTATCACCACTATCACCACTATCACCACTACCACTACTTCTCCTCATCCTCCTACAGCTATTACTAACTACTACAACTACCACTCTTACTGCTACTGCGAGGACAAACACTACGAACACAATCATCACCATCAATTACTACCAATCACTACAATTACCAGTGTTACTAATTTACCTATTACTGCTAACGCTACCATCACCATTACCACTAGTATTACTGCAACGGCCACATCCATCAACACTACTTATATACTACTGCTACTATTGCTACAACTACCACTACTACTATTACACCCACAACTATAATAACCCATACGATTGTAACTACAAAATCTGACCTATATTTCCATGAATGGAAGTAGCAAACATCCCCACTTAATCCTTCCCATCGTCCAACAGGAACTTTTTCATACCTGGATTGTGTTGCGATTAAAAAGAGTCGGCAATGCTTAAATCAATAGAATCATCATCATCATCATCATTATTTGCAAAACATTTATCCGCACTGGATGTAAATAAGTAAAGCAGTAAAACTATAACAATTTAATAAATTTAATACACAAATTTTCGGATTGGCGTCCTTCTTCAGGTGTAGAAAATTAATGAACTAAGAATGAAATGGCATAAGAAAAATAACAAACAAAACTGTGATCAATAATCATGAAAATTGAAAAAGCTTGAACAGACACAAATGTCCAAGGAACTGAACAAAGGGGAACAATAACATTAACAATGAAGGTGAACAATTGATCAGGACTCAGCAAGTATACACTTATTTCTTTTCAACAAGACCAAAAAAAAACCACCATAACTATTTATTATCACTAGCGCAAACACGCGTATTCTAACTGCCACACAACCTCCATCATCATCATCATCATTATTATCATCACCAAAATCATACATTTTCATCATCAGTATGGTAACACAAAATACTATTAAAGAAATTAAAAAGGGGCATAACAGCAGTCAAAGAAACATTATTAGAGATACAGTAATTTCCCCCTAAAATTCCAGTTTCATTTAAGATCCCGCTGTGTCTGTGAATCCGAATTTTTCTTTTTTAAAAAAAGAATAACATGTTAACATTCCGGCTGTAATAACTTTTGTCGCCTAAAATCCCAGTTTTACTTACGGTAGTGAATTTTTTTTTCCCCTGGACGTAAGCGTCGAAACTGAACTTGATGCCAAGCACTCGTCGAATAAATTCTGGCGGTGTTTCAGTGTCCTCATTGACCCGCCGGCGAATCTGTTATCCCCAGTACACTTGTGGTTATTATACTATGCCTTTATAAGGAAATATTTTCATAGAATGAAGTCGGAATAAGAGAATACATGTTGAGAATACTGAAAACATTATGGATAGATTGTTTCTTCATGTTCCTCATTCATTGAGAAGAAAATCAAAATGCTCTTAGTGAGGATCGAACATCAATTTCAAGGTTCTGAGGATCAGTGTTCTGACCACTGAGGTGTCGAGCCACCTGGAGTACACGCCCCAAAGCATCTGCAAACTACATTATATTGCGAGAGAAGTAGTGAGTGACGTCACAACTGCAATTTTTACCCATCTCTGCCGCAATCTATGTATGACAGATGTCGGCGATGAGTTTCACTATTTACTATGCTGCCCAAACTTTAGACCTGAAAGAAATAGATATTTACCAATAAGATTTTGCAGCAGACCAAATGTACTGAAATATATTGAATTACTCAGAACAAATAATATTGAAATCCTTAAGAACGTATGTAAATTCATAAAATGTTTGCTGAATGGCGTGAATCCGTAGAATGATATTTTTTTATATATCTTACCACCATTAATATTATACTTCATATGTTAGATAAGCATACATATTTCATTTCAATATGTTAGTATGTGCCCTCAGTGTTCACCATTTTGAAATGTATTTTTGTATTTGTTTGCATTGCTCTAGTGCAGAACTCTGTCAGGGCTAATAAACAGAATTGAATTGAACTGAATTGAATTGCCACACGTGTACTGTAGATGGCAGATTTGTGGACTGTTTCAGACTTTGCCGTAATTCAAGCCTGTAGTAATATGTTAACATCTCCTTCATCATGTTAAACTGTGTTAGCGTTAACATTCAAGGAAAGAAGTAAGTAGGATTCTCCACTATCATCGACCAGAGCTAATGAACTGAGAGTAATGAGATTTGTTTTGAGCTACGCCCATGTCACAGCACCAGACCTACCCTTATGCCAACGCCAACGACGAAGCTAAATCATGAATAAACCTGGAATGGAAAGAAAAGAAAAAAAAAAGAGAAACACGCAGAAAAGGGCCCCCCCCATTTTTTTTAAGCGGACGCAGCCTCGTTTTGGTTGCGGTTTCCGTCCGCCTGCTCATGAATGAAACTCCTCTCCTTTTCTGTGCGTCGCCCAACGACCACAAGCCCCGAGACCTCCCTGTGACATTATTAAAGCCCTAATAGACCGCCCTGACAATACTTGTGAGGATTAAGGTCCGTATATTTTTCTTGTCCGAGACTTTCTGCGTGATTATCCGATGTTCTTAAAGCCTTCAGGAAACGATTTTGTCCAAATTGCGACGTGCAAAAGGTTCGACGAGGTGGCGGGTCGAGGGTCCGACGATAGTAACAATAATACTAACATCTCACGACAAAAGGACGTATCTCTGTTTTCTTGCCTAAGTCTTTTTTTTTTTTTTTTTTTTTTGTTTTGCATTTTCAAGATGGGTATGTTAATGCTGCTCTTCTTAAAACTGACAAAATATTTGTTTGTTTTGAAACCGCAAATAATTCTGTTATTATAATTGAAATTACTCTAGTTATGGAGCTTTAAATGGGGAAGCTTAATTTTCTCGAAAAGAGAAAAAAGGTCAGGTCAGGTTAAGTCTTTTTGCCTTGAGACTTCAGAAAAAAAGTAACAACGGAATTGGAACAGTGGGCAGAAAAGAAGGTGGATAGAACGAGCGACACAATATGGGCAAAGGATCACGAGGGGAAGAAATAGCATGGAGATGTAAGAGAGAGAGAGAGAGAGAGAGAGAG
>JAWQUT010000186.1:293576-305745 GCA_033807755.1 Ellobium chinense | reverse complement strand
AGAGAGAGAGAGAGAGAGAGAGAGAGAGAGAGAGAGAGAGAGAGAGAGAGAGAATGTTTAGAATAAAGTAATTAAGAGAAAGAAAATAATGCCCATTTTATGTACTAATGGGAAAATACGGTGGAGGAGAATATGAAAGAAAGATGAAAGAGAAAAGAAGGAAAACGGAAGAAAGAAAGAAGAAGAAGACTGATATAGCGGAAAATAAAACATGGAGAAGCAGGAGGAAAAAGAGAGGAAAAACGATGAAAGAGACGAAGATAAAGGGAGATAACTTAGAAGGGAACTAGATAAAAGAAAAAATAAAAGATTAAGAAGATAGTTAGGAACACGAAAGAAAATCAAGAAAGAGAAGTGTTGAAAAAAAGTTACCCCCCCAAAAAGTGACCTATACACCGAAACCTTTAAGAAAAAAAAAATAACCGTAAAACGCCGCTGACAATACATACGGAAGTTCGCCATCTTGTGAAAAAGGTAAACTTTAAATCAGACGAAGCAGTCTGGAGACTTGTTAATTTGTTACGAGTTCTCCGAAACCTAAGCCGCCCCCTTCCCACCCCGCCCCCTCTCGCCTTCCCTCCTCAACCGCCTACACGACGACGGAAACACGTAACTCGAGCCCCACTCACGATCTCAAGTAGCCGAAAACTACCGGAGGTGATGAAAACCTTGAACAAAAGACCGGCCGCTTGAAACTGGGTTGCATCTGATGGCGGGTGAATACCTACATTTTTCAAGAATCGCGAGCAGGTATCGAAATAATCGTAAAATCTAGTGACGGGTTGATATCTGAATTTTTCAAGAATCGCCAGCAAGTTTCGAAACCATCTTAAAGTTTGTTCGAAACTATCGTAAATTCTAGCGACGGCTTAACATCTGCGTTTTTTCAAGAATTGCAGTACTCAGTCTCGAAGCTTCAAGTGTCGAAATTACCGTAAAGTCGTAAAGATTTCTTTTCCATTCTAATACACTGTACCGTCCAATCTTTATGAAAGCCATCTCTTTAGACAAGTAGTCGGATTCATTATTATTATATCATATTCATTATTCATTTTTGGCATACCTCAGTAATAAGTTTACTTTATCCATGCATCACTTTGCTTTGAGGTTCCACTGTATTTTCTTGTAAGCTGCAGTGATATTTTTTCACGCCAGCTAGACATGCGCAGTAAGCACAGTGGAAAGTCTTTCCGTTTCCGTCGTATTTCTTTTTTCATTGTCTTTGGACTCATCATAACCGCCACACCATCCAAAGTTGTGATCAGGGACAAAAAATGGACAAACCCTATTACTTTCGATACCACAAATTTCTCGATTGGGAATAGCATGAATTCAAAGAGAACTTAAGGAGTTCTGGTTACTGATAGCTGTTTTCCAAACTTACACTGGCGCTTATATCGAAAGCATCAATACATTTTTTTTCTTGATACTATACAATAGGATTGGTATGATCTATAATCGAAATTCTGAAGCCAGAATTTTTGATATGGTATCGACAAAGTTGAGTATCGAAAGTATCGATACCAACACACCATCTCGCCCGTCATTATTTGCAGCGCCTATTTCCACGACTGTTACCCGGACAGCCAATTAGCGAAAAGGTAAAGCTTTTCAGAGGGTCGCAGGCTTGGTTTTAATGATTTAACATCAAAGATTGTGTTACGCTTGTAAGTAGTTTTAACTGTAACCTCCCCCATTGTAAAGAAAGCATGGAACCAGGTCCCACACGAATGAATGAATGAATGAATGAACGAATGAATGAATGGATGAATGTCTGAATCAATGAATGGATGGATGTAGGATAAGGAAAACCGTAGGATGAATGAAAGATTTTTATGTGGATTCTACGTTCTGTGTAACGTACGTGAACTTGAAAATGCTTCCGATTTTTGTGAGTAATGTGAGTGGATTCGGTTTGCCCACCAGTCCAGTTCAAAGAACTTCAGCTAGCCTTAATGATTTGATAGTGAAAGTGGTGCACATGTAAATATAAAGATATATGTTCATCATGTAAATGAAGATAAGATAAGATAAGATAGGATAAGATAAGGTACAATTTTATTGTCCTTAATGGCACATAGTCTTGTTTATCTTTATACATAATACACAGATTACCAAATTAATATCTTAAAACCCAGACCAACACACACACACACACACACACACACACACACACACACACACACACACAAACAAAATTAAAAGACGCGACGAAGTGTACGCCAAAGAGGCGACGATTCGTGCTCTGATCGACTAACGTCAAACACAACGAAATGTAAGACTGCCTCCACAAGGGACGCACCCCAAAAGCTGCACTTGCCAACCCGTGCATCAGGGTTGGACGCTTCTCCCTTGATCAAAGTAGACAGCAAAAAATAGTTCGGGCTTTCAGCGGACCACTCTCGCTCAGTCATTATGCATGCACGGTAATCCGGGCATCACAAGCCACAACTCCAGCAATCATTACTTCCGGTTGTCACTTTTCCATTGTCAGAGGAATATGACGGACTAAAATATACTACACTGGCTTTCATTAACTGATACAAAGTTTATTTCTGAAGCAAGATTTGATGACGAAACCACAGGACGTTTTTGCTTAAAGCGGGAGGGAGCTTCAATGAAGCTGACTCATTAAAATTTTTGTATTTAGGATTTAAGTGCTCATCCCTGGTCAGGCTTCTCTCTTGATGAAAGTAGACAGGAAAACAGAGCTGTCAAATTTTAGTGAATGTATTTATAAGCTCATTAAAAAGAACCACAATGAAAAGAAAAGAAAAGAAAGAAAAAAAAAACAACAAAAACTTTCGGCAGGCGTTCTGGGAGAGCTCCCTGATACTGGCATAAATGGAGGAAAAAAAACAAAACACCACAAACTGGCAACATGTTTGCGTATCACTTGTCACTGTCACAGCATGTCACAACAGATGAGGATGGTTCGGTTTTTTTTTTTTTTCAATTTCGTCCGACGTGTATCTACAACACTCCTATCGGTGTCAGTGCGGGATATGTGTTAATTGCAGGGTTGGGCAGAACTGAGATCATATGAACGCAGTTCGTGAACTGTAGTTCAGTTCACGTGAACATAATCTAACTTTAATGGTTATTTTGAACAAAACTGATCTGGATTTAAACTGTAACTGCTTTGGAGGCTTGATCTGAACTTTTAATTTTCTACCTCAATTCCAGTTCAGTTCAGTTCAGTTCAGTTCACATCTACCCCGAAACTCAGAATCGAGCTGAGCCAAACTTGACCTTAGGGTCATTTCCCCGAGTGAACTGAACTTGATCTGAACTGACCTTTTTGATGCACTTACCCAACCCCCGGTTAATAGAAAGCTTTCATTTTCAAGTTCGGATCTTTTACGGACCGTTATGACAGGAAATTGCACGCACATGGCATTGATTTCCTGCGATCATGTTGCAATACTGCTGTGACATTCATATCTGATTACAGTTTGTCATGCGCACTTATGATCATTACACCAGGAAATGCCAAATGCGCATGCTTGTCTCTACCATGGGAAAGCATTTGATTCACATTTTCCTCAGTCAACCCGTCTGTAAAATGGGTACCTGGTTATAGGCAGTGGAAGATATTGTCAGAATGCTACTGATCAGGGATTATAAATGGCAGCGGCACTGTATGCTCCCCAGGGAGTCGAGAAAGTCCTAGAGTGATCAGGCCTGCTGGGGTAATAATAGTGTGAAGTCGCATGAGCGGGCATTAGCTTGGATATGAGACTAAAAACCGCATTATTATTATTATTACGGCCTAGAAAAGATCCGAACTTGATAATAAAAGCTGTTTGTTTTGTAACGATATCTCTTTTTCAAATGTATACTTTTGTTGTTGTCAGTATGATCATTTCTATTAACTTGACTAAATGAAGCACTGATACTTTATTTCAGTGGTAAAGGGCAAATAGCTTGGTGCAAGATGGATAACAGATAAAGGTAGTATCATTAAAGATAAGGAAACAACTTTTTTTGTACGAAATGTCAGTTGCAGGAGTGCTCCAGCAAGCTGTGGTTTTAAATGTGCATCATAACCAACACTTTCGACTGCGGTTGATCCGTCATTGCGTATCATCTTAATTGAAGGAAACACCCTGTCATATGATACAAAGGTTTTAGGGTGAAAACACTTTATTCACGAGATGTTGAAAACTTCGTTTCCGCTTTAGGTGTGCAGGGTACCCCACCCCCTCCCTAACTCTTAAAAAAAAATATGAACAGTGGCGGAAGCAGGGATAGCGACAGAGGAAGGAGAACCTTTCACTATCCAAAACGGAATTCCGGATTTCTCTGATCATCACTGACGCATTTTAAATCTTCTTGGAAATCATGCTGTCCTAACTTCATTGATTTCTTTCCCGCCTTTATGATTTTGTATTACTATTTCGATCGTTTTCTAGATTATTGTAATTGTTCCAATCTGGAAAATAAAAACTCTGAGTTTTAAATACTGAGTTTCTATGATGGCGAGAACATTTACATTTACGAACGTGCGCGAGAAAATGGAAAAGGTTGAGCTTTCGGAGAAATTCGTAGATTTCTCTAACAAGGCCAAGATTTGTCTCAGCCAGCCAACTTTGAAAGAAAATATCTTCCCGAAATAAATATGAATACAAAACGTGTAGAAAGGATAAAATGTAACGTACCGAGATGTATATGTTTTAACTTTGAAACTACGCACTAAGTTTCAATTTTAATTCCAATTTGTATTTAAGCGAATCCTATAGCAATATATGGATGGTCAAATATTGGTAATATATGGCAATACACAGACAAAACAACATAACTGCATAATATACCACATAAATGACATGAAAATGAGGAACAAAACCTAGTATTATATCATTAACACTAAATATGATGCTGCCCAGGTACGAAACAAAACTTTTTTGAAAAAATGTATCATGGATTTATTAAAAATACTAACCTAGTAGTAGTCAGTGTTCTTTGTTGCATTTCGTGCCCGATGAAGAAACGGAATATTTTACATGGTTATCTTTCCACAATGTAGGTCAGGTTACAATAGCCTGCAGGACCGGAGTACCAGGTCTTCATCAAGAATTGCAGGGTCCTATGGACTACTTCATGCTACTGTTCCGGTAGCTCTCCGAATTCTGCTTTCTAACTTTAAGGGGGTGGGAGGGAGGTGGGGGGTGGGGTGACGACGTACACTTTGCACCATTTTGCACAAATGCACTGGATGCTTCACATCGACTTCAGGATGTGCTAGAATGCTCCAAATGCTTAAACAAGAACAATAACTGTCTCTGAACTCATGGACCTAAGGTTATGTTCCTCCTGATCGTGCAATTCCTTTACTTCCTTGGCGACACCATCTTACTTGTTTCTGTAGGGCGGAAGCCCTGTGTCGCCATGTTGTCCAAACTTTCAGAAATCTCGTGACCATTTGCCTTTTACTCCGAAGTGGCAGTGCGAGGCCCAGCACTTGTTTTCAGAACATCTTCTTTATAGTTTGAAGTTTGTCCGATACATGGAGGCAATAGAATCTCAGCAGAAGAGAACTTGGTATTATTAAATGGCGTGTCTCACGGAAACATTCGGGCATCACATTAAAGTTATTATATCATAGTCATAACCCCCTACCCCTCCCTCCCCCACCCTCATCCTCTCCCACGTGCTTTCCAGGATGAAAATGATTACTTAAACGAGCACTATAAAAACTTTCGTCTTCCACTTCCCATGTTTACCGGGAATTGTAGCTTTTAAGCCTGTTTTGGTAACCAATATTTAAAGGAACCTACTCCATTTATATACATTACGACCAAATCCAAGATGTTCTTACTTTAAATCCCAAAGTTTTAAAGTATTCACAGTTGGCCCCTGTAGACATTAGTGAGGGCATGCCATGTACAGTAAAAAGTTGACACGAACCAGGCATTTCTTCTTTCGATTTGGGGGAACCGTTACAACCTTAGCGTGCAATGATTACGTCTTTACGTGAAAGTTTAAAGCAATAAAATTTAATTTTCTGTGTAAAACTCGAGAGGATTGTCGCATTTCTTTGATCTACAGGAAGCAGGGGCATAACAAAATATGAAATCCACTTCAAAATTCTCCCCTAAAATAATCTTTAACAACTCCCGATCCCTCCTTGCGTGCCCTTAAAGCTCAGCACGTCCTGAGAAAGCATGCAGGTACATTTTTTTTTTTATACCGTGCCTCAATTAGGTTGACGTTCAAAACTCCCTCAATCTTCATACCCTATTATTCACCCTTTTTCAAAGCCTCCGCCTTCTTTATTATAAGAGGCATACACATCAAAAATTCAAGGATCAAGGGTATACCGTTTTAGCTGTACACCGCTGAGAGACGCAGCCATTCTCGACGACGCACTCTCCGGCGGAGGGTTACATTCATTCTTCCGCGATTTCCGAGCGGCAAATTGTAATTGTAAGCGCGGTGCTGCGGTCGCAAAGAGGTGAGATTTCAGGTGGTCGTGGCTGCGGACACTCGACTCACAAAGAATCAGCAGAAGATAATTAGTTCCAATTTGTTTGTTTACTTCATCGTCCGTGTTTGATCAGCGCCGAGCAGACGACGACGGTGGGATGTGCCTTTTGTTACAGAATATGTTTTCAGGGAAAATGGAGCCGGGGAGGTCTGTACTGTACACATGGCGGAACGAAATATTATTCGTCTGATGCAAAAGGAAGGGAAGCGAGGGCAAATTTGAATTGAAGAAAAAAATATAAAAAGAAAAAAAAACTCGTTGATGTAGACATAACTTCCATCAACCCCAAAATTCGTCTCCTTGAATGAGACGAGGGAGATGTTTACCGAAACAATTTAATTTGGGAGATGTTTAACGAAACAATTTAATTTGTCATCACCTACAATTAACTGTCTCTTCCAGTTACTTCGCTGACCCACTAAACCACAACGCAACCAAATTTTAGATCCTTTTCAAGTGAATTTGTTGATTGTTATGGGACACAAGAAACAACCAGAATGAGAGAACAGTGAATGCAATGAAGTTGTAGTGCGTATCTGAGAAATTCAGGGGCGAGTTTCAGGATGAGCTTGATGGGCGCGTGCCCATGGCCAGCGTGGAGGGTACCCCTCTCCTGATGACAAGAAGAGAGAAGGAGAGATGGTAAGCGCCAGCCGAATGTTAAATTTTATTGCTAAACCTGCTACGATGGTAGAGTTTTCCCCAAGCATGGCCTTTATATGGGATGCAACGGGCACAGGGTCCCGGAGACCCTAAATCCGCTCCCGGAGATGTTATTTGACGGACATCCAGCTTTGATACATGAGGAATCTACTAACTGAGATTATCAAGTCTAAAGCTTTGTTAATTAATCGCAGGCAGAAAACTGAAATTTGTATGGCAATGTTAAAAAACCAAATAATTGATCACTTTTCCGCCACATGGAAATAACTCACCTGTCCATATTCTTAAGAAACATACAAAGTATATCATTATGTTGCTAGATGGCGTCGAAGCTAATCAGTGAGGTGTGAAGAAAAAGAACGGTAAACTGCTGCTACACACTGGCATTGGTTATTCTTGTTTTCAACTATATACATGTATTTCAATCAGGATAATCGATTTGACAACTTGTTAGGAAAGAGAAAGTAAAAAATTGGTTCCTTTCGTCTGGCCGAATTTCGTTATGAACTTATTTCAATTACTCTTGAATTTTTTTTTTATTAAAAAAATAATTCAATTTATTTCAGTCATCTNGAATGAGACGAGGGAGATGTTTACCGAAACAATTTAATTTGGGAGATGTTTAACGAAACAATTTAATTTGTCATCACCTACAATTAACTGTCTCTTCCAGTTACTTCGTTGACCCACTAAACCACAACGCAACCAAATTTCAGGTCCTTTTCAAGTGAATTTGTTGATTGTTTTGGGACACATGAAACAACCAGAATGGGAGAATAGTGAATGCAATGAAGTTGTAGTGCGTATCTGAGAAATTCAGGGGCGAATTTCAGGATGAGCATGATGGGCACGTGCCCATGGCCCGCGTGGAGGGTACCCCTCTCCTGATGACAAGAAGAGAGAAGGAGAGATGGTAAGCGCCAGACGAATTTTAATTTTGATTGCTAAACCTACTACGATGGTAGAGTTTTCCCCAAGCATGGTCTTTATATGGGATGCAACGGGCACAGGGTCCTGGAGACCCTAAATCCGCTCCCGGAGATGTTCTTGACGGACATCCAGCTTTGATATATGAAGAATCTACTAACTGAAGTTATCAAGTCTAAAGCTTTAGTGTTGTGTGAAGAAAAAGAACGGTATATTGCTGCTGCCCAAGGGCATTGGTTATTCTTGTTTTCAACTTCATACATGTATTTGAATCAGGATTATCGATTTGACAACTTGTTAGGAAAGAGAAAGTAAAAAATCGGTTCCTTTCATTTGACCGAATTTCATTATGAACTTATTTCAATTACTCTTTAATGTTTTTTATTTAAAAAAAAATTATTTCAGTCATCTCAATTATGAACTTAGAATTTCATTCTAAGTTCTACGAAGATTTGGTCAGCTACTTTACAGAGCAGTCACCCTTAAAGAAGTAAGTTGGACTTTTTGATTTACCTTAAATTGGAGGAAAATGTCATCGATTCTGTGGTTTTTGGCAAGAAGCTGAGAGTAGAACGGCAAAAGACCACCCTCAGGTATTGTGCATGCACATTCATGCATTGCAAGCCACAACTCCGGCAATCTTTACTTCCGCTATGTACTTGTCCACTGTCGAGGAATATGAAAACTTGAGATGATTTGTTCCATTGGTTTTTATGGGCTGATGCATCTTTTATATATTTGGAAGCGAGAATATGATGATGTAATCACATTACTATTTTTGCTTAAACCGGAAGTGAGTTTTGCTTTGCTGGAATGGACTAATTTAGAGCGGTGTATTGCCATTTAAAACTCACTAGATAGAACCAGAATTCTAAAGTCAATTTTTGACCGAGCCAGAATAATCGTTGTTTCTCTTCAGTTTGTCTTTTCCTAAGGATACGTGGAAATTGAAGAACTTTGTCTTTTTCGGGTAACCCATTGTCTGGCAAGGTCAACTTTTACAATATCAAGATTTGTGTATGTGTCTGCATATCTATACACGATTTATGAGCGGTGGGTTAACTAGCGTGACTTTGCGCACAAACCTGGCATATTCATCAACTACGTGATAACAAATTTGGCATCATGAAGCCAGAAACATTATCTGGCAACTCCTGACTTGCCGTCTTGGCGATCGCAGCCAACTTCGGTGAACAACGTTTGCTTTGAGAGGCGTGAAACGACTGGTCTCCCCTCTTTAATTGCACCATAGGATATGATTGAGTTGTCAGTGTACACGAATGGGGCTTTGGGTTCAAGAGTACCTCGGAACATTTGAGATGCCTTCAAACAGGCAACTTTGGCCGGCTTCAAACCTACATCAAAGAGATAGACGAGGGCCCGATGTAACGTTCTGTCTGCAAACAACCAATCAGTGTTGAAGAGCGGAGATCGTGTGAATGTCGCTGTCGAATTATGTCTCTATCATTTCGAGGGTTTCAAAAGCCTTTTTAATTGGCCTGTTCAGGTGTCTCTACATTAAAAAAAAATAACCAAAAAAAAAAACTCTAGCGTGTTTTGAAGTATATATTGCCTATCCAAACCTGAGAGATCTTTCTTACAAATCTCTACAACGATCAGGTAGATTATGAAAACTCACGCATCGACATAGTATTATTTTTATTATCGTGATTATAATTAAACGAATAACACATTCCTGCTCATGTTCAATGATAACATGATACCCACAATGAAATTCAACGCCTTGTTAGATTTTTTTTTCATAAACATGTTTTAGTCCGTTTATAAAAGTGGTCTTGCGTGGCTTCCATTCTCTACTTTTGACTACGTCCTGCCTTAATCGATGTTTTTAAATATCGACTAAAGTGAGTACTCACGACTCCAGTTTTATGAATGGTCGAATTCGATATGTGACGTCACAGTGTATTTGTGAAATGGTGTTAACTTCCGAGGTCAAAATAAAAGTAAGCGTCCTTGAGTAATCGTAACATAAATATCCTCAGCTGAATATTATTAGAATGTACATGAACAGATATCATATTTTAACCCTGTCAAAAGTTCAAAAGTCATTTATAGAATCAAGGACTTTAGCAAAGTTTGCGTCTGAAAGAACGTGGACTTGTAATTAAATAAAAACAAATATTAAATTAAAATGCCAGAATCGACAACAGCGACCAACTAAGCTCTTGGAAGTGAGTTCTTGCGCCGAGATGAGAGCCATTATCTAGAAAACTTACTATCAATATTGCTTAAGGCATAGCTTTTCTCCTAACTTGGTATAGGTAACAGAAATGCAGATTAAAAAAAACAAAAAAAACCAACCAAAAAACCAACAAAATCTTTAAACTAGAGCAAAATCAGTGTTGTGTAATTTTTGTGATAAAAAAGATTGGACGATTTCGGATTGCTTGTCAGTGTATCAAAACTGGCTCCATGTCTGCCAAAAAAAAACACCANCCCCCCCCAAAAAAAAAACAACCCAAAAACCAACACGAATTAGCACAAAGTCATAAAATATGTCAAAATGCTAAAATAATGATTAGCGCCTGATATATGGATGGCACCAGCACTGTACACTCTGAGAAAGCTGAGACAGTTCCTGAATGATCTGGTCTGCTGAGGTTAACAAAATGTGAAGTCATGTTAGTGGGAGTTTGCCTGGATGTCAGACTTAATGAACTTAATCTCATTATTATTAATTTGTCAAGGAGCTTTTTTTTTTCAGAAGTGGTTTTGGAAGCTTTAGGCTACTGTTTATTTGAGGGAGGCTGCTTCAGTTATACAGTACAGATAAAGTCACGGGTCATTAAAGCTACAAGAATCTGGACTCATTTCATGGATTCTCGCTTCGAATGCCTCTCGAATACCGCGCTGTTAGAGAGCTTCTATTTTCAAGTTCGGACCCTCTTGTAGACTATTATGATAGGAGATTAGGTGGCAGCTAGAATACGCGTGTTTGAGTTAGTGATAGTAAATAGTTATGGTTTTTCGTCTTGTTGGAAAGAAATTAGTGTATACTCGCTGAGTCCTGATCACTTGTTCATCTTCATTGTTATTGTTCGCCTTTGTTCCGTTCCTTGAATATTCGTGTCTGTTCAAGCTTTTCAATTTTTACGTTACGTAGTTCTCAAGAAATCTGTGACACAAATTTGGCAGAAGCGTTTTATTAATATAGAAGAGTGTAGAAGAGCAGCTCTAGAGATTCATTGCCAATTTGAAATAAAGGACGTTTTCAGATTGCATTTTCTTTCGGAAAGTACGGTTGTCTTCAGTTAATCGCAACTCATCGAGTATAAGGTAAAAGTTGTGATTAAAAGAGTTGCGAATACCCATTGCACACTTTTCTGATTATATCTGAAAACGAAAGAAAATGCTATGCCTGAAATGGATTGGGATTAAAGGATTCTGTTTACTTCAGTGTGTTTAGTTAAATTGAAGTCAGCACTTTAATAATGATTTATACAATATTTCAGGAAGACTGGAAAAGAGAAGAAAGAAAAAAATCTGGATGACTGACACTTACTCTCTCTAAATGACACCTCTCTCTCTCTCTCTCTTTCTCACTCTCACTCCCGGAGGAATGGCCTATAATAAATCTAAAGAAATTGGACATTTTCTTTTTGCCAGTGAACTCGAATAGTTTAGAGAAAAAAATCTGATGGAGACATCTAAATGTTTTTCTTTGGCCCGAGCTGGGTAGGAACAAGATTGTTATTACATATCAGTTGACACCTACAGCCTCCTGTTTCTAAATCTCCCAATTAGGAGAGCGTGAGAAGATACAAAAGCGACGACGACACAACAACAACAACAACAACAACAACAACAACAACAACAACAACAACAACAACAAACAACATTTCGTTGATTTGCAACGTCTGATTAATTACAACACTTTTCAGACGATAGAATACTAACCTTTCTGTTTAAAAAACACTGGTATATATAGCAGTTCCTCCTAAAAGCAACTTTTTTCATGGTCCCTGTGGGTTCCGATTAGGAGGAGATGAAACGATGTAAAGCTTGAGCTTGTGAAGATTAAAGACACAGTTGGTGCAGATAGATGTCCGTGGGGTGTGGAGAAAATGGGGG
>JAWQUT010000186.1:249837-270801 GCA_033807755.1 Ellobium chinense | reverse complement strand
TCCCCGCCTTTCCCAAAAAAAAAAAAAAAGTTTTATTTCATCGAGGCACTCCAAAAAATAAAAGTGAAAATTGTTAGCATTACAACGTCCAGCGAGGAGTGTGTGGGGAGGGTGGGGTATCAAGGCGCTGATCTACGGCGACTGAAATGACTGCGTTATTGGCTTGATTTGTGATAAAATAGTGATATTATATGTATGTCATGAAAGAAACGTACAACATTTAATGACACTAAAACATTCCCTCCAGGGTAAGAACAAAGATTGATTATCTTCATCTTGTTTCGCCAATTATGTACTACATCAGAAACGAGGTCTAGACTTCCACTATGCCGCTCACAAGTAAATGACCCTCAAACACCGCGAAATATGCTCTAAAGAGAAAGCTGTCTTTGGCAGAATTCGAACCTCGGATCTTTCCCACCAAGAGATGAGCGCTCAACCTCTCAGTCACCCTGCCGGCGTATGAGAGATGAAGTAGATTATAGGCAGTATAATTCTTTACTATATTTTGCCCAATCGCGTGTTAAGATTCTGGTCCAGAGCTAGAACTCTAGCTGCATCACTTTCTCACGGTCTCCCTACTGCTGGCGAATGTATCTTTCCTGCAGACCACCACAGCAATGGAATGAGAGCTTACCGGAGCTGATTTAACAAAATGTCTACCGTCTGCTTATGATCAAGAGTTACGTTCTTTAACGAAGAAATGACCCCAGCTTCACTCCCAGATCTTTTGGCAAAAATTTATTCCGAGAACAACGACCGAGTCGTATGCGCGCTGGTTCAAGTGTTCAGAGGCTTTAGAGATATCAGCTTGAAGGATGAAGAAAGAACCAAATATTACAATAGGAACAGAACTCATGTGACGATATTCACTGATCAGGAAACTGATTTAATATTATATTGATATGGAAAAGCCCGAAGCTGTGTCCTCTGCAAAGACTCTGACTCCATCTGAGTACTACACGGGATTTTGAAACCATGCCTCTAGCGTATACTTTTGGAAAATGAAAAGATCTGGCACGATTCCAGAGAAGGTAGTTTTTACGAACGAAGTTTAAATTTTAATCATTTTTTCTTGAGAGATCGGAACAGTGCGAAGATCTAAAAAAAAATCCCTATGAATATCTACATCCCTTTACGGTCTGTTGGCTCCAACACTAAAAGTAGACTATCATTTTGCATTTTACCGCTGAAGTCTTTGCCAAAAACCATTTCTTTCATTGGCAAGTCTGAACTTGTGGCACAAAGTGTAACTATTTGCCTAGTAGTAAGTCAAAATGAGGTTATGTCGCTAAACTAGGAGCCGAGATATTCGGCTCTAGAGATGAACAGAGCCATCCGATATCAAAGTTTTTTTTTTTTTTTGCAGAAGTCGGGAGTAAAATTCTTAACATAAAAACATTGATTCTATGGGCTAATGGTCAGTAACTGTGGGTAAATTTGAATTATGGGGCATATTAAATGAATAATGCTGCTCTTCAATCGCGATTTTTCTCAATTTTTTTATCTATGGAATGGGAGAAGGATATCTCGGGCCAGAATAACATTGTGTGAAATTTTTCAGTTGATGAAACTATGTTAAGCTTTCATGTCATTTTAATAATCGATTTGGCCAAAAAACGACATATGAATCATTTTAAATGCAAGACATTTAAAAGTTTGACTATGTAATCCGCCATGTCAATAAAGTGAAGGACAAAACATTTCGTGACCTGAAGAAGGATGGTTCTTGCTGTCTCTCCTGGTTGTACAGATGACAGTCTTGAGTCTACTCTGGATAGGCTGCAGATGTTCTTTCAAGTCCCGTTTCCAGTACTGTGGTAAGCTAGTGGGAGTCTCCAGGTCTCTGCAGCTCAAACTTGGGCCGAATTCTTATTTCATTCAGATGTCTTTCTCTAAAGACAGAAAAAAAAATACGCAAAGGACTTTAAGGGGCTTAAAGATATGTGACCCAAAGCAAATCTTGCCCAAGAAGACAACTTTATTACCCAAATAATTAGGAGAGCTTGGGGCGTATTGGTGCACTTTTCACATCTGATGCTGTTTAAATGCTGCTTGAATATTTCATGAAATGTTTCTATCAATATCCACGCTCTAAACTTTGCCAAAAACATTTGATCTCACTTTCTTCATAGTAGCATAGCCCAGCCAAAAATGTACTCATTCTTACCAAATCGCCTCACTGCTTGCACCAACACTCCTGATCTGGGGGGAGTTGGTGCAGCTGTGTTTACTGCCTTGTCATGCATATCAACATGACTTAACTGACTCTAGATTTGGCCGGCAGTTTGGGAATTTTATAACATATTTTCACAAAATGCCAAGTTTTCTTGTCTCTCTTCCACCTACTCACCATATTGGTCCTTACCACTGTCGACAACATGAATCTGAATGAGTTCAACTTCAAACACTTCAAAGGTGCAACAAAATTCGAACTACCACCACCACCACCACCCCATTACTATCATTGTCATAATCATTAGCGTTAATATCATTGAAATCAAATATGACTCTGCCCAGGCACGACACAAAAACTGAAAAGTGTGTAAATATATTTCCTTAAAAATAGTCAACGTTTTGTGCTTAACCCTTTTCATAGAGTAACAATTCTACAAGGAAAGGTAAGTGAATTCTTGTCTGAGGGCCAGAAACAGAAATAGAGCAACCAAGAGACGCAGTGAAAGGGATTGAGATAAGAAATATCACACTCATAGACTATAGTCAGTAAAGCTACTGTCAGAATACTAATGAGGAGCAACGCATGTAAATAGGCATGGCACTGTCTGCTACCCAAGGAATTGAGAAATGTCCTTGTGTGATCTGGTTTGTTGGAGGAATAATGTAAAGTCGACTGAACGAGCACTGCTTTGGATAAAAGGCCCGTAAACCTAATTATTTTCATTGTTATTATCATTACTTTTCCCTGCTATTATTTGAGTTGCTTTGGGTGTCTCTGAATAAAGCAGCGTACTCCAGGGAACTAGAAGATACCGTCAAATAACTAACCAATTAACCAATATCACTAAGAATATCAAGGCTTTCATCAGGTAAAGCCTGTCCTTTTTTTGACTTGAAATTGAGTGGACAGGTCTTACTCAGCGTTATGAACACAAGCCGAGAACTGATGCTCAGAAGGATCCACTAATACAGTTGACTGACACATCTACTTCAAATGTGATTGTGTAGAATTTAGCTGAAATCAGTGCATGGTCGAACACACAGTAACACATGACAATATTTACAACTCTAGGTAAGACCAGGTCTGTATGACTTACGGATATTAGCACCCACGAGCACAAACGATGTTAGCTTTGCAGCGAGACACTGCGTCAGGCATTTCCAGATCGATATGGATTAAATTTAATTCTATTCCAATACAACTTCTAAAAACCTTTATCTACCTTGATAGGTTGTTCTTACTGCTAGGGTAATTTATGGGCAGATTCATTCGCCAGCAGTACCGAAACCATCACAAAATCACGTGCTACAGATTCTGACTCATGAACAAGTAGGCTACTTTTCTATTACACGTAACCGGAAAACTGATGTAAACGGAATTAACGGGACATTTTTATGCAAACATTATGCGGTACGAACGATGAAGAACGTGAAGAATCTGCATTAAGTCCAGACAAAAATGGAATGCACGGAAAATCTATCACAATTTATGTAATCGAAGACTAAAGCAGGAATAAAAAGAGGACTATTAATACAGAAACTCGAAATTAACGAAAATGAAACATGAAGCATCTCGAAAAGGTGGAAATCGCGACTTCGTTATGCAATATTTACTTAGAGCTCCTCAGATCAGGTATTAAGTCACGGTAAAGAGATAGTTTGGGCAACAGCAAAATCAATTAGGTTGCAACGTAACAATTTTGTATCCGATTTTGGTGTAATTGGGCTATTTCTGGAAGACAGCACATAACTTGGTGTTGCTTTTAGAGCATTTTCTTTGCTAACCTCGTTCGGAGCACTGCTCCAGAAGTCTGATGTTGCTAGTTGGACCTTGCAGGAGAGTATGCAAATGTATGCAAAAATAGTCCCCATAAAATTATAAAAAATCTGCCGTGGTATGGGAAAAGTGGACAGGAATGGGGTTCGATTTTAATTTAAAAAGCTTTGATACAAATACTTTTAGACCCTAAGCAGAACGGGTTTTATCAATCAAGTGTTAAACTGTGCTCTTTTGCTAAATACGCACGGTTATCCTGTTTATTGTGAGGATAAAAAAAAACCACTTAAAATCTTAGGTAGTCTAGCCTCATTTGCTGGCAAAGTTCTCAAAATTCTAATTGGGTCTTGGGGCATATTTCTATGTGTCAAAAATTGGAATAGATAAATGATATGTAAAGAAAGTCTTACGTTTCGGGACACCATGTGTCAGTGAAGGGGGTATAAGCTTAAATAGTAAGAAACATTAGCATCTCAATACATTAAGAGATCCACCTTCCCATTACCATAATAATTTCCTGAAAATAAATTACTATTAAACATTTATTCCTGTCAGCATTCTCTATCCTGGTGATTTTTTGTTTTCTGTAATTACTGAGGACGGAAAAATGTGAGGTGGTAGCTTTGCTACATTATACTGACATTTAATAATGTATGCGTGCATGTCCCCCGCCTCATGTGCTACTCTCACTCTTTTTGCCTACAAGCCGAGTGTACTGTTGTTTGAACCCAAGCTTAATCAGTTTGTAAAATTGAAAAAAAAAATGACACGGAAAGAAATTCATAGTGACTGAACACAGCGACACTTTCTTTCCCTCCCCAACCCCCTCACCTATACATGAAGACAATGAAATGCGGTATTTCTCTGTAAAACATCAAAACGCATGCGGCCGGTCAACATGCAAATTATGTTAGTAACAGTGCAAAAGCATGCATGAGCTCATTTTGTGCGTGCAGGAAAAAAGGAAGTAAACTGGATGCAAGGAAGAAATCAGATGCAGTGTGTTGCCCGATGTGAAATAAACATTACGTCATGTTCTTTAGTTTCTTTTCACTATTTTTCTCAACTGAGAATTATGTACGGTAAATTTCTGTTATTCATGAGCAAGACTGGGATTTTTAAAACAGTCTGCATCTGATATCTTTATCTGTTAGTCTGACATCTGCGTTTGTGATGCTGCAGTAGAAATTTGCACTTGCCTTTGTCTTTGTTGACTGAGATGCTGAGAGTGTGCATTTGTCACTGAACAATCGCTATGAATAGGGCATCGACATTAAAACTTTGCCTGTGCAACATTTTCATTGATCTAAACTTTAAGAATTCGTTCAAGAAAAACCTAAACATGCAGTCTCCAAAATATGGGTATATATCTCTCATCGTTAAAGCCTGGAAAAAACACTAGTATTCAAAATTTAACGAATAAAAAACTGCTTGTGCAGGATATTTTTCAGGAAATGGTTTCGCTTTATCCAAGCACTCTAAGAAAACATATGGGAGAAAAAAACTGCTAGTTTTGAAACGTCCCGCGATAGGATGTGGAGAGGGGAAGTATCAGGGTGCTGACTGGCGGCGACCAAAATGACTGTTGTAGATCTGGTTTGCGCAGTGCTGCGCTACAGATTTGGTTTGTGTATATATATTTTATCATTGTGTATTATGAGAGAAATGTCTAACATTGCATGGCACTCTAAAACATTCCCATCGGGATAAAAACAAAGTTTTGATTTTATATTCCATCTTGTCTTAGGTACAAGTAAAGCTACATCAGAAACGAGGCCTAGACTTCCACGTAGCGCTCACAAGTAAATGACCTTCAATCCGCGAAAAATACCTTCAAACCGCGAAAAATATCTTCAAACCGCGAAAAATACTCTAAGACAAACTTATCACTAGCAGGACTGGAACTCAGCATCTTTCCCACCAAGAGATAAGCGCTCAGTCTTTCAGCGTCCTCCTGGAGGGATGATCTTTTAAGAGATGAAGTATAATATAGACAGTGTCGCTCTTTATCAACGTTATCTTGCCCAATCAGGTGTTGAGATGTTTTTCGTTCAGAGCTAGAACTCTTGCGTAACTTTCTCACGGTCACTCTACTACTGGCGAATGAATCTTCCTTGTGGACCACCATAGCAATGCAAGGAGAGCCTAATAGTTTTTTGTTTTTTTTTAACTACCATCTTTATATGAACAAGAGTTGTGTTCTATCATAAAGAAATGGTCCCCACTTTAACCCCCGGTATAATAATTTTAACAAACTTTTATTCCAGGGTAAACGACCGAGTCGTATGCGCGCTGGTTCAAGCGCTAAGAGGCTTTAGAGTCATCAGCTTAAAGGATGAAGAATGAAACCAGATATGACAAATTACAAAAGCAGCAAATCCTACGATCTACTCGTATTTGACGATATTCAATGGCCAGGATATTGATGTAAATATACATATACTGGAAAAGGCTGAAGCTGTGTCCTCCACAAAGACTTTGGAGTCCAGCTGAAGGAAGGATTTCCATATGTGGTAACTCCTACAACTACGGTCAGTACCTTAATTTCGAATAACGTACTAATAGTAAATTAATACAATCCTAACCCTGTCCCTGTCCCCCTAACCCTAACCCTACCCCCCTTAACCCTAACCCTACCCTTAACCCTAACACTATGTCCACTGAGACAGGAGCATCAGTCGAAGCAAGTGTAACTCCTTATACCAGTTATCACATATGGAAATCCTCCCCAGCTGAGTACTACATTGGATGCTGAACCGTGTCACAAGCGTTAGCTTTTGTAAAACGAAGAGATCCAGCACAATACCAGACAAAGTAGTGTTGGGAGAGGAATAGATTATAGAAAGTTATTCCATTCTCTTAAAGATCTGAACAATGCCAAGAGCATTTAAAAAAAAAAAGAAAGATTCCCGTGAAATGAAAACTTTCTATACTCTCTGATAACTGTCAATGCCTTTTTGCTGCTGAAGTCATTACTGAAAAGAATCTTTACTTTCATTAAAAAGTCTAAACAACGTTATGCTTAGAACGTAACTATCTGTCCTGCAGCCACTGGAATAGAAGTTCATGTCCCTAAAGTAGGAACGGAGATATTCGACTGTGAAGGTAAATATGTAGATATCCAGTATCAAATTTTGTTTCTTGCAGAAGTGGAAAAATACTTCCAAACGCAAAAAAAAAGATTTTATGAGCTAATGGGTCAGTAACTGTGGATAAAATAGTTATGGGGCATGTTAAATGAATCAGTAAAAAAATTGCTCTTCAATCGCGACTTCAAGTTTTCTCTATTGTATGGGGTGACCTGTCACTTCAGACAGCTTTATCTGTATCTCGCGCCAAAATCATACTAGGTTATATTTTTCACTTAATGACCATACATTAAGCTTTCATGTCATTTTAATAACTTTATTTAGCCAAAAAACGACTTAGGCCTCATTTTGACATTTAAACGTTTGGCTGCACGGTAACCCGTCATGTCTACAAAGTGAAGGACAAAACATTCAGTGACCTGAAAGATGGTTATTGCAGTCTCATGGTGGTACAGGTGGCAGTCTCAAGTCTGCAGATGTTCTTTCAAGTCCCATCTCCAGTTCTGCGATACCGGCAAGCTGGTTGGAGTCGACTACAGCTTCCTCCTGCTGGATCTTGGTACGTGTTCTTATTTCCTTCAGACTTCTTTCTCTGAAGGGATCTGAGTGCCTGCAGAGAAATTAAAAAAAATTGCAAGACTTTCATATCAATTCTGACACACCGACGAAGAGCAGCCGTCCTGAAGTGATTGTGTCCTGCTGTGTCCTGCAAAGTAAATCTTGCCCAAAAGACGATGCTTTACCCAGAAAATATCATGATGTAGGCCTAGCTTGCGCACAGACGCTAGTACAGGAGGAATTGGAAGGAATTCCGAATGGGACTCACACCCCTAACTGAACTCATGCCTACTAATACAATTCTAACACTATCCATGACCCTATCCCTAAACCACTCTAGCCCGAGAAAAATATCAGTCGAGACGAATCCCTACCCCTATTGTCTACAGATAAAAGGGAAGGATTTCCATATGTGGGCCATCATACATATGTAGGGAAAAATTAGACTGCAAGATTTGAAAACGATCACTTTTCTTTGTTTATCCTTCACAAATTAAAATAAAAACGGCCTTCTCTAACGACAGCACCGATTCCATGACTTATCTACGACTAAATGAATTGTATCATCGGTGCTGTCGTTAGACATTGCCATAAAAACTTGTACTAACCCCGTCAAACTAATCTCTCTGAAATGTGTTTATCTGTTTACTGGTACGGGTCAGGAACATGTGCATGTTGTTGGATGGCCCACGTCTGAAAATCTTTGACAGAAGCAGCAGGTTTGAGTGTCGTTCAAAATTCCCCCGACGAGCTGAGTGGCCTAAAACAATCCTCGTATGCCCATCACGTGCTCGGTATGAATTCCCATGGTTGACGTGAGGATGACCACATGTGATTTATTTTAACAGCCAGTGTTTTCTTCAGACCCCGCGCACGATTCGCCCCTGTTAAATTTCAACTCAACCACCGTCCCTCCTCCTGCCCCATCATTTTCTGTCCCGAAACTGAAAGGAATTTGTCAAAAATCTTAAATACCCTTCATAAACTTACAAATCCCTCGCTGAAATTTATGATGAGAGTGGAATGTCACCCCCCACTCACAAGACCTGTATAAAACACTAAATTTTAGCATCTTGTAGTTTTCGGGGTTCACAGCAATTGGTGAATAAATTTCGTGAACAGATTTTTGGAAGCTAATTTTCTGCAAGTCCATCTTAAATTTACAGGAGGTAGGCCTAGTCTATGACTACTATGCCAAATTATGACACTGCACGGTTTGTCACCAAATGCACGTGCGTCACATGTTAATTGCACCCTTTCGTTGATCAAGCCTTTGATGTAATATTTCAGAGCTGCATCTAGATCTAGTCTATAGCCAAATCTAATCTGGCAGTAAAAGGCCTTTTTCAGTGAGCCCCAAGAAGCTTGGCAACATTTGTCGGGTTTGGCACGTTAGCTAACTGACCAGTCTAGTCTAGACTAGACTAGATCTAGATCTAAATGTCGGTAACAATCGGTTCTACAGTTGGCTATTGCAAAACAGTTTCTCAATTTTTGGTAGGCCCTAAGGCCGTTCGCAAACTGGACCAGTTGGTTGTATGGTAAATGAAGATTAAAGATTACACTAGATCTAGTCTAGTCTAGATCTAATAAAAATAGTCTAAGCTGAAATCTACACGAGCTACGAAAGTTTGTAATAGATCTAGATCTAGTCTAGACTAGACGTCTGGTCTATCTGGAGCTCAGCTTTCGTGGTTTGACATAATATGTTGTCTATCAAATGTCTGATAAAAATACCTTATGAATGTACTATACCACATCCAGAATTCTCACCTTCGTGTAAAACCACGTGTCTGCTTGAGGCTAATCTTCATAGATCGACGCTGGCCTGACCAAGGTCTGCAGCAGAAAGAGGCTGATCAAAGAGCGACGCCTGACTTTTATAGTGCACCGGAGTGACCTCGAATCAACGAGACGTCTGCACGAGGGGTGGGTTGATCGAGCTACTCGGTGTCTAGGTATCGATTCATGTATTCAGAAGTATCATTTATACCTCACTGCTTTTAGTTTACATCGATTAAAAAAAACACAAAATAAATTTGCAGAACGATTAAGATTTGCCTTTCTCATTCCACATTTTGCCTAGAAATCATTAATTGAAGGTATGAGAAACGGAGGCTCACAACTTGTTGTTAAAAGCAAAACAATGAGGCGATGTGGTTTAGCTAGTAAAATTGGGATATAATAACATGCAAAACCTCTACACTGTTTTAATAAGAAAAAGAAACTAAATGAAAGATCATAGTACTATACACAACTCAAATCATAAAAAAAATGACTTAGGCAAATTATCTTGAATAAACGTGACGTAATGTTGCTCTAAAGTTGTACTGTTGAGATTAAGGAATACCGTAGGCTGCAGAGATGATGATGGGGGTGTTATAATCATAACTATAGTCGGATTAGGGCCCTCCGCTGAGCCTCGGGCACAAGATAAGTTGGAAAGGGGTGGGGCGAGGCATCATAAAACATGACTGCCGCCCCTGAACCAAACTGCCAAGGAGAAAGTTTCAAAAACTAGAAAAAAATAAAATTCGTCAGCCTCCTTTACTCTCTCTCCTCTCTTTTCTCGCTCTGTCTCTCTCTCTCTCACATAGGCGTACACTCTTACTCCTCTCATTTTCTTTCCACAAACTTTTTTCCTCATTCCCCAGGGCAGGGGCCCCTACAAGCACGGCGCCCTGAGCACATGCCCATCGGGTTCATGCCTAAATTCAATGCTGATCACAGCTTTTAATATAGCTCACACAATTATTTGTTTGATCAGCTGTAAGAGACAGTTCATTGTATATTATGTTCTCAGAGACAATACTAAACTATTCCCTGAAAACAAGAATCTTCTTCCATGAAGTTAAAGATTAACTGACCCAGTTTAACATTTCTTGAAAATTCGCTGTTGTCTGCAGTTCGATGTATCGATATTAGTGGTTTCGGATAAAAAATTCGTTGGTAATATCGATACTTTTGTTGGAGACTTGGCCCACTGGTTGTCAGCATTCAGTGCACTGTCTCCTCGTGATTTCTGCTCAGTTTGATTTACATTTTAGGTGAGTAGTTTTCAGACAGTATGACAGAAAGTTAAAGTGCATGTAGAAACATCATCTTCTCACTCTCCCGTCCCAAAATTTTCCTTCACCCTTCTATTAAGGTTGAAGAAAATAGAAAAATCACTACGGCCAAAAGCGGATTTGGGGATAACGGCACGCAGGGCACGAGAAAGATGATAGGTCACTGCTTCTTTCAAGACCGTGTTTCGTAAAATAAGTTACCCGGGCAGCTACCGAGGGCCAGCGGTGGAAGAGAAAAGAAACAATGGGGGCCCTTTGCTCTACGAAGAGCGAAGAAAGAAACAAAAAGAAGTGTGTGAGAGAATATCAATAATTTTTTATAGAAATTTAAGTATTCGATTTCCTTCATCCTTCTATCAAGGTTGAAGAAAAATTAAAAAAAATCCGCCAATAAACTCAACAATCTTCCGGCGCCTTCTCTCTCTACCCTACCCCTCTCTCCCCTATTTGTCTCTTTACAATTTATTTTTAATTTGTTCTCTGGCACGGGGCCCTGAACACGTGCCCACTATGCCCATGCCTGAATCCGCCACTGACTCTGGCCGAAGTGCAATACAGAAATAAAACGTCAATGTGTAAATTAGACTAGACTAGACTAGATATTTCCAAATTTTCGAACACCAGAGTCTTCTTCAGGAATAGGGACAAACAAACAAACCGTATATATATAATCATAAGCTTATTTACGCACTGCGGTAACCACCAGAAATTCCCATCCAAAACATTAGTAGTGTTCACCGCAGTTAACGCAGTAACTTAACTAACGTATGGATTACGCATACGGCCACTGTACTGAGTTATTACTTGCGCTTCAAACGACCATACATTATATATTTTGGGCCAGAATAGTGTTAGGTCAATATTGTTTCCAGTGACCATATTATGCAAAATCCATACGTTAGCTAACGCACTGCATTGACCACAGTGAAGACTTCCAATGTTTTGGGAGTTTCCCGTGGTTACCGCAGTGCCTTAACTAACGTAAGGATTATGTGTATGTCACAGGTCATGAAATTAAACATATTAAACTTTCATCCTGTAGTAGTGAGCATTAGTAACGTCTGTATGACCATCATCTACAATATTTCAAAATATTCTTGATAATCGTCACGGGAAAATCAGGAGGTCTGCTCAAACCCATTCCCTAGCTCTCTCCCGCCCCTACCTCTGTTACTCATGTTTTCTCCCACCCCCGTCGGTCCTCCTGCCAGCTCCGACTACGCGCATGCTCAAGACACAAGAGAATTAATTAAACTGCGTTTCTCTATGGGAGATAATCGTGGAAAAGATATTTTAATTAATTGAATCAAGAGTGATTGTACTTGTGATACAACCACCTACTGAGAATTTAATGAGCTGGCACTCCGTACACACTGGCAATCTGCAGATTTTATCCATATCAATATGCGCCGCTCGGAAATAATACTGTCGTAAGTCCTTCAAGTAATTTTTAAACTTACGACAGTATTAATTCTCGGGGCTGCAAATGTGTATGGGTAGGATGGAAATAAAAGTTTATGCAATACAACTAAATCACATGCACAAAAATTATCAGGATTGGATAACAATGCAGTCAGCGAACAGGACAACCTTGCTTTAATATATATAAAAAAAAGCCAAATCAGTCAGTCAGTCGGTCAGTCAGTCAGTCAGTCAGTCAGTCAGTCAGTCAGTCAGTCAGTCACTCAGGTTTGTTCGGAGGTCTCCTATTAGGATAACCACACTAGGGGAATATTATAATCAACCAACCAACCAACCAACCAACCAACCAACCAAGCAACCAACCAACCAACCAACCAACCAACCAACCAACTTCATCGACCAACCGACTGACCGACGGATTGATCGATCAGCCAGCCAGCCAGCCAGCCAGCCAGCCCATCCACCCATTCAATGATACTTTTATCAGTGGGTAGGCCAATAAAATGAGTATTAACAAATGAATTCGAAGATGGCATAGTCCTAATAAAGCGTGGGCGAAGCTGATTAAGGGAAACGCGATGAAATAAAACCTCACGGACAGTGGGAAAATTGTAAATTAACAAACGCCATAATGGTTTCCAAACAATTTTAGTTTGTCGCAAATGTATAGGTCTGCACCCTTAAGACAACACTAATTAGAAAGTGTTATGTCTTGTAGTCTGTCAAAATAAGACCTAAGTCGCATTCTGAACAAAATCAAGTTATTCGTGTGATATGACAGTTAATGTGTGTACTTTTATTAAATATAAATAAAAACCTCATTATTCTGGTCCAAGATATAGACAAGTGGTTTGAGGGAGCTGAAGATCATCCCCGTGCGATGAAAAAACAAACCTGAGAAAATCACGAGCAAAGAACAGTTAATTTTCATGATAAAAGTAATGTATTCTGCTTCACAAAAAACTCAGATTTATCCACAATTAGTTACCATTCACGCATAAGGTCTGCAGTTCGCGTGTACAGAAATGGTTTTACTCTTGAATTCTCCATGTATAACGAATCAAAATTCGAGCGTGTTATTTCAGTCCCTAGTCTAGCAACATAAGCTTCTATATGATTGGCTACAAGACACTAATTAATAGAAAAACACACACACACACACACACACACACACACACACACACACACACACACACACACACACACACACACACACACACATACAAACACACACTCTCTCTCTTTCTCTCTCTCTCTATCTCTCACACACACTCATACAAACACACTGACACATATACTCTCTCTCTCACTCTCTCTTTCTCTCTGTCTCTCTTCCTGTCTCTGTCTGTCTGTCTGTCTGTCTGTCTGTCTGTCTGTCTGTCGGTCTGTCTCTCTCTCTCTCTCTCTCTCTCACACACACACACACACACACACACACACACACACACACACACACACACACATACACACACACACACACACACACACAGACAGAGCAAACAAACAAAGGATAGCTGTGTAAAGCAGACATATCAAGATCAACAACCTAAATGTACTAGCAGTCTACAAAGCCTTTTGTTTCGACTTGTTCTGGTTCCGAACTCCTGTACAGAAAGACATACAGGAATGAGTAGATGAAGGGATAAAAGAACGAAAAAAAAAAAAAGAACAATCGAATGAATAAATAAATAATGGACTCATGAAAAATTGTCATGAATTATCAATACGAACAACTGTCTATCACTATGGTTACTCCAGGTTGTTCCAAAGCTTTTGTATCAGGGCAATGGAAAATACATGTAACCCATACTTGAACCTACACTACCCAGCAATAAGCGAATGATCACATAGGTAAACTCGCAACGGTCCACGGATGTCCTTTAAAGTGTGATAAAATGTGAGAGATATGGAGTAGATCTAAAATACATCGTGCTCAGAAAGACTTTGAAGAAAATCAATGACGTTTTGAAGATGCCACCACTTTATGGCTACTAGATACATAGGCAAATAAGAACCATAAAGTACAGGAGGAAAATGTTAAGATTAGAGGATAGTCATCCAGTTAGGAAAATATACCAACAATTAAGGACAACATCAGAAAGTGACGACGTCGTAAATTGGGTTTCATTATTAAAAAAAACAAAACATGCTGATGAAATACGGGTTTGGATATGTTTGGGAGAATCAAACTATAGAAAACATTACACTATTTATTTCACAATTTGAACAACGTGCGCAAGATATGTTTCAACAAAAGTGTCACAGCGATATAGAAAGTGGTAGTGAAAATAGACTGTACAGACATATTGCTGTAGAATTTAAATGAGAACAATATTTATTGGAGATGAAACAAAAATAAATCAGAATAGCTATTTCAAAATTGAGATTAGGATCTCATAGTTTTATGGCGGAAAGGGGAAGATGGAAAAGGCCAAAAGTAGAATATATTTTAAGAACGTGTGAAGTTTGTAATAAAATAGATGTTGAGTTCCTTATTGTAGTTGAATCCCAGCATTTCATGGAAATTAGACAAATATTTTTTTTACCGCGTAGACTAATTGTTAAACCTAGCATGCTGAAATTTGTCAGATTCTTAACAACGATGAATACGAGAAAAGGGAAGCAAAATCGTTTGGAATATTTTGCCATAAAGTTATCAGTGAATATAATAAAACGGTTCTATAACTTCTTCTGGTGGCCTGTGAATCATCAGAGTGTGTGTGTGTGTGTGTGTGTGTGTGTGTGTGTGTGCGCGCGCGTATGTGTATACATATGTGTGTGTGTGCGCGCGCGTATGTGTATACATATGTGTGTGTGTGAGTGTATGTATGTGTGTGTGTGTGTGTGTTTGTGTGTGTGTGTGTGTGCTTGTGTATGTGTGTGTGTACCTACGTACGTGCGCTTCTCTCCGTATGTATGTGCTCGATTGGGGGAAATGTGAGTATCTGTGTGTTTTGGAAGTGGCGGAGGNNNGGGGGGGGGGCGGGGTGAGGGAGCGACTAAAGGAGGAAGATGGCTTAGTGTGAAAATTCAGATGGAGAAGGTATAGTCTATATATGTATTGGGAAAATGTGAGCAAACGCATTGATCCCGAATGAAAAATAGAAAAGCCTGACAATAACTATAACTATACCAATAACAATAAGTTTATTGCGCTCAGACAACTATCTGTTGTAAATGAGCAAAATAACAATATTTTCAAGAAGCAATCACATTCTCCCCTTCCTCTCTCTCTCTCTCTCTCTCTCTCTCTCTCTCTCTCTCTCTCTCTCTCTCTCAGAACAATGAACTTTGGAGCGACAGAGTAAGAGTGCATGGCGTATTGAATTATTTTGTTATTTGTATTATACCCTTTTTCATTCACGTGTTCTGTAATTATAATTACGTTGGAATTGGCCGCAGTGCCTATAATAAACATTGAATTGAATTGAATTGAATCGCTCTTAAGTATTCAGCTCCACTAAAACTCACTTCCGATTTAAGCAAAATGCATATGTAACTAGATCTAGAAGTCTGATTGTGCCATCAAATATCGTTTCCGAAAGTTGCAAGATGCTTAAGTCAATAAAAGCCACTGGAAAAGACTACAACAAAAATAGAATATTATCACCAGGATTATCTCGTTGCAAGCTACCAATGGTGTCCCTCGAAAGTAATACCATATAAGAGATAAAGAGTAGATCTAAAGATACATCAGTCTGTGCTCAGAAAGACTATGGAAAAACAGATCAATGATGCCTACAAGGTGCCTATCGACGATTCTTGCCAGCCTGGTGACAACTGTACCGTTCTTCATTAGTCATCTATAACAAAACTCACTTCCGGTTAAAGCAAAATGTAAATGTAAATAATTAAATGTGATTGTACCATCAGATCTCGTTCCTGAAAGAGAGAGATGAGTTAGTCGATAAAAGCCAGTGTAACAGACTATATCAGCCAATCGTCTTTTTCTGACAATAGAGAAGTGGAAAGCAGAAGTAATGACTACAAGAATTGTGGCTTGCGATGCCTGGATGGCCGAATATGCATAGTCTAGTAACCAGTGGCAGATTTAGGTATGGGCAAGATGGAGGACCGAGAAATGGGAAGAGAGAGAGAGAGAGAGAGAGAGAGAGAGAGAGAGAGAGAGAGAGAGAGTGAGTTTATTTTAATACATATATTGTCGTGGACAATAATTTAAGGAGCGCCTGTTACAAATGTTAGTCTATATAAAACTTACTGAAGAAGATACCCCCTTTCTGGCAAGTGTTTCGGTCTTCAGGTTTTCCTGACACCCTAAAGGAGCTGGGACACAGTTGGGTCATGACTATGGAATGTGTCTCTGTGGATTTTTTTNGGGGGGGGGGGGGGGGGGGGGCTTGTTTTGTTTCGAAACCGATTCATTGTGAATAACAACATTGTGAATACAGAACCTTCCGGAAAGACCTTGTGTTCAATGGTTTTTACACTGAGAATAGTTGCTCCCATACTTCGGTATCGTTACAGTAGGCAACGCTCGGTAAAGCCGAAATTCGTAGTTATGAAATAAATATTAGACTATTCTTGAAAAATAACAAAAAAAACCCACCACCAACAACAACAGAAAACAACAACAACAACAACAACAACAACAACAACAACAACAACAACAACAACAACAAAAACACATGATTTCATCGATTTTTAAATGGCTTGATATAAGCTATGTAAACTCCATGGCCTATAATGTCTTAAATGTATCAACGTGTTCCGTGGCTTGATAACCCTTGAGGTTTTAACTCGACCAACCCCCGCAGCGCTTCTCGACTTTTCATATTGTATTTATCATTTTCATGAAGATGTCCACAATACGAAAGGGAAACCTTGATAATATGGCATATATTCAGGCGAAACAGTCCATTCATTGCATTGTCGTTATTGCCATCTATATCTGAATAATAATGCCTTTCAAAGGCTTTTCTTATTTTCTTGATTGTTGGTTCAGATTAGTAAAATGTTTAAAAATTCGATTTTCGGCATATGGAAGCCAGATTTTAAATGTCAACCATAGGGATCCGTTCTCTAATTTGAATGATTCATGAGCACGAGACAGAACGACTTGTTAACATGCTTATTTTATTTTATTTTATTTTATTTTATTTTTTTTGTTCAATCAGGGCCGTGTTCAACCCACCCACAGCACCTACTATATTGGAGAGATGCCCTCTCCGAATGAAAGTGAACACTGGTAAAGTGGGTACCAGAGGTGAGTTTTTTACGGCACTTTCATCATCATCATCATCATCATCGTCATTATCATCATCATCATTATCATCATCATCATTATCATCATCATTAAAAGTAATTATGATTCTGCCCAATGACACAAAGCTTTTTGAAAAATGTATAATGAATTTATTAAAAATAGTCGACGTTTCGTGTTAAACACATTTTCAAGACTGACAATACAAATTTAAGACATACAAAGAAAGGCAAGTGAATACAAATTGAGAGCCAGAAATAGAAATAGGAATAGAGCAACATTATTATCATCATCATCATCATCATCATCATCATCATCATCATCCAAATTGTCATCATTATCATTGCTTAATAAGGAAACCTACTAAAGATAGTGAGGTTGAATCAAATCTAAACAGCAACATCATATAATACATGAAGAAACGAAAAAGAAAGAAAATTGAGAAAAGAGATCGAACTGATAGCCGCCTGAACAGGTATCGAACCCAAGACCTCCCGAGTGTCGCTCGGTCGCCCTGCCGACTGACCGAGTTATCATGCAGACGGCAGAACGTGGTCGCAAACCTGGGGTCACCCAGCCACAGTCAGGACAACAGAATTCTCCATCTCTGCTACACAATAATACAAAGAAGTTGAGTGAGTTCCTCTTTAACAGCACGTGTGACTTCAGCAAACATAGATACANGGGGGGGGAGAAGAAAACCACAGAATATGTATTTACTATTTATAGTCTTCTTTCCAGTATATTATGCACCCACGGATCTTAGATTTACAAAAAGAATGAAAAAGAAACTGTGACTATGTATCATATAGACATTGGTTTACAATGTCATGCAGTGTTATTAATCGCATTTATAATACAAACACATATAACAATAAACTTGATATACATGTAAATAAATGCACGATATTACAAATGGAATACATAAACAAAAATTGTACTAGTCTAGTGCGAATAAGGACATCATTGATTTATAAAGAAGTCCACTCAACAGGAAAATGCAGACCGATGAAACAGAACATGTAGATTGCAATGGGCTAAGTAGTATCCCCTTGATATCACTGTCTCGCCGCTGCCATCGCATCATAACCACCGCCACCACCACCGTTTGAGCTTCCACCATCATCTCCTCCACCACCACCACCACCACCACCAGTAACGTAAGCAACATCACGATCATGGACAACAGCAACATGCTTAAATCAAAGCCTCATCCAACGATGACAGCATGTTTAAAAAAAACAAAACATTATTGAAGAGTAATTATACCAGCCGCCATTAAAAACGCACCAGAAAATACGCGAGTAACTTTCAGCTGCTAAATGTTTATGCAGGTGAGCAATTTTCAATCTGAAATGCGTGCGAGTGATATTTCTTGTTTCCTACTGATAAACTAGTGATTTTCAAACCCATTTTGAACTGGACATGAATCACGTGAAAAATCAATGTTTTGATCGATTATGGCGCTCTAAAAAAATCGGATTGATGTGACAGTTGTTCAAACATTTACAGGCAAAATGCCAGTGTCGGTTTTTTCTCAAGAATTGAAATCACCAGTCTTTCATCCTGTCACGATTGCAGTAAAAAGAGCAATGTAAAGCTATAGGAATGCTCAGGTGTGAAACTGCGAATAGGGATGTTGCAAGCTATTTGAATTGCTGTCACCATACCATAGAAAGGTTGAATGGGTGGGCCGTGATGTCACTGGAAAAAAACACTTCCTCCTTTTTCTACACTCGACTCAGATAGGAATGAGAACCTGGCGTTAGAATTGCTGGGATCAGAGCGCTGCACTGAGGCGACCAGAAATACATGTAACTTTGTAATATATTTTATCTGTAATATTTATTTTCATCAGTAATATTAATGAAATGTATGATATCGTATGCCATTGTGAAACAGTTTTCTCGTGGGTAAATTAATGTCGTATTTTGATTTTTTTTTTTTCATTTTTAAAGTTTCATTTTTAATTTGCGATTTAGGGCGATAGGATCCACCAGCGGCCACCCCACACTTAGGGAACTAACGCTCAAAACTCAGGACTCAAAAAACTTTATTTGGTTCATGTCAAATTAATGAGCACCCAAAAATGATAACAAACCAGTTAACAATGAACAACAGCCTAAAGTAGTATGAGGAATCCGAAAATCAGAGGGTTTTTGGAATTTTCATTAAAAAAAAATGATAATGATATGCCAGTGTATAAGTCTCGTATCCAGACTTATATCTCCGCACGCGACTTCACAGTATTTTTCAGCCAGCAGGCCTAATCATCCTATGACTTTCTCAACTCCCTGAAAAGCATCCCGTGCCACTTACAGGCATTGATCACAAACATTCTAACAACATCTACCACTGCCTGTAGTCAGGTACTCATTTTACTGATGCGTGGACTGAAGAAAATGTGAATAAAATATGTCAAAAGACCATCACATTGCAACCGTGGTTGGGAATCGAACTCAAGATTTTTAATTCCTGAGTCCAAAACCCTAACTGTTCGGCAACGCTGCTTCTCAAATACACTGCACCATGCCTGTCCCAGCGAAGTGGTGCGTTTGTAGTGGCAGCCAGCTAAAATGTTTTTATGACGTTACAAAACATTTGAGAGATTCGATAACGTATTCATTTCTGTTCATACACTTAAACAAAATTACACAGAGACATGATAGCCCCTTGAAGAAGATAGGCATTGATTTGTTTTGCTTTTTATCAAACCTCAAAATAATTATAAGGCTATAGGGCTCGAGGGCTGAGAAAAAGGTTGAACCAAATGCAGTGAGAAAAATAAAATAATTTCTAGAAGAAATCGGAAAAGAAGTTAAAAAAAAAAACAAAAACAAAGGGGGAAAGAAAGGGGATGGAAGTGGGGGGATGGGGAATCAGAAGAAAGTGAAAGAGAGAATGAGAAAAAAAAGCAGAGAGAACAAAAAAACTTGCAGAGAAATATCACCAGAGAAAAACAAATAGAAAAGGGAAAGGAAAGCAAAGGAAATATGTAAAAGAAGGTAGTATGAGAAGAAGGATTTTTTAAAAAAAAAGGAAGAAGAAAATGAGACAGGAGAGATGAGCAGAAAATCTGCGAACGAAGGTGAAAAGAAAAAAAAAGTGAGGAACTGCGAGAAGAACTACATTTCACCTTTCCGAAACAGCCAGCTAGGACAATCCCGTATCTCCTATGGCCTCAGAGTGAGGATCGAGGGCGTTAATGACCGAGTAGGTCTAGTGTAGTAGATGAATGTTCATAGTTATTAGTAACAAGCGAGTTTAGGAAGTTTAACAAGTTTTATTATTCATGACCAGACCGTGCTTGACGGTATGAGGGCGGTCAACATTACATGTAACAAGCGATGTGATTGGATTACTGTGCTGCGAAGTAAATGAAAAGTGGGCGTTCGCTTAGCCACTTAGTCATGTGAACATTTTTTTTTATCTTCTCGGAAAGGTCAGATAAGACATGCGGAAAAAAAAAGATGAGTGGTGAATGGTAATATGGTTAATTTATACTTCATCTAATATGCTTCATAAGATTTAGATCTCAAATTTATCCATAGGATCTAAATCTCAAATTCATCCATAGGATCTAAATCTCAAATTCATCCACAGGATCTAAATCTCAAATACATCCATATGATCTAAATCTCAAATTCATCC
>JAWQUT010000186.1:210642-228142 GCA_033807755.1 Ellobium chinense | reverse complement strand
ACAACAACAACAACAATAATGACAATAATAATATTAAAGTCTCATACTCAAGCAATATTCGCTCAAGCGAATTCAAGTTTCAAGTACCATTATCCCCGAAGGCCAAGTCATATATAATTTTCTCAGCTCCCTGAAGATTATTCTTCATTGCCTACAGTCAGGCATCCATAATTTTATAAAAGAATGGACTGAAGAAAATTTGAATGAACTGTTTTTTACAAGGTATTTACACCATGAACATGGCTGAAATCAAACCCACAATCTTCAGATCCTTAGTCCAACGCCGTAACTGTTCGACCATGCTGCTCTACATAACGTAATTCAATCTTGTGTCGTGGAACTGGAGTTGGTTAGGTTCTGTCAGAAATTGAAGCATCTAGCTCCCGACAACGAGTTGTGTATAAAAAGAAGTATTTAAGTGAATCTTGGTATTTAAAACTTGCATAAACTCAAGATGTCATGTTTTGTAACTGTTGGTTTGATGTAACATTCTTGTGCCTAACATCTAAATGAACTGTGGGCGGCAGAACTGTTCGAGAAGGTAATGGTAGTTGCTATGTATTTTAACACATTTTCTTAAAGCAAAGAATAAAACGTGTACAACTTTTGTCAAATTGTCTACCGTAATTTTTCAGATCTTTGTTAAAGAAAAAAAAATATCCGTAGAATTTCTGTTCTGATCGTGAACTGTACTTTTGTTTTACAGTATCGTTAAAGCGAACAAAAAAACAAAAAAGGAGAAAGGTTTGTCTGAACGCTTCATATGTCTTATATACCTTTCCTATACACTTTTTGATACAGACAAAAAGTATGTAGAACTGCTTTTCTAATACTTATCATACATTAATTTGTTTACATCTTTTGTGAAATGATAAAAATGAGAAAATGATAATGTACAATAGAAAGAAGAACTTCTCTGAATCACCTTAGACATTCGATCACCACCCACCCACTCACTTCCTATCTCCAGTACCCACTCCCACTCTCACACCCACTCCCAGGTCCGCTCTGACTCCCACTTACAGCAAATTATTATGTAAACGCTCAACTATACCATATTAATCCCGCCCGCGAAATGGGTTTGGGGTGGAGGGTGGGGGTGAAGGGGAGATATGCTAAGGAAACAAAGATGAATAAATGGAAAATTGGAGAAAACAAAAAAAAATAATAAAAATAATAATAAAGGGCTTGGCAGCCAGCAGCATGGTTGAACCAGGATAAATTATTGATGACGAGGGTCCGTGACGTCACAGCGAGCGCGCCCGGCGACCACAGCCGCCAATAAATGCCCACGTTCGCTCGGCTTCGCTGAAATTGTGACAAACAGTAGCAGAGCACAGGAACAGGAAGGAGCAGAAAGCGCGCGGGCGCCACCATTAAGAACATAATAAATTTCTACCTTTGACGAACGAGAGGGTTACCGGCTACAGTCACACCAAGTTTTGTTTGGAATTTAGTAAGAACAAGGTAAATACTGGCGGGGCATCCGCAATAAGGCGTGAGTGAGCGTGAGAGATTAATATCGGAAAGTTTTTGCTATAAAAACTTGCGGACGCACACGTGGGCAGAGTGTCGTGCTAGGAGACGGCGTAGGGATACATGCACAGTAGTACCGCTGACGGCAGGAGGTCTGAGATTCTTCAGTAAGTTGGAGAAATTTTTTGAAACTTTTATGTGCAAGTTTTATAAAAGTTTGTTGCTCTGTTAGAGTTTGACAAATGGTTGATTTTAAAATAATAAAATTTGAGGTGGATTAGGAATATATTCTGGAAGAGTTACCAACTCGGCTGTTTTCTGTCGCATTAAATAAAATGATTAGCGCAGAAGTTGTATAGTTCATCACTCTTACAATACTTTAAAACTGATATAATCATTCATGTCACAAATTTAAGCATTTTGCTCAGAAGTTGCACAGACAAGAAAGTACTGTTGAATAGCAATATTTCTCTGATGGCTTTCATTTAAAAGACGGAAATCAAACATTTTATCATAAATATTTGAATTAGGAATAACGTACATACAAAAATTAAAGAAATACATTTGTTATAGGTACAACGTCTCCATTTCACTATATTAACTACTTTCAACGTCTCCTAAGACAAAGTGGCCCTATTTGGAAAGCACTAGATGTACTTTTGTGAGGACGCTTTGTGTTTTCTTATTGTCTTCATGTGTGAAAGTGTACCTGAATAACTTTTCTTAATGTCTATTATAAGTTTAAAGTTAAAAAAAGTGACCACACAAAGGGGACGCTGATTGTTTTTTAATTACGCTTTGGAAATTTCTGCACACAAATAGCAAGAATTATATCCCATGTTCTTGCGCCTAGCTGCGCCGAGGACGTAAAAATAAAGAGGACGAGAAGTCTGGGCAAAAAAGAGAGGCCGGGGTGTTAAGAACCTAAGTAGGCCATTTTGATTCAAAGATTGTGGAAAAACTATAATTAATTAAAAAGGAAGGCTTGATGGCGGGAAATTCTGGATTATGACAAAATTCGTCTCGCTGAACCCGTGCCTATGAGCTTGAGAATGTGTAAAATAAAGAAGCATCAATTGTATTTTGAGATAACGTTTTCAAATAATTATGCCCTACAACAGAAAAAAACAACCCATGTAATTTCGAGCTTTGGTGCTCAGTTTTGCGTGGAAAGTCTATCGAATTAGAAAAGGGTAGTAAGCACCACGGAAATACACCATTTGTATAAAGTAATATGGAGGAGTAGTGGATCACCTCAATACAAAATGACTCTCTTAAATTCTAAAGTGTTCATCTGAGAGTGAACAACAACAACAACAACAACAACAACAACAACAACAACAACAACAACAACAACAACTACCACAACAACAACAACAACAACAACAACACAGCAATCCATAGCCCATAATCTCACTAGTGCACTTGCGGCACTTCATCAAACTGACGGAATTTTAGCCGCGGTGTTTTGGATACGATAGCAATATTATCGATAAGCGTGTGAAATTCAGAAGTTACGCAGCGCGTAGTGACAGAGGGGTAGGAAATTAACGAAAAGCTATGTTATAACTTATCCTTATTAGTTACAGTATAATGCTGCCTTTTACGAGTTAAAAAAAAAAAGTCATATCCTCCAATATCACAGTTTTAGAGAACCGCCCCTCCCCCCAACAATAGCAGTAATAAAACAATAAAAAACTACCAACAACCAATCGCTTCGCATCCTTTACGATGGAATACGGTAGGCTAGATCAGAAACTGTAAAAGTTATAGAGGATAATGCTGATGGAAAGATGAAAGACAGGAAGCCCTGTTCATAGTTGCCAGTAGGTGAATTTGATTATTTAGGTGTAAACAGGACTTTTCCCATACAATGGAGGAATAGATGACTTGCTTGTTGTATGGTGTTGTTCAAAGTCCCCTAAAATGGCTTGTCCTATTCGGAGGCCTCTAAATCATCTTTTTTTTTTTTTAAATTCAAGGCTTATTTAGTGTCCCTTTACAAGCTGACATTGTCCAAAATAATCTATCAATTCCCTCATCTAGTAAAAAAAATAAATTGGTAAATTTATATACAGCGAACATGGAATGTATTCGTGTACTAACATCAGTCAAAGAAAAATGAAAGGATGAAAGAAAAATAGAATATTAAAATGTTATTAACTGCATACGAAAGCTTTACTTCCTTTTTGTAAAATTCAATAACTTAAAAAACAAATTGGCCAAAAAAGACAAAATTGTTGTTTTTGTTTTTTTTCTTTTTGTATTTTTCTTAAACTCACACACGCAAAGAATATGATAGGCGTGGTCTGTTTTGTATTGGAATTCATCTTCCTTCGTTGAGAGCGTGAATATTTCACTAGACAAGGTATGTATAGCTTACATTATGTCATCTCTTGATCATGTTTAATCGAGTGGTCAATCATCATTTACTTAATTTCAAAGTCCAAACACTTTAGAAATTCAAACCTCATGCCTGTGAAATCATACACACATTTACAAATCAATATTGCTTGTCAATGCCACACACTTCACTTGTCTAGGTGTTGTAGATATTTCACACCTGAAAACGTGATGATGTATACTAATAACATCTCTGGTGTGCAGCCAAACAAACTGACAAAATATGTGGTATAACAGATTAATGAAAATTGCAGCAATTATCGATTATTTCTTTGTTAATGTGCTTAAAAGTTTATTCCAGTATTCATTGACTCTTAAAGTTATTGGATTTTGATTTACGTTTTTTCGTTTTGTTTTGAGGAACTCGATATATTATGGACAACTCGTGGGATGAAAGATTTACGAAATTATAGTTTGATATGTTTTCCTTTGTCTAGGTCCTAAGCACATAACAGACCAAGCAAATAGTTCTTTTAACGAGTCAATGACAATCGAAATTAATTTGACTGGGTCGGTCCTGTTTCCTGCTGGAAAAATCACGAACAGCCTTGACATTATATTACAATAGCAAACAGCTTTCCGGAAGTCATACGAAACTGACATAGTATTGTCTACTCTTCCTTCAGTTACTCCCACAATGCTCGTCTTGTAACGAGATTTGATTTATTTATCACGGCCAAAGCCTTGTTAGGCCTAAAACTGGGTGAGCACCGGGTGTCCTTCACACTGACGATGTCAATAATCTGTGCTTTATGCGTCTTACCTACTGTATTTCGGGAATATCCACTCCTGAGTTTTTTTTGTTTTTTTTTTAATGTTCAGATTGAATGTTTATTACAGGCGCTGTGGCCAATTCCAACGTATTTACAGATCTTGTATATAATAAGAAGGATACAATATATATAAGGAAACACTTCAAAAGACGATATGATCTCTTATTCTGTCACTCCAACTCTCTCTGTTCTGGCACCTTTTTCACGGTGTAAAGGCGTTCGCTCTCATGTTGCCCAATACATATTATATCTTTTTCATCTGAACTTTCTCACTTACCCTTCTTCTTCGTTACACCCCCTCCCCCCGACACACACACAAACACACACACACACACACACACACACACACACACACACACACACACACACACACATTTCCCCAGTCGCGCACATACATACGGACAGAGGTGCACACACACACACACACACACACACACACACACACACACACACACACACACACACACACCTGTGGTCCACTGTGGAAAGATATTATTTTGTCTATCGTGGTAAAGGGAGCAACTGAGAGACGTATGTAACTATGTGGGCCTACGTTTATGTTTAAGAGCAGTGGCCCTATGCATAATCCTTACGTTAGTTTTGCGCAATGCGGTAACCACGGGAAACTCACAAAATATGCGTAGTGTTCACTGTAGTTAAAGCAGCACGTTAATTAACGTATGGATTATGCATACAGCCACAGGCGTCGAGCCTCGGAAGTCAGACACATTTCGTAAACAAAATCGAGACGCTAACAGATGTATACACCCCCGAATTTACGCGCGCTAATTGGCGGAAGTGATGGCGTGCGGCGTGCTTAAGCAATCTTCTATTTCCCCTGTCCTCTTCATGCCCCCCCCCCCNNNNCCCCCCCCGTCCCCCCGGGTTAAACTCCCCTGTGGTGCACTAAATCCCACCAGCCTAAACTGTTAAAATTTTAATGTGATTGCTAATTAAACATTAGTTGCGCACCCAACTTAAAAAGGACTGGTTGAGGTCATAGAGAGAATGTAAAGTTGAGGTGAGATGGAGGAGAGAAAGAGAGAAAAGGAGTGTCAGAGAGAACAAAACAAAAAAAAAAAGGAAAGCAATAATTAATTCTGGTTGTTAGTATCCGTTAGGGGTTGTGAGTGGGGGCATTGTTTTCACCTTTCTTTTGTTTCCCACACCTCTGTTTTTCAAACATTGCTTGCTCTTATACTGTTCTTCTTATTGGCTTTGAAAAAAAAAAAAGTGTTTTTCTCGTTGTCATGCAAAACAGCAACATCTGAACAGTGCAACACCATGGGTTTTCTTTTGATGTCATGTTTTTTTTATTTTGCACAAATTAAATATAGTGGCAATATTGCACTCAGGTTAAAAAAAATTGTCGTGGATTCGATAACCCCGATAGGTGCATTAAACATGCCTCGGAGATAACATTTCACTCACGTTTCTGTACTTGTGGAAATAAATTACAATTTATATTCTGTGCTAAATTTTGCACGGTGCAGCACGGTTTGCCCTGAATGACGAGCCGTCACTGGTTGTTCCCTTTTAAAGCTGGATACATTCTCTGATGATAAAGACCGGGCATGATAAATTATTCATATTTTGCGTGATTGTTACCCATAACCTTGGCATTAAGTTAAAAAGGGGAGGCAAACTCTGCGATGCTCCCGAAAGCTGCCATTTTGAATTTCAAAATGGCTGCTATAATGAAGGTTATTTTCAGTTAATGCTTCATACTCCGACATTTCAATACTCACATGAAAGACATTTTAAGTGGAATTAAAGAATATCGTAACAACGGCTTAACTGCAATTCAAGATCAGCAAAAGATCATAGATGTTAACACATAATATAGTGATGACTCCTCTCAAAGACCATCTTAAATGCTATCAAAATTTGTTAATAGACAGAAAAAAAAACCAACAAAAAACCTCTGATTGTGCTTCAGAGTAACTAGTCTATTTATAGTAGGGAGAAAAGATGAAATATTTAGCCAGCATTATTAACATGTCAAATTAGGTATTTTCAGCTCCATCACGTGACCTAGGAAATCTTGCTCACACGATGGTTTGTTTACATGCTCTGCTCATGTATGATTACGCGTCACTTATCAAAAATATCCTAGCAATCCCTAGATCACGTGGTGTAACTGACCCGTCTGAAAATACCTCATTGTATCTGAGATAATATTATATGCATACATGAATTTGAATATATATTTTTTTCTAAATAGGCAAAGCACAGTGTTACTGACATTTATTCTGTTAGGAGAGTTCTTGCACCCTTGCCCAAACAGGACAAAGGTAACATGAGGGAAAAGACATTCAGGTACTCTTCTGTACTGAGATGAGTACTCTACTGGAGGAGCAGAGTGGCCGAATGATTGCGGCTTTGGGGTCAGGATCTATAGGTCATGGGTTCGATTCCCAACTGCGGTCGTGTTGTGAGTGCCTTGGGAAGGCATTTCATCCACCTTCTTCTCATCCCACTCATATTTAAAATAGAAATCTGGTTATAAACAGTGGAATTTATTATCAGAATGCTAGTGATCAGCACCTCCAATGCGGCACTTTAATATACTCCACAGGGAGTTGAGGAAGTCCTATAGTGATCTGGCCTACTGGGGTTATAGTCAAAAATCGCGTGAACGGGCACTAGCCTGGATACGAGACTTACAAACCGCATTATTATTATAACTACTATTTGGATTGGTTTGGTTATTTGATGGTACCAAAAGTCCTCTAGAGTGGTTGCCCTGTCAGGGGACTTCCAAACAATTCACAAAATGTTAATGAAGAATATTAGGGATGAGTTTTGATAGTCTGGAGAGAAGACGATCGTTCTTTGCAATGTCTACTCCGGAAATTGTTGCAAACTGCATCTATGTAATGACATCTGGAAAGTCTGAAACAATAATATTGACACAATGTGTTAGTATCACAGGGTCAAAGTGGTAGGTAATCTATAGTCTAGACACGGAAAACTCAGTGTATTAAGTTGGCGGTAGCGACCATCAAATGAGACAGGGTAATGGCATCCTCGGCAGTGCTCGGTTTCCGAAAACAGCCGAATGTCAGCCATTGTCGTTCGTCGGTCGTAATGTTTGCTTATCACTGTCATGGGGAATGTGTACTAGAGTTAGCAGTGCTTTGCGTTTATTCAAATGGCATTTGCCCGTGTGTGACATCCTTCAAACTAATGTACGTTCAATGGGCGTAAAACACACAAAAAAAATTGCAGTTGTTTTGCTTGGCTGGTTTTCAGTCGAGACATTGTTGTTATATTCAGAGACTTCCAAAAATCTAAAAATACTTTCGTTAGATGAAAAACATCAGGGATGACTTGACATTTTTGTTTAAGATCTATTATATACAGGTGTCCAATGAGGTATTTCTCAAACACATCAACTAGCAGCGATGGCCACATTTGAAAAGTTGTTAGTCCCGCTGAGCAATTATAGTTGATCGTGGTAGCTTTCTGTCAGATAGGGACCACATGTCACGTTGTCAAGTGACATCTCTGTAAGTACAAAATGTCCCATTATATTATCCGAAAACTGACTGGATTGGTGATTTTTTTTTTTTTTTTGGTAATGTCCTATTCATTCTTGCCCACCTCTAATTTTGTGTTTATAATACCTTGAACACTCACAGGCACCCTATTCTTTTGTCCGAGATGAGTTCGGCGATCGGGTCAAGGTGGTCTGTTGCCCTCTGCTTAAAATGTCTCTTCTGTTCTCTCAGCACTTCCATATTGCCTTCATCCTTTCTGTCTTTGCAATCACATGTCAGATGAAACAATAACCGTAAGACACGGGGCTTTTTGGAAGAAAAAGCGGCATCGACAAACAGAAAGTTTCATGTTTACCTTGTGCCGTGCGTAGAACAGTAGATCAATCGACCGCTGCCAGAGCAAAATTGATAGGACAATTAAATCATTATAGTCTACACAGTAATCGGAGAGACGCAGTGTAACCGTTATCAGACTGAATCGCCCTAAAACAAACAAACAAACAAACAAACAAACAAACAAACTAACTAACTAACTAACTAACTAACTAACTAACTAACTAACTAACTAACTAACTAACTAACTAACTAACTGCTGGAGAGTTCACTTTAAGTGCACACGTAAGCACTGCAAAACGGTCGCAATATTTCGGAAAATTAACAAACCTGAAAAGCAGTCTCTTGTAAACATCATACAGAAGAGCGTCTCTTCGCTACCGACAATTTAATATGGCGGATCACTGTACGCACCGGAAGAACACTTGTGACCTCACGTGTACTGCATCGCCCTGTCTCTTTGTTTAATAGTCTTAGGTGAACAGTGGGGTGTACTGGGTTTCATTTATTAAGATTTATCTTGTATCTTTTCAGAGAAACGCGAACGTTTGTTTAGTTATTTTTTTTTCAAAATTGCTTTCGATTTATTATAATTAAGAGTACGTCAAGACATAAGCAGTGATATTTCATTGTCTCTTTAATAACGCTAAGCGACGTCAGCTGTTGACGTAACACACAATGGATTGCTCTTAAAGGTCTATCACACCAGCCCGGTTTTCATGGCTACAGTTTTCTGTAGAGCAATACTATCGTCTTTGTACGCGTCTCAGGTCACATTCCTACATATGAAATCGAAAGAAAATTTTCATTTATAATTTTTGTTCAGAATTTTTGCCGGTTCTGACGACAGTATCGGAATTTGTATACAAATTACACACACCATGAAGACGGTTCTTAAGTTATAATTTCCCGTAAAACTCACTTCTTCTTTAAGCAAAAAGTAGTGTGATTGCGTCATCAAATCTCACTTCCGAAAGTAGAAGATGCATCAGCCAATAAAACCCAATGTAACAGACTTTATTAGCGAGTTATTTTCTTCAGACAAAGGCAGTTTGGAAAGCGGAAACAATGATTGCTGGAGTTGTGGCTTGCTATGCCCTGCTGACCATACATACATACATACATACATACATACATACATACATACATACATACATACATACATAACTGAAATTGGTCCGCATGAGCGCATGTACATAACATATATCGTCATAATATAAGAATAGTGTAATTAATGTATGTGGTTTGAGTTAGTGTACATTCTTGTGTCATACTCAAAATAAGGGAAGTTCGGAGAAAAACGTCATTGTGTGCTGCTTTTCAGTTGGCACTAGCTAATCGCGCCTGGTAGGCACGTCTCGGCACCTTTCAAACACAGCACGTCGTTCGTAGACTTAGTATTTTCAAACACACTGGCAAGAAGTAGTCCGACGACACAAACAACAAAAACCAGTGACGTCGTGCGGACTAAAAAATGGAACGCATCAGTGGGTTTCTTGGTGCTATGTTTACGACACAAAACAATTTCAAGAAAATATTTCGAGGTCAGCTAGAGTAATGAAACCATAAAAAGAACCGCCTTTCGGGCAAAAGGAAGTTGCACACGAAATTTCATGCAATTCTGGGCTGAAATGGCTGAATTGTGCTTTTTAAAAAACTCGAGTGAAGTTTTGTTTCTTAAATAATAGATGAAGAGACCCCATTCATTATAAACTGTCATGTGATTACAATTATGAGATCGCATATAAATTCGGATACGGTCGTCAGAATCGAACAAACATTTTTAACAAAATGAACCCAAGATTTGCATGCTTTGTGAAGTACGATTGTTGTACGTGAACTCATATATGTGGGTGCATGGGAAAAACCCTTCACATCTTTCCAGATATGAAAATTGAGTTACTGATAGAACAGTAATTCCCATTCATTTTTGAACATTTTGCACTTTATTAGTTCAAAAGTTATAGACGAATTTGTAAACTTACCGTTGCCTTAAGTATGTTTTGAGAAAAATTGAGATAAAAATCTTTTCAGCCCTATCTTTGCGCCTTTTCAACCACCCTAAAAAGCAACATTTAAACTTCATTTTCGTTAATAAAATTTACATGACATGAAAGATAAATGAATGAACTATCTGATTCCGCAGAAATCTCAGTTTGGCTCAGAAAAGCGAAATACGATTTTTCACGGCTCTTGCTCGAAGTTACCCATTGCGAGATCCGACAGGTTTTCCTATGATGCCACACATATTGGAACATCACTACAACGGGCAGACATCGTTGTTTCTTACCTTTAAGCATTTTTTTCTGTGTATATAATTTAAAGGAGAAAAACAAAATGGCTGTAAGATCACTGGTAAACTAGGCTAATTTTGTTGTGCGTAATACAGGTACGAATCGTGCTTTTTCGATTTTGTTATTTGCATTTAATATGTTTTGCAAAGATTTTGATAGCGGCAATTGCTGAAGCTGATTTTTTGTTTGTTTTGCTCTTGACATATAAGCCATTCTCTGTGCTTGAAATTGTCACACAAAACTCATTTTAAATTTTTTGTTAATTTCATCCTAAGTCATTGAAACTCCTTCAGTAGAATCTGAGTAATCATACTTTTTGAAGGAAAAGACAGTTCGCGAACTCGAAATGTGTGCCAAATGAAAAATGAATGTCATCAAGGTGAACTTGCACGATTTGATGACAAAAGGAGACTGCCATTTTTGTTTTAGATTCTGAGTCTGAAACAGTGACCTGTGCTAATAAAAATGATTGTTTCTGCGACAGCATCATAATTAGATGAAAGAATTCAAAATTAAATCAGTTCTGCAAAGTTTGCTTAATACTGATCAGTGTCATATCAACATACAAGTCCGCCAAGCAACTTCCCAACTGTTTACAGCGGGGCATAATGATCAGCCGCAAACCTTGTAGCATATAAAAGATTGTGTTAGTTACAACAACGAAATGAGACCGGGCTATGACCACATTTTCAGATCCACAGAGAATAAAAGTATGAGCCTATGACAAAAATGCCACCTTGTAAACGATGCTGTGCCTAGTGCACTTGAAGCAAGCACATTGTATTCTCTTTTTCAAAAAAATAATAACAATAATAATAATAATAACAAGTATGATAATAATGCGGTTTAGAAGTCTCGTATCTGGGCTAATGCCAGCTCACGCCACTACACTATTATTACGCAGCAGGCCAGATCACTCAATGACTTTTTCAACTCCCTAGGAAGTATAAAGTACCGTTGCTATTTACAGGCTTTGATCATTAACATTCGGACAGTATCTTTCACCGCCTTTAGTCAGGTACCCATTTTACAGACGGGTGGACAGAGGAAATTGTGAATAAATTTTATTACTTTCCCAAGACAGGGACAACAAGACCGTAGTCGGGAATCGAATCAACGACCTTTAGTTTTTGAGTCCAACACCACAACCACTCAGCCACGCTGCTCCACATGATACACCGAGGATTGTTATCATCCTTGTAATTCCAAAAACTTCATTTCACTAATTTTATATCATTACATTAAAAAAAAATCTTGATTGTCACAATTAGTGAAAGGTTCGTAAGTCCTTTTTGCAGTAGTATTACCCAGCCGACTAACCCTGGCTAGAAGAAATACTTTTCCGTTCTCTCCATCTTCTTTCTCTTTAGCTAACGTTTCCGTCAAGCTTGACCTACACCCGTGACCCTTACACACTTCCAACGATTCACGCCTGATTCTCACTTCCTTTTCTGCAAACTTAGTCAAGAAGTCACTGTTGATCTAGAGGGGTATACACTGTATATCGGTAACAATAATTTGTGCCGTCTGTCAAGGACCAAATCACATGAGGCCAATACCAATATACTGTGTGCCAGTTCGTGGTTAGCAATATTGGATTCTGAGTATCGATACTTTCGATACCATGGGAACTTCTATTCAGTATCAAAACCTTAGCTCCAGATGTTCGATACGATGACGATACTTTAGACATAAGCGATGATTGTCTGACCCAAACAGATTTTTCCCATTTTCTTTGAAATCTTCCTGTTTCATGCCTTGCCACAGCTTACCGGGCAAAAATGACTTAAATCAAACTATATCGACAATATCAGAAGATATCGACAGTGGCAAAAGTATCGATATGACTACCCAGTGCTAAGTATTACGCTGAAATTGGAAATGGATACTTAAACAATTTTGCGAAATGACGGGATAATAATTTCGTTTCTCTGTCCAAACTTATAAGGAAATATCTAGTTGTCGACTGCTTCGACCTGAAAGTATGCCGTTTATTTTTTTCTGCTAAAATCTACGAACTTCGGCCTCTTTCCGCAAGCGGAGAAAGCTCCATTACATGTTCCTGTACGACCAAAGGTTACCATGTCAATACATTGCTCATTCTCGAACTTACAACTCAGCGATAGTCTTTATCTAGTTGAACGTACGGAGCATTCTCTGAAACAGAAAGTACAGTATTGCCAATGCACATCAAAAACAACTGACTTATACTTCATGTCTCACAGCAAATGAGCCTTCAAACATCAAGTAAAGAATGACCGTGTATGGGCCGTACAAGAGCAACTCAGTTAAAGTCTTTGAAAGCTCAAGTCGGGGAAAAAACGAGAAGAACTTTCATTTTGGAAACAAAGTTTGATGTTCTATCTTTCACACAAAGTATAAAAGTAAGGAAAAAAAGGACGATGTATAATGACTTAAAATGACTTAAATCAAACTATATCGACAATATCAAAAGATATCGACAGTGTCGACAGTATCAATATGGCTACCCAGTGCTAAGTAATAAGCTGAAATTGGAGATGGATACTTAAAGAACTTGCGAAATGACGGGATAATAATTTCGTTTCTCTGTCCAAACCTATAAGGAAATATCTAGTTGTCGACTGCTTCGACCTGAAAGTATGCCGTTTATTTTTTTCTGCTAAAATCTGCGAACTTCAGCCTCTTTCCGCAAGCGGAGAAAGCTCCATTACATCTTCCTGAATGACCATAGGTTATTATGTCAAAACGTTGCTCATCCTCGAACTTACAACTCAGCGATGGTCTTTATCTAGTTGAAACAGAAAGTACAGGACTGCCAATGCACATCAAAAACTGCTGACTTATACTTCATGTCTCACGGCAAATGAGCCTTCAGAAGTCAAGTAAAGAATGACCGTGTATGGGCCGTACAAGAGCAACTCAGTTAAAGTCTTTGAAAGCTCAAGTCGAGGAAAAAACGAGAAGAGCTTTCATTTTGGAAACAAAGTTTGATGTTCTATCTTTCACACAAAGTATAAAATACGGAAAAAAAAAGGACGATGATACAATATACGGAGGTTCAGAAATTCCGACTTCAAATTGTAACAAAAACCTGTGTCAAAATCGGTTGAGTTGAGCTACTGTTTGTCCCACTGAAGGTTTTTGTTTACGGGTTGGGTTGAAATCATTTTTGCTATATTGTATGTGAAATATTTGATTTACTCTCGCAGCGGTCTGAAAAAAGTCTGACTTTTTTTGCTTTTGTTCATTGTTGACCTCAAACTGAGCCACATGCAGCAAAACACCACACAAACCATTCAACTCACAGATAAACAATTTGTAGGATGCATAATGAGAAACAAAAAGAGAAGAAGAAGGGGGAGAAAGAAATCGAAAATGATAGTAGAAGGAAGAGGAGGCGGAGAAGAGGAGAAAAAAAAAGAACAAGAAGGAGAAAAGGAAAAAAGTGAAGAACAGGGAGAAAACGAATAATAACAACGACAACAACAACAACAACAACAATAATAACAACAACACCACAGCAACAACAGCCATGACAACGACCATTTTCACCACTATAGCAAAAACACCTTTCGATTTTCTTACATTAAGCAAAAATACAAAACGAAAAAAAAACAACCCACCCAGCTTTGACAACAAAGTCCACCAAATTGATGCTGACTCTTGATCTCACTGCCCACAGGGGACAGAACTCTCGCAAGTATCATCACAAGGGTTGGACAGATTTTTTCAAACTGCTAGTTTCGAGCTGTCTCCACGTCATCCACTTCAAAAGGTCAAGAACGCTTTTGGAAGTGAGAGTTCCTGCCCTTTTGGACTTTTCTGGCTGAAGAACTTTCGAGACCTCCCACAGACGATTTCCTTGAGCGTTCCCATTCACCTTGTCGCAGTTGTCAAAGTGTGGTTGTCATTCATCCTTCCAGGTAGGTGTGTAGATCATTTTATCCTCCTATTCGATATATATTTCAATACATATTTCAGAAGACGTTTGATCCATGTCGTAAAAGAAGATGAGGTGAAAACATGTAATTGAGAAAAAGATGAAGAGACATGTTATATATGTACATGAAATATAAAATACTCTCTGACTCTATTATGAATGACATATATCTACTTCTAAATCTCACTCCCTCTCCCTCTCTCTCTCTCTCTATATATATATTATTATATATNTATATATTTATTGTTTATTAGGCCGCAGGCCAAACACATCTTTACATTTCATGGACATAAAATGTGACAACAATACTCTCCAACTCGACCGCAGCCCATGCGCTCGTTCCAAACTACTTTAATTTATTTCATGCGGTCAACTCCACTTAATCAAAATTCTTCTTGGGCATGGAGAAGACTTCGATTATTCGGTGACAATTATACTGACATGTAGCTCTTTGTCATGTGGAGAACTGTTGCGATTAAACGGAAATTGCGCAATATCGTAATTACGATCAAGCGAAGTAGACAGTATACGATACTTTGCACTAGCCTTCTTCTCTGTATGTCTCCTAACCCGGCTAGCTTTTGTAGAGTGGTCGCATTCTGGAATCTTAAGAGACATTCGCTGTCTTTTGTTTGTCTGTCTGTCTGTCTGTCTGTCTGTCTGTCTGTGTGTGTGTGTGTGTGTGTGTGTGTGTGTGTGTGTGTGTGTGTGTGTCTGTCTGTCTGTCTGTCTGTCTGTCCCAGTTCTGGACTGGTTGCACTTGTCGCCCTTTGCTCTCTTAAGGCTCGCCCATTCTCTTGGTTCTGGGCCTATAAATTTAACACTTTTGTAGTTGTTCTGGTCCAAAGTCGGGAATCAACTATTTCATAGGTTCTTTGGTGCCGTAGTCAGGCCTTTAGTGGGTGTCGTCGTCAGTCATAATGCCCGTAGATCTAGACGTTTTACTGCCAGCCAAAATTACCATTAAGTCGTTATTAGGTTAACTCAAAAATGGCATGAAAGTGTACATTCTATAGGTTTCAGGCACCCATTTGCAGCTCAAATCACTCATTTTGTACAAGCCAATTAATCCGCTAATATATAAAATCCCTCCACTTTTTAAGGCCCAGCCAGCCTGTGTCAGGGTGTAGAAATATGTAAAGTGACCAGTGATCTAAATAAAGCAATGAGTTTGAAAGTTTCAGATACAGTTTATGTGTTAGGCCTATGTATTAGCACGCGGCCAAAACCAATCAAATGAAAAACAGGGGACCAAATCGGAATTCAAGGTGACTATATTTGAAAGAGATTTGTGAAATATTTTGGACTTGACCCCGTTGTCCTCCACCTCAAAGGATTGGGCAAAAGACTTTAACCTCCATGAGAAAAATATCCCGAAATTACAGCGACGGCTGAGAGGAGATTTCGAAGATTTAAATCGGCAGGGTTTTACATGATCGAAACTAAGATTTTGCTTTAATATTGATAGCCGATCTATTTGTTTAAGAAGTATTATAAATATACTATATATCTAAACAAGACGTTGGTTTAAAAAGTTCTTTAAAAATGTTATTTTTTATAAAACGTACATAACCTTTTGTTTTTGTATTTATTCTTTTTTTTTTCTTAATAAGATGTGATTACTTAGGTGTGACTAACGTGCAGTCCATACATAAAAAGCGTTTCAAAGTTTGTAGCTAATCTAGAAACGTCCGTATCCGTCCATATCCAAGCAGAGAATTTGCATACCCCTTGAAAATTGCTTATAGTCTTTGTTAACCATTTTCTCAAAACTTCATTTCCCACATCACCCACCGTCTAGCCCGCATATCTCGGCCATCAGTCGAGCTACAACAATGAGTTCGCACTCAAATTAAAGTTTTTTGAAAGAGTTTTCCAATGATATGCATAATTCATTACCTCCAAAATGCGACTTAATTACCGAGTGAAAAAAAGTGAGTCACATTTTTATATCCTTACAGTAATTTGCGCACTGCAGTAACTAAGGGAAACACTCTCTAATGTCTTTGGAGGTTACTCCCGCCGGAGCAACGGTTACGACGTTGGACTCATGATCAAAAAGTTATGGGTTCGATTCCCGACCTTGGTCATATAATGAATGCTTTGGAATAGCATTTCATTCACATTTTCCACAGTCCACACGAAATTAAAAAATAAGTAGCTGGTTATAGGCAGGGAAGATATTATTGTCAAAATGCTAGTAATACGCGCCTGCAAATGGCAGCGGGACTGTATGCTCCTGAGGGAGATGAGAAAGCTCTAGAGTTATCAGGCCTGCTGGGATAAGAGTAGTGTGAAGTCGCACGGGCAGGCATTAGCCTGGATACGAGACTCATAAACCGCATTATTGTTTTTATTATTTTTACCGATAGTAGTTTTATACAGGAAAAATACATTCAACCACCCTTCATAACAATACTTATGTGATGTTTGAAATCATAACTAAAATTATTGAAAAAAAAAAAAAAAGAAGATGCCGACCGGACATGAGTCTCACAACGAGTGTGCGAGTGTTTTCTGTTCATGGGGTCATCGAGGTCATGACGAGGAGCCACTGTGCACAATGGCCGTGTTTTTTTTTTTCTTTTTTTTTCTGAGTTTTTTGTGCATGAATATTTCATGTGGTTGTCGCCAGCGCGAGAGGGACGGGCGTTACTCTGCTCGTCCACATCAAAGTTTTAGTACTTTGGACGACCGGGGCTTGGCTGGCACTGGCCAGCAGCTTTTATATCGCTGGACATGGTGTTTTTTTTTTTTTTTGAAGGAGGACGGGAAGAGGAGGAAAATGCTTTTTTT
>JAWQUT010000186.1:188842-202418 GCA_033807755.1 Ellobium chinense | reverse complement strand
GTGGAAGACAGAATATGGTTGGGGGATGGGGGGAGTGTAGGGGAAGGGAGAGGTAGAAAGGGTAATGTTGGAATGTGATTTACAACTCGCTGCATTAATATCTTGATTTGTGTCTTGGTTCTCAAAGATCGGTGTGTAAGCCAGATGAGAAATTGGTAGTTGACTGGACATAGAGAACATAAACAACATGACATGTGTCTTTGCAGTGTATTTTGTCATCTAATACTGTGTTGTGAAATGATAAGTGTTGGCCTAAGGGCTAATAAAAGCATTGGAGTTGAACTTTGTAGTAGTATTAGTAGTAGTAATAGAAGTAATAGTAGTAGTAAGAGTAGCTATAGTGGAAGGAGTAGCAGTAGTAGTAACAGCAGTCATAGACAGTGGTAAAACTAACTAGCAACAACTAGCAGCAGTAGGTACAGCAGTAGGTGGCAGCTCAAAGGAACTAGATTATTGGCTCACAAAGGCAGATTTTTATAAGGTTTCCCAAGCTACGCGAGGCCTCAGGGAAGACATGGTGCTAGACACCTCGCAGACGTTGGTGGAGACCAAACATTTTACAACACACATAATCTAGGGCCCTTCATGGAAGAAAATGTACAAAACAGAGAGACCGAGTGAAGAGCGAGGGCGGAGGGTCTATAAAACATCTTGTAGTACAGTAACACGAAAGGTTGGAGTCAGGGCATGAATATTATGGGTTCGAATCACACCCCACCCTCCTTGTTCGTGTTGAAAAAGCGTTTAGAAAGCATTTTATTCATATTTTATTGTCCAATCTTCTGCGAAATTGGTATATGGCTATAGGCAATGAAAAATACTGTTAGAATGCCAATGTTCAGCGTCTTTAATTTGTAACGGTACTGTAGGCTCATGGAGTTGAGAATGTCTGTGAGTGATCTGGTCTTTTGTAGGCTCCATGGAGCTGAGAATATCATTGAGTGATTTGGTCTGTTGTAGGCTGTATGGAGTTGAGAATGTTCTTGAGTAATCTGGTCTGTTGGGGAAAATATGATAATATCAAGTTTTTTTTTAGCTAATTTTGTTGTCGTTCTGCTCTGTGGATGCTAGTGCTGCTGCGGGCGTTGCAGTAACTGTTATCACTGCTGTTTATTCTGGCGCTGTTGTTGTTATTGTTGCTGCTGCTGTCGTTCCTGTTGTTGTTGTTGCTTTATTTATACTCTACTGATGACGTTTGCTGCTCAGTAGATGTCGGTCAAGGTCTTAGAGTGACAATCTTCTTGTAAATGCAGTTTCGCATCTTGTACTAATTGACAACAGTGATATCCTTTTTATATTACTTTAACACAAAATAAACAATATCTCGCCTTTGTGTGTGTATGTGTGAAAGAGTGTGTGTGTGTGTGTGTGTGTGTGTGTGTGTGTGTGTGTGTGTGTGTGTGTGATTTCAACGAGATGAGATCATTAAACCAAATGTTTTGTTCAAGAAAATTGAAGTTATCTGTCAAGAAGAAACGGCGAAAACTAGTTATCAAATTATGACAAAAGAATAGCGCAATCCATTTTTCCCTGACAGGAATAACGGAAAGTAATTCAAACTGATAAAAGAAGACATTTCATTTCGCTTTTTCAATTATGAAATTAATATTCTGACATTACGACATTTGAATACCCGCTGTTTCAAGAAAACGAAAAGAATGTCGCAATACGCTGTCCGATAGTACCTTGCTAGTCAAGAAAAGAAGAAATAATCTAAACGAGATTATTTGGCACGGCGTCACCGACAGAAGATAGAGAAAAAAAGCGAAGCGGATGGTTCCAAGGCAAAAACAGAGTATCTGTCAATATCAGGACCTCAAGGCTGCATCCCTAAAAGGCAGTCTGATATTGTCACTTGGACCTTGAGACTGAATGAAGATATTCGCTTGAAATTCCGGGATACCTAAAAAAACGTACTGAGTAATTGCCTTGTGAAATCATGGGTCTGTCTCAGTGTACATCTATATGATTTTTTAAAATACAGTTTAAAGCTTAAAAATGACAAACGCTTTTTTTATTTTGCTATGAATGGATAAAATGCATTTTGATCTGATGGAATTTTGTGTAAGGAAAAAAAAACAACAACAAATAAACAAAAGAAAAAAAAACTAATAAAAAAAGGAAAAAAATGGCAGAGAGGCTCAAGGACATGGCTGGATCGAAATGACACCAACAGTGTACACAGCAACATTTTTGGACAAACGTATGTTATCGACCTATTAGAGTAGACCTATCATTACGTGAAAACCCACCTTAGCTCGAAAGAAATTCCTGAGATTATGTATATCCACTCTAGCCCATTGACGCGAGAACAACTTAAAAATTCTGCACAATTTTTTATATTTTTTTTTCAGATTGTCATTAAAATGTTTATCTCCTTCCGGGATCCGCCCCCAGATACTCCCCCGTCCGACCGTTTTTCGTGTTTTTTTTTAACTTTTAAAATCACACTGAGAGGCAAGACCACTCCTCGTCTGGTTTTTGTAAGCTTAGATTACCTGATCCATAAAAAGTAATCAATGAACTCCAAAACTAACAGAAAAGAAGTAACATGCGTCTTTAGGCCTATTCGTCCGGCTATTTGTCAGTATCGGTTTTTTTTATTATCGTTCGTTTATATATCCTTCCATCATCGATAATTTTCCGTCTTTTCATTCGTTCATTTGTCTCTCCTTCTATTCCTTCTATATGAGCGTCCACTTCGCTTATCTGCTATAACTTCTCGCACATATTTTATAGGTCCATCTTTTCCTTTCCGTCCATCCGTACTTTTGCCGATCTTTCCATCCATTTGTCTGTAACTGTTAACGTGGATCCACATAGTAGTCTACGCATGCTCAAACATCCTCCGCCCAGCTCCGGCAACCACAGCGCTATAATGAAGGTAATCACGAAAACATGGACTGGGTCGAAAAAACGAAGGACCAACGAAACGAAGTTGGATTCTTTCCCTTGGCAGTAATTAGTGAAACAGGGGATCCGTAAGAGTAGTTTTCTGGAAGGCTAATTGTCCAGGGCCTGCCGGCAGTATGATAGACATTTGCAATTTGGATTTGCTCTGGTTTCTCTGATCCATAAAGCACGGAGAACACATTCCCATCACAATGTTTCTGTTACATATAATTATGGCTTTGTATCTGTAGATCTGTAGGTATGAAGATGCCAATGTATTTTTCACTGTTGGCTATATTAGGTTTTACATACCTCATTAACTTATCCTGGGGTGCCGTGTCAAAATACTTTACAAATATGTTGTTTAGTTCTTCCTCCAAATTTTGACACAAAAAAAAAAATACCCCTGAACCGGTACGCTTTTGAGAACTTTTTGAAGCAGACAACGTAATATTTTAGGTCTTTTCACTCAGTAGAGAGGGTAACCTTACCCACCTAGCAGCGTCCATACCTTTTATACTTAAGTGACTAAACTTCACCTATTTTGAGTCTACACATGTGCACCTATCTAAGCCTTTAAAATAAAATCCAACCTCTTCCCCCCTCCCCATGGCCAGTTTTCTGATTTTATAGGGACTATTTGAAATTGCATATTTTTATGCCAGGTGCTGTTGGCATCTTCATACCTGTAAATCTGATGTCCTATTTTAAAAAATCTCTGTCTATCGACACGGTGAAAGTCTATATTATTAATCTATTTATTTACCACGTAAATCGCTTCCTACACTTAATGTAGGTCAATATAATTTGACTGCTGGCGACTGCTATGTCACTCTGATATTGTGACAAAGTTGACGCTAATTTCGTGTGGTAATAATAAGGAGGATGAGCAGGAAGACAAGGAGGACGAATATAAAAAGGAGCGAGAGAAGAAGAGGAAGAAGAAGAAGAAGCAGAAACAGAAGAAGAAAAAGAAGAAGAAGAAGAAAAAGAAGAAGAAGAAGAAGAAGAAGAAGGAGAAAAAGAAGAAGAACAATAATAACAACGAAAACAGCAAGAATAACTCCATGCCACAGATTAATTATTCAAAGCTTACTCAAATCTCCATGATGTTAGATCTACATTACTGTCAATTTCTCACCTTACACACCTTAGAAAGCCAGATTAATCAATAATTATTATTTCGTTTCCAGTATAACTTGTAACTTCGGCCTTCAGTTTGGGAGTTTCCAGTTCGTAAAACTTAATGCTGACAGGAAAGTGTGGAAACTCATAGTGTGAAACTTTCATTAATTGTCCACTCTATTTTTGTAGTGTGCTTTCAGCAGATCACACCCGAAATCGCAAGATTCCGAAATGAGCTTGTATAGCTATAAATTTAAGCATGTTAATTTATTAATCGCTGTGGGAGCCATGACGCCATTTGGGTCCTACATCGTGATAAGGATCTGACCGGTCAAAACTGGACAGGTTAATCTTATTAGTCTTCTGTAGGGCAGGGTGGCCGAATAACTGGGGTGTTGAACACAAGATCCACAGGTCGTGATTTCGATTCCCTACTACGGTCGTCTTGTAAGTGCCTCCAGAAAGCATTTCATCCAAATTTTTCCCCAGTTCACCCCTGTAAAATCGGTACCTGGCTGTAGGTAGTGAACAATATTGTCAGACTGCGAGTAAACAGCGCCTCCAAGTGGCAGAGGCAATGATTTGTATACTCTTCAGGGAGTTGAGAACGTCCTGGAGTAATCTGGGTTGCTGGGATAATAATAGTGTATAGTCGCGTGAGCAGGCATTAGCATGGACACAAGACATATAAACCGCAATAGTACTATGATGGAAGGAGTTAGCAGGTAGTGTCTTTGACGCTTCTGGGATGGTGTCCCGAAGTCTTACTACGACGGAGGAAAAGCAAAAAGGGAGTGGTGATCTGCATTGACCACGGAGCTTGGAGTAAAATCCAGCTGGCTTTGTCCTCGTGTGCTAGTAGGATCAGATAGTGTGTGAGAATATAAACTTATCCTACTAAGGCTCTGTAAAGGGTATTATTAACTTTATTTCTTGCTCTTCTCCCTTATAATGATGCTGAGTAAAAGGTTGAAGTAGCACTTTTCTGATACTTATTACTGATATTGTCCTCGTGTGTTAGTAATCAAATATTCAGTGGGACTTTGAACCTGGCTTCTTAAGGCTTTATGGAAGACAGTATTAACTATATATTTTTTGCTCTTGTCTCTTGTAATGGTGTCACGCTGACTTGAAGTAACATTTTTGCTGATGCTTTAGTGTGCTGTGAAAGATATTACTGACCTTGTATCAGTGTGTTAGTGATCAGCTAGCTATTCAGTGACGTTATGAACTTAGCTTTCTAAGGCTTTATGAAAAGGGAGTTATCTTGTTTTTTTGTTCGTCTTCCTTGTACTGAGGTTCCGTTGATTTCGAATACATTTTTGCTGACACTTACCAATGCTGTGAAAGTCATTACTAACAAATCGTGCAGGTCTGTGCTGGATTCATTCAGTTTCAGTTACTAGCTCAGCTGTTGCTAACAACAGGACAACCAAACTCTTGCCACATCTACACTCAGTGATAATGCCCATCTTATAGCAAAATGATCATGGTCAGACCTGTCGAGAAATTTGGTCACTTAACGCCAACTGGGCAACTCTAGTCTGCAAACTACATAGAATTTTGTTACATAGCTGGCCAGTAGAAGATGCGCAAGGCGAGCCGAAAAGAAAAAAATACAAGTGGAGTTTCCCAAAGCTGTGTGTACTACACACACTAATTGGAGGAAGAAAAAAAAAAGACTTAAAAGACCAGCTGGATTTACAAACCCAAACAATGATCCCTCTTAAGGGCAAAATGAACTTGCATAAAATGAAAGTCTTCACGCAATTCTGGGCAGACATAGACGAGTTATGTCTTTTCAAAAGTTAAGCGAGTTTCTATAAATAATCTATGTTGTGTATTGCATGAGGATCCCACATACAAATGTTGCCTTGTATGACAGGTCTTACAAAGCTGTTCTCTCTATTCCAATTTAGGTTGTAGGTATGGTGGAGCAGCGTGGCCTAATTGGTTATGGCGTTGGGCTCAGGATCTAAAGGTCCTGAGTTCGATTCCCAATCACGGTCATGTTGTAAGTGCCTTGGGAAAGCATTTCATTCACATTTTCCTCAGTCCACCCGTCTGTAAAATGGGTACCTGGCTATAGGCAGTGGAATATATTGTCAGAATGCTAGTGACCAGCGCCTATAAATGGCAGCGGCACTGTATGCTCCCCAGAGAGTCGAGAAAGTCCTAGAGTGATCAGGCCTGCTGGGGTAATAATAGTGTGAAGTCGCATGAGCGGGCATTAGCCTGGATATGAGACTAAAAACCGCATTATTATTATTATTATTATGATTATTATCAGTACCTCCATGGTGACATATTTGTCACATGTTGTCTCAGTCCACCTCATCTTTAGGGCATTGTCTGAAGTTGACAGACATTGTTTACTGAATGCCATAGTTGGTAACTGCTCGCACGGTACTCTTAAACAGAGCTCAGATTGTTTGACTTGTTGTACTTCGATAAAAGTAATCCGTCCTTTTTAATAAAATGTCGGTCTTGAAAGTTGCGTCTCCGCCTGGATATCTTTATATTCCCTCTAGAATGGAGCGTCCGTGATAAGTTTCTCTTATAGAAGTACCATATTTTTATGATGGGGGATGGTAGGGATTTTTGGAAGTCTCCAGCTGATAATTTCAGGACAGTCCACTTGACAGGGAAACTTTGGGCAGTATCCAGGGATTTTTCTACCTTGTCTAGAAAATGGTCTTAGGATAGGAGCCAGGTTGAAGATAGAGTCAGGGAAGAAACAGCATACGTGGGACAGTTCCTAATCATTATCACTAAACGATCTAGGAATTCTCTCACGTGTGCTGTCACTTTCATAAATTTTACTTTGCCTCTACCCCTAAACCAAGGACTTAGTGGGAGATTCCTCAGATGTTTCCGAATCTTGCATAATAATTTCCTTTGCCTGCCACTGTCTGCCCCTCAATACATTTCTCTGCAATTTTTGCCTCCGAAGTTCAACTCAGGAGCTGAAATTAAAAAAATAAAAATAATGAAAAAAAATCTGCAAAGAAGAACCGCCTCAGTCATGTTCAGCTTCTGTTATTTCTTGAGTTTAATTCTTCACACCAAATCATGTTAAATGTAGTGTGAGGGCAAACTCAAGCACCAGTGTCGGCATACAGAAACACAACCCGTGTTGCCACTCTGGTCATGTGCTTTTCCACTAGAACGAGAATGATGTCTCTCCATATTCTTTCCTTACGCAAGATGTTGAATCAAATTTAGAGGCGGGGGGAATGGGGGTGAGAGAAAATCGTGTAACTTTGTAATTAAAAAAAAAGACAACCGGGCATTTTACCTACTTTATCTTACACTTCATGATTTTTCCAATAACTTTCGAAAAGCCATTCCCCCGTAGGCCCTGCAGTTGGGGGAAAATGGTTTAATGTAAAGCCGTTTTACCCTACCATAGGAAAAAATTCCTGCGTGTGGCAGCACCGGACATAATCACTATTGCGACAGTTTTATCGCCTGTGGAACCTCGTAGAGTATCGCACCTTCAATGACGTCGTCTCCCTTTCCTTCTCCATTTTTAAATACCGGGAATTCCCAGTGCGCATTAGGGTTTCCTTTGAATGGCGAGTGATGGGCGCGACAGTGCGTGAAAATATTCAAGGCTAATTTAACTAATTTGCATTCATGACTGCTTCCTTTAAAGGAAATCCGGAACGTAGAAAGATGTTGTTATTTATTTAAAGCCTGGAACAAACGACCCGTGAAACTGTAAGGAAAATAACTCCATCAGACAAATAAATCTTGTTGCTAAGGAATGTAAACATTGCTCATAATGTTGCCCAAGAGGCCTACTAGACTATCAATGAGACTTTGGATTTAAGAAACATATATAGCATATGAAAAATTGAAACATATGACATGAGCATCGACGAAATTATGATAAGGAAAATAATGATAACAGTGGAATCTTGATATTAAGAACTCACTTTGGATACCTTGTTGTTAAGTTAGAATTTCACATGCATGGTTTCAATATTAATCTATCATGTCGCTGTTCGGGCGGACTGCGATATTAAGTACATCAATAATAATATTAATACATTTTGAATATGTTTCTCGTGAACCAAGGGGTATATTAATTGTTATCGATGTTATATTGTATGATAATGTGGTTTGTAGGTCTATTATGCAGGTCATTGCCCGTCCACGTATTTTCTTATTACTGCTTTTCCAGCAGACCAGATCACTCAATGACCCTTACACTTTCTGGGAGCATACAGCACCGCTGCTGTAAACGCACCCGCCACTCGCATCTTTCACTGCCTATAGCCTGGTTCCATTTTACAGGCAAACTAGTAGACTGAGGAAAAAATGGGGATGAAATAGCTGCCTAAGATAATTACAATACGGTCTAGACGGAACTCGAACCCATCATCTTTTGATCCTGAGTCCAACGTTTTACTCAGTCGGTCACGCTGCTCTAGTGATGGAATAAACGATGAGAGGAAAACTACGAAATCATACCCCAGTGACATGAGTACCTGTCCCCAAAGTCATCACAATGTGCCAGGAGAGTGAAAGGGAACGACGTGGTAAAGCAAATATAAGGTTGCTGATCTATGCTGTATCAGCTATGCTGTCGGCCCACGTTCTCTCATGGAGACCCGAAGTTGTTTCGGCTTTGATGGAAAAAAAAACAACAACAACAAGGGCCAACTTATGGCATGGTGTAGGTCAACAACACCTTTATTATACCCTTTCCCTATGCTGAAACCAAAATAAATTTATTCACAGAAAAGTAATGGAAGCAATATTATTACTTAATCACATACACCCAGCCATTGTGCTCTCACTACTACAGCTGATGAGGTCATTGCACCTTACTCTCCATCTGTGAGCCTCACCATCACTAATGCACCAACTTACACTATGATGCGCAGTTTTGTATGATAAAGTAATACGCGAGCAATATTACCCGGAAACGGGCCAATATGGAAAATTACTGCCCCCCTGACGTCAGAACAGATCTGAATGAATAAAGAGCATGAGAGTGTAAGTTATTCAATCTCACTGTGTGACGTCAGAGCCAATATGGAAAATTACTGCCCTCTGACGTCAGAACAGATCTGAATGAATAAAGAGCATGAGAGTGTAAGTTATTCAATCTCACTGTGTGATGTCAGAGCCGTATAAAAACAAGGGCGCTACAGACATTCCTTTTTTTCGCCAGATAAGTATGCGAACCATCACGCTGTTCTGATCCTTATGGCAATGAGATGATGCCGTACATACTCAGATTAAGGCCAGGGATATAAAAACGATTTTGTTGTGTGTTTGTTGACTGTTGACAGTACAGATGTCACATGAAAACGACGGTCAGTCTTGCCCCAAGAGTCATCATATCCTCGTTTCACAGGTGTACAAAGCGCTTAAGCTGACAGGTTACCCTGGAAAAGCCGCAGCCTCGACGTACTCTGCCAAAAAAAGTCGCATCATTTAGGAATCGTTTCGATCCGCTCCACAAATGGCATCCAGTGCATAGCGACCATTCCGGGACAGCTGAAACATCGATTCGGAGGAAAATGCTAATAATAATCGATTATCTCAGTACCGGAAGTGACATATTATTCGCAGAAAGTCGCTTTGCGCATGACCGGAAGTCGATGCGTTAGTGTCGTATGTTCAAAAGCTGGTAATTTTTGAAAGCTGGCATCAAATATGATACGTGTATGGATCTGAAGTGGGAAAGAGGTACTTAATTCGCTCGTCAAGATTCGTTCCAGTTTCACATTTTCAAAAGGCGAATTAAAAAGAAATCATCGGACCAGACGTGTTTTCCACCCAAACCTTTAATATTGATGTCACTTCACCAGCCATTAGAGATAATTGAGGTTCATTCCTCTCCGCACTTGGTGAAAAGGCACGCTCTGTGAGTTATGAACAATATCTGGAAGCCTAAAGTGTCCATTTATGTGCAGAGCAATTTGCTATTGAAGAATACTTAAAGCTCAACTGTTCCAACTCCTACAGCGAGTTAATAAGAAGGCACGTTATCAAGACAACACTGCGAAAACAAGAGGTGTAGTTTTAACCCACTTAGCAAAACTGATGATATAGATCAGATGTGTCTCAGAATCCTAATTGTTTCTCGTGCATGAATTAATGACGTAATTTGACCACGTAAAAACCGCTTTTGTCCCTTTGTTGGGAGTGCGACATTTTGATGTTGCCGCCCTATACCGATAGCTGTCTGTGTTATAATAACATTTTCATATTTCCACACAGAGGATTCTAGTATGTATTTTGTTTTTAAATTCAAAACTCTATTCGGCACTTTATTAAAAGATTATGAGTGTTTGATTATCCTTTGAGAACCGCTGGTGTCACTGTCATTAAAATTCTTCTAATACATTATCGGGTTCTCCCCCTCAGCAACAATCATAAATGAAAGGCTCATGGACAGAAACAAAGCATTCTTGCTGTGCTATGAAAATGTAGATAAAATCTGAGGAGAAGTATTTCTATGAGAAGGGCTATAGTGTTGCTCATTTCACTAACGCTAATTAGTTCCACAACACATGAAAAGAGGGAATGGGCAAACAAAACAGATGCACACATCGTCGCCCATCTCACAAAGGAGTGTACGGGACATTTGCTAGTTTTTTTTCAGGAGGGCGTTACAAAGAGAATAAGAATGAGAATTTATAACATAGTTATGTCTATGCCCACTCAGTAAATGTTTAATGTCTTAGAAACTATTAGAGCTATCTATACACCACTTTGTGAGAACACTGATCATACTTTGCGTTTTCAAAAAATAGCTCCAGTTTGAAACACCGAAAATATCACATACGACCTTCGTAAGGTGAGCGACGATATAAAGCTAAAATAAGAATGAGAAAGTGCTCCGAAAAACAAATGTAAAAAAAAAGGCTTTCAACATTTTCTCTCGATACCTTTTGTTTGATGGTTATCTCGTGCGTATTCACGTATAATGTCGTAATCCAAAGAGTATATTATTTTGGGATAGATCGGATATACATTTTGGTATCATTTTCTTCTGAATTTAAGGTCCTTTCTGACGACAGAGTCTGAATTCATGTTAGAGTTAAAAAGTATAAGCACACGTGAAGCAGCGTGGCCAAGCGATTACGGCATTGAACTCAAGATATATGCTTCGTGGGTTTGATTCCCTATTACGGCCGTATTGTAAATGCCCTGGGGAAGCATTTCACTCACATTTTCTTCAGGCCACTCGTCTGTAAAAATGGGTACTTGGCTATAAGCAGTGGAAAATATGTCTGAATGCTAGTGATCAGCGCCAGTAAATGGCCGCGGCACTGTATGCTATCCAGGAAGTGCCGAGAGTAAAGGCCTGCTGGGGTAATAATGGTGTGAAGTGGAAGAGCGGGCATTAGCCTGGATATGAGATTTATAAACCGCATTAGTGTCATTATATTGTTATTATCTTTCTTATTTATCTTTATTTATTATTTTATTAAGCCTCTCCATGCCAATCAAAAGGCTGCACACGATCCCAGTTTTATCTGAACTTCGGTGATAATATGGAGTACTTCCCTATACTTTAATAAAGAAGAAATGCAGTAAGCTTTCGAACAATTTCTTCCCTCGCCTTACTTTTTGTGAGCAATATACATTTTTGTGCAGTCAGACCGTCTTTCTCTTACGAAGTGTTTTGTTTCCTTCCCGTAACGACGTCATAAAACCAATTGTCTTTTCTTTTGGTGAAGTGCCTTAACATGTTTTTTATAAGATGCAAATGGTATTGACTTGCTTTTCAGCTAACCTGAAGGATGTTTTTCAAATAAACAGCTCAGTATTATGCATTGCATTCTAATTTTTTTTCTTTTCCTATATGAAGGGATATAATGTGGAAGAAATTGCTGTCGACGGACACATAGAATATCAAGTTTTCAATGACATATAACTCTTGAAAGAATCCAGATTTCATGCACAATTTTATTTTGAAAAACTATTTGCAGAAATTCATCACTAAGTACACTGTTAACTCATCATTTCAACGAAAGTGGACTAACTTAATATTAATATAAACACAAAAAAAACACAGATTGCCTCTGAAGCAATTGTTACTTCTTCATCTAGGTGTTTAATAGGTCTCTTCCTACGTAAACAGTGTTAAAATTTGCCATTTAGTTGTTAAGAGCATATTTTCTCTCCACACCGGCTTTCTCTCATGATACTTACTAGCTCTTTAACATTGAAATTTTCCCTAAGTACAAAACTTGCTGCATTTTTTTGTGTTTCTTTGTCTCTTGCCCGTGACAAACTGTTCCAAAATTGCTCTAAATTTCAATGCCAACCCTATATTCTGTGGAAGTGCAGTAGATACTGTAAACCATTAAAATGTTCAGCTTTCATTAGTGCAAAAGCTCTTTCTAGTGACCGTCATATAGTGAGAATAACAGAAAACCAGTCTCGTTGAGTATCTGTAGTAAAACCTTTCTTTCAGTACTGCCCCACTTTCCGCTGATGTATTGAAAGTAAAACGTGCTAGCTTAGCAGCGACCATTGTGAGTGCATAATTCATGTCTTTTCGTGACACGATTATTGTGATTTTCACAGCATAACGATTGTCATTTTGAAGCTATAGTATTTTTCTTTCACAAACATTGATTTGGCGGGTTAGCAAGAACGGTTGGCGGGTTGGAAGGAAATTGTGGGGCGGGTTAATACGCAAGATTGGCTTGTAAGTCGAATGGCACTTAGTAAGACAATATTAAACTACTTAAACTATAATTATATGTTTTGAATGAATTTGTTGAAGAAACAACCCATCGATCTGCGAAACAAAACAAGAACTCGAACGAGCAGACACCATGACTGTACTGCCGCTTTGAGGGTCCTCAGTAGCCAAGCAACTCGACTTCGCGTGATTGCAATTCCGAGGGCCCAATGAGATAATTTTGCGATTAAGCAGAGGAGCAGTTTGTTTCCCGACATGAATGAGGAAAATATTCTTTTCTTTTATTATTCTCGCGATTGAACAAAAGTGCTGTTAAGTGCAGTTGTATAAAACGTGGCCAAATGCAGTCCGAGACACTTTATCTGCTCATAAATAAACCCGGAAGAGCGAGGCTTAAGAAAGCCAACGTTTCAAATCGTTACACTCTATCGGATGTGTAGATAGGTTCTGTTTTGGGTCTGGTTGTCTCTGCTAGTTGTGTTCCTCAAAAGCCCAGACCTAAGAGATGTTTCTTTGCTGTAAGGATAGGTGGTGGGCGTGACACGTGATGATTTTCGATCGCGATCAAGTCCAAAACCCCGTTAGTAAAATTTGGTCAGATCAGAACTGTTAGTCTGCATGAAATTCTTTAGAGGAGGTTTATCCTCAATGTCTGCCAACCGAATGTGCAAGATTTCATTAATAAAGTATGGGCAAGTTGCTACCGCTTCTCGCATTTCGCCTTTTCTACAGATGAGGTTAAAATTTCGAATTCTGCTTTCCATTCACTGATGATATCATGCAGCGTGAAACCGTCGAGCAATTTATTATTTTCATTGAAATAAGAAAAAATATGCATATTATTAAACTTGAAAATAAACACTCCAACAAATTGTAACC
>JAWQUT010000186.1:184966-188818 GCA_033807755.1 Ellobium chinense | reverse complement strand
TTTTTTCCACCCTCGAAATCCCGCAATAATGCAGTTTATGGATTGAAGAAGCGACCAAGGAGGTAGAAATTTACAATCAAACTCAATACAATAACAAACAACAATAACGATAACCTTATTCAGCTCATTTACACAACCAAAGAACATACATACATTCAGTGAACAAATGGCCCGATATACTGAATTTAATAATAAAAATAAAATACGATTGTCTCAGATATTCATCAATGTGTGTGTGTATGTGTGTGTGTATGCCTGTGTGTGTGTCTGCGTGTGTGTGTGTGTGTGTGTGTGTGTGTGTGTGTGTGTGTGTGTGTGTTGTTGTTGTTGTTTTTGTTATTGTTGTTATTTGGGTGGATAGCTGGATGTTCCTGTGTCAATATGTGTATCCATATTGCATGTGTACGTGTGTAAGAGGCATCTTTGTAATAAGAGCAATGACTGAAATCAAGCGAAAATTGATCAGCGCGGTAGAGGGCTGAGTACAGCAAAGTATGTAGTGTTTTGATTTCTATATTATTGTGTGCGGTTCTTTATGATTTATGGCAGTGTATTGTCCTCAAATGGCCAGTAAATGGCCTACAAAAACGCCAGTCATGAATCTTGAAACTTTATGGTGAAAATCGAAAATATTGATTGACAGGCGCGATCAACGTCATTAAATTTCATTGGCTGGTACATCTTTCACTTCCGGGTTCATTAAGAGCAGAACTTTCTGGTAATATTTTTTTGCACTCCTTTTGCAAATCTGGGACAACATAGTAAATAATGGAATTCATCACCTACATCCCATACATATATACAAAATTCACAAATTCTGTTCTGATATTCAGTATTTAGGTATCGTCCCGTTTCCGCTGGCAGCTTATGATTGTCGGTCCTAAACTTAAAAGCCTGATACGAAATCAAATCTTTGATTCTTAGACATTATGCAAGTCCTTAATTGATAGTTGAGCTGGATAGGTTTTACGGATATTGCGAATAACGCTTAATACGACACGATTTAGAGCTCTCCATAAATTTTGTAATAAGCTTGTATTCAAAGACGTCTTGATGATGTGGTCACAAACTGTTTTGCTATGTTGTTGTAGTTGCCAATATTAATGTTATGCTCGACGCTGTTGTTGTTGCTGGTTTTCTTTAGTCGATGTTGTTGCATTACAAAAGAGAAAAAAAAAAACTAACCAATTCTCATTGCACAAAAACCCTAATGTGTCGCGCTTTATCTTGGCCATTGCTTTGATGATCGCTACGTCATGATGAATGGCATCACTTTCATTGTTCCTGTTAATGGCGAGGTGTTGCTGTTGAGTGCATTGACGGTTAGTCTGTTTGAGATACCTGGCAGTGCTGGATGGTCATTGCCGATGGAAGGGGGGAGGGGGGGGAGGAGGAGATTGGATGGTAGGCAAAGCTAAATCAGCAGCCGAGCAGGGCGCCTGAGTAGTGTACAGGGCACACAGGTTTGTTCAAAAAAGATTGATAACGACGATGTTTTTTTTTTTTCTATTTTCTTTTTGTTTGGTGTATATTGAATAATTCAAATACTTTTTCAAGTGCATCGTCAAACAGAATCATGTTACATTACGGGACAACTTTGCTATTCAAGTTAGGAATAATGAAGAGGCAGAGAGGGAAGAGAAAGAAAGAAAGAGAGAAAGAGAGAAAGAGAAAGAGANGAGAATGGACTTCGTGTCATGTTCTTTATGTTCTTTTTCTGTTCATTTGGGTTATTTTCTCGAAGTTTTTATAATTTCCGTGAGGACCAATCCATGTAGGTATGAATCTGCCAATGTATTTTTTCATGGGTAGTGGTTGCTCTACTCATATCTGTGCCCCATTTATTAGCATACACACTTCATATCATTCCAAAATATCATGCGAAAATACTATCCATACAGGTTTAACTCTGCCAGATTTTGACACGAAGAAAAATGCCCTTAAACCAGACAGATTTTGAGAACTTAGGCAGTGAATCAGGTTACCTAACATTTCAGGCATTTTCACACAGTAAACAGACGCAACCTTACCCACGCAGCAACAACCAGAAATCTTATACTTGGGTGGCTAAACCTCTCCTCTTCCGAGTCTACAAATTTGCACCTCTCTAATCCTTTCAAATTCAAATCCAACTTGTTTTCTCCTCTCCAAGGCCAATTGTTTGATTTTATAAGGACTATCAAAATTGCATACCAAAATGCCAAGTACTGTTAACATCCTCACACCTTTCAGGCTTTGATTTACTGATATCGAGAGGTACAATATTAATACTTCATTTGCCTCTTTTGTGAAACTGTGATTTCGGCGCATGCCGTCTTTTTTCGTAAAACGGCAAATATATCAAGATACGTGACGCACTTGATGAAAGCCGTGATTGGACGGCTATGAAGAAGTTTTGACATTTCGGCCATAGCCATGTTGGGTGCATCACCTGCCTTAGGGTGCTGTATGGCTGTGTGGCGTGTTGTGAATCGTTCTAACAATCTAAAGACTGTCAAGATCGAGGTCGGTGGATTCGGCTCTTGGGTCCAGCAGTGTACGTGGTTGCGTCCTTGGGAAGGACATTCAGCTCCCAAACCTCACTCAGTTCCCGTGTTGATTGATGAGCACACGGCTGTAGAGATGGGAAAAAACAAAGGCGATGTTTTGCATTTGTATTGTACATCTGCATACGTATAATACTTACCGTTCCCTGTGTATGAAGTCTGTAATGACTGATATCTATAATATTAGCATGATATTCTGAAACAAGTTCCTTTCTGGGTAAATCCAGTCATACTTTTCATTTTCGATTTTTGATGAGATAAGGTTGAATGAATTGGCAGGGCCACCCTATGCAATGAAAAAAAAAAAAAAACTAAGAAAATCGCAATCAAAGAACATTTATACTACATAATTCATTTAATATGCCTCACACAAACGCAGATATATCTACTGTTATTGACAGTTGGTTCATTGAAACAATAATTTTGTGTAGTATAGAAATGATTTTACCTTCAATTTCCGCAAGAAACAAATTATTTTTGATATCAGATAGCTCTAGTCACCTACAAATCCATAAAGCTGAGCTCCTAGTAAAGCGACATAAGTTTAATTTTGAGAAAATGCAAGATATATTTTCTCTGTTGTGAGGTCCATTCTCAATTTGCCCTTGTCTCAGCGTGAGACCTCTCCCCCCCTAAGACCCTCGAAATTGTGAGTCGTACTCAGAAAATGAAGACTTTCAAGTCTAAGGTTTATAAATGTGTTTGACTCGCGAGCTGGGCGCTTTACTTTCAATGTCCTTGGGAAAGACACTTCACTTCCATTTCCCTACTCGACTCGGGTGTAAATGAGTACCTGGCTTTAGAACTGGGGGGATCAGGGCGCTGCACCGGAGGCGACCAGCAATAACTTTGTTATGTATTTCATTTGACCTATTGTGTATTTACATGTATGATGTGTATTGTTACATGTGTTTGTATTATGAACGAGATGTATAACATTGTATGACATTGTAAAACAATTTGCCTACTGGGTAAATAAAGTCTTATATTTATTTCCATTTTCAGAAGAATGACCGTGGCATGATCTTACGTAGAACTGAGAAAAAGCGTTGATTTCACTAGAGGCCAAAACTTATTGAATATACAAATGTTCATCTTGATTCTAGTTAGGCGGGCTTCACTTTTTGCGGTTGAACCTTAAGCGGAGCAAAACGTCATAGGGTGAAACAGGCTACGATACCATTTAAGACGTGTTGTGAGGCAAAATTTTGTGAGAATTACATTTTCACAGACTATAGATGATAACTTATTCTAAAACTTAAAAACTGTGGATAGCTAGTACAAGTGTAATGATCACGCTAACAAT
>JAWQUT010000186.1:172466-179966 GCA_033807755.1 Ellobium chinense | reverse complement strand
TTTATTAGCAATATTAAGCTGAAAAAAAAAACTAAATACTTACAACAAACTGATGAGGTAAAAGAGAGGACATGGCGCATGGAAATAGGATTGGCTTTTTTAAGAAGGGAATGGGAGGAGGGGAGAAAGCGGGAGGAGAGGGAGAAAGGAGAGGGGGGAGGGGTGGGATGGAAGAAGAAACCATCAGAGCATAGCTATTAATAAAGCAAACAATATTCTGTGGAGCACCTGCCTCCCAACATCCCATCCACTCCCTTCTTCTACCCTCCCCCTTCTCTTAAAGCTCCCCNTCTCTTAAAGCTCCCCCCCCATCCCCACCCCTCCCCACGACTTCTTCCTCGGTCTGTGAACGGTTCTGGCACTACCACAAATTTATGTCCTTGGCGTTGATAGCAGTCACATAGCAACGCCAAACCGCGTCATTTGGAACATGGCGGTAATTGGCTGAACTCTGTCGCATGCATACAAAGTAGACTTACGTGAGGTCGCGTGCATAATTAATGGCGTCTTGGGGCAAAGATAGGGCACGCGCGTCTTGGTGAGGAATGAAATTCACACGTGGACAAAGACCCCGAGATACGTGGAGGTGAGAAACGGTGACCCAGCTGTAATTTCTGTTGGGCCAGATCATTTATGAATAAAGTGCAGTGATAGGCGAATACCTGAATTTTTCAGTAGCAAAGTGCTCAGCCTTCTTACTCTGCGTATCGAAAGTATTGATTCTGTTTTCGATTCTGAAACCTAGTGGCTGATAGGCGTTTCGATACTTCGATATTTATTTCTTGATACTTCCACTACTTGCGATACCACAAACTTACTTTGCTTACAGCTCTGGTAACTGGGTTGATAATAGGATCGGAATTAACTTCGATATTTTCGATACCGTTTTGAACTCAGACCAATACAGCGATCGGAATAGTCACTTCGATACATTTACTCAAACTGTCAGAATTTATATGGAAGATATCGAAATTGTATCGAAACTCATGAGCTTAAACTTCGATACCATAGCGAAATTCTCCGAAGTATCGAAAATATGAGTACTCAGAGACAATACTGCTGACCACTAGGAATGGGTGGACATTGATGCTCACACATGGTAGGATAAAAGGTAAAGTTCTGAAGAAGACAAATGCAGAGAGAAAATGGAAAAATGAAACGAAGAGGTGTGACGAGAATAGAACCCATATCACCTTCTTTCCTTCATCCATGTTCTCTCTACGTTTATTTTCTTGAGCACTTTCTCCTTAATCCTATCCTATGGGAGCATCTTCTCTTTGTGTCTGCTCAACTCCTGCTCCTGTTACTAAGTGCTCTGTTTCTATCCCGCACTACTGTCCACCACTTATTCGATGTGACCTGTATATAATTACGAAGACCACCGTCTGTTCCTTGTAAAAGTGGTTTTCTTAGACATATGGTCTTCATTCGCAGGTTGATATGTCAAGTCTTCAAAAAAAAGCCAAAAAACATCTCTCGTCTGGTTTTGAAGGTACTTTGTTTTGGTGTCAAATTTGGGCAGCTGTATAGCATCATCATCGTCATCATCATAATCATAATACAAATAATAATAACAAAAACAACAACAATAATAATAATAATGCTGTTTATAAGGCTTGTATCCAGACTAACGCCCGCTCACGCGACTTCACATTATTATTACCCCAGCAGGCCTCTTCTCTCAGGACAATCCACCACTCCCTGGGGAGCATACAGTGCCGCAACCATTTACGCTCGTACAGGCGCTGATCACTAGCATTCTTACACTATCTTCCACCTCCTATAGTCAGGTATCCATTTTTACAGATGGATGGACCGAGGAAAATGTGAATGAAATACTTTCCCATGGCACTTACAACACCACCGTGGTCGAGAATCGAACCCTTAACCTTTAGTTCTTGAGTCCAGTCCAGTAACAGTTTGACCATGCTGGAAACTGGCACTCTAAAACTTATTACACGATTCTCAAGTCTGCCATAATTTTCTGAACGTCAGTGTCAAAACTGAAGCGATACTTCGAATATGGCGATTGAGTATTGTGATATTTGAAATTTGTGGTATTCGTCAGTCGATGCTTGAGATACACACGTAATAAAACAGCAGAGGTCGTGAACAGAGTGTTGCGCTTTTGCACACCGCACTGCACTGAACTCCTGCTGACCCCGGAACTCCGGCAAATAAATTTCGTAAGCAATATATCTGGACACCCCCTCCTAGAGCTTTTTTTACACATTCTGCCGTTAAAATGAAGAACCTAGTATCTACGTATCTGGGTCAAATGGACATTTTTATATCGTTAAAATCGTTGGAATATTTTACGTCTGATAATCTTAGTTTGGCATCGATACCTCATTTTTAAAGGCGTCTATAGTAAAGATTGTATATAGCTGTAACCATGCGACTATTCTATCAACAGTTATTAAAAGAAACAGTTTTTCGTCATTTGTAGCAAAACATAAAAATGGTAGATACTAGGTTCTTCATTTTAACGGCAGCATTAGGGACAAAGTTAGGGGTAGATTTAATCAGGCCATACCTGATTCCAAACTGACGGCGAGGCGATGGGTGCCGACGCAGAGGTCGCGGGTTCCATTCCCACCACATGACTTTCTTTCTCTCTTTCATTTTCTCTCTGCATTTGTCTTCTTGAGCACTTCCCCCTTTATCCTATTTGACTCCTATTACTTAGTGCTCCGTTTCAACCCTTGTATTACACCTAGATTTAAGAGAGAAAAAAACAAACCTGGAACAGTATTTCGACTTAATCATTATGTAGAAACTCTCTCATGTGTTTTTGCTCTTTTTTAATCCCGACCCGAATCTGACGTATCAAGCTCTTGGCGTGAGTGTTTCCATCGATAATAATACGCATTAAAGACGTGTCAAGCAGTCCACGTATGCTTTAAGGTAAGATTCAGGTTTATGCATGACTAGAGAGCAATATCATGAGACTCTCCAACGAGTTTATGTTTAGTGGTTGGGAGCAAGGATCGAACTCTGGAAGTCCGGCAAATTTCGTAAACAAAGTCGTGAAGTTGACACACCCTCGAGTTCTCACACGCTATTTAACGGAAGGATAACGTGACGCGTGTATAGGTTACACACACCCAAATCTTTTTGCTACATATTACCATGTACTGTCAACTGCTGTCACTCAGCCCTAAGTTTCGTTGGTTATTATTTCCACTCACCAGTAATGGAGATAAGCATCTGATCTTAAAAAAAAAAAAGAAAAAGATCATGACAAGTAAATTTTTTGGCTGTGTCTCCTCGTTTGATCTACGCCCATGAAAAGCCAGTCGAGGCTTCAGGCTATTTCAAGAGAACAGGGGGTTAGCTCAGTAGCAGTCCCTATCTTTTCAAACCTCTGACCCGAAATAGTGCTTGCTTTAATTTAACCTAAACTGACCAGGGAAATGACAAATGCATTAGAGCAGGCCACAGCTGTGGTAACTGGGCCCCTGAGAAGGAGGAAAAAAATGATGTGATAAATAGATCACCCTTCCTTTTAAGTCCAACTCAAGTGACCTTAAAATGAATGTACGTGTGTAACCTGTAGGCAGCCCTCCATTATGAAACTCCCCTGATGTGGTTCAGCTGTACCACGCTCCTTCTAAATATACTAAAGATTGCAGTGATACCAGGTTAGAGTGAGTCTTGCCTCCACAAATCTCCTACTTTGTACAACCCTGTGGAGTAGATTCACCCACAGAACACATACATCGAACTAACGGCTAATTCGAGGAATAGGGAACGCCATCAATTGGTCTCAGACCCATACTATTAAAACGCAGCAATTGGCAGGTTGTCTACAGACATCGCCCCTGTCTTGCGTCAGAGAAGAATGAATGTGATCCATTCAGATTTCAAGCGTCACTTAGAGGGCTTAATAATTATGATTTTTTTTTTCAATTCTGAGGCGTGGCTTAGGCTTAATGACTGAATAAACCAAGCAAAGTCAAACTCATAAACGTCCAGAAATATAATTGGCTGATGTATCTGAAACACTAATTTTCATTGGCTGATCTTACTTCCGGGTTAATTCAGCTGACACAGCTTCCGCTTCCGTAATGAAATCATAATCGAAGCAGAACTTAAGGATGAATGTGCTTGGCTGATGCAGTTGGAAACACTGGCTTTCATTGGCTATTGTAGATATTTTACTTCCGGGTTTAACTATGGGTGGTTACATTTCTGCGACCTTGTTCCCTAAGTATGTGACATTCGAAATCCGCCATGAATAAGGAAAGACAGAAGTGAAGTGAAGTAGGCCTACGTTTTTTTCGTTCTTGTGTATGGAGGGGGGAGGTTGTGAAAGTAGTTAGCCTTAACGAGGGCTGGAATAATACAGAAAGCACCGGTCGTGGTGAGACGGAGCTACGAACACGAGCAACATTACAGCCAATAGCAGCACCGTACACCGGAGCCTGTGAGCCAGGGTCGTAATCTGATGTTCTTTTATCACAGGTTGTTCATGAAATGGCAAAATCAATCTCACCTCAACACCAGTTATTTTCAGGGAGCTTGACGATTATAAACAATTAGCGGCATGATACAGGCATTGTTTTCTACGAGAGATTTCTTAAATACTGTTTATTATAAAACATTGCCATGATATTCAAACAAGCATTTTCCAGTTTCAAAGATAATGCATGAATTCTTGTGTAAGCTTATCAAAACCTTATCTTTGAGGTAAACATTCGTGAATTCTGATAAAGTAGCGCTAGAACTTTCTGCACGCTTCTTTGATCTGTGAGAGATAAGAAGAAAAATAACATGGGCTAATTTGTGTGTGTGTGTGTGTGTGTGTGTGTGTGTGTGTGTGTGTGTGTGTGTGTGTGTGTGTGTGTGTGTGTGTGGAAAGGGGGAGGGGGCTCTAATACTGTGTTTTACCCTAAAGAGGAAACTTTCAAGCTGCTTGGGTGTCGTGCTCAAAAGTAATAAAAAAAACAACATAGAGAATTGCTGACGTATTACAGATTGATAATTATATTTTATCATCTCAGGGAACAAGTATTCTATGTCCACTTAACAAATTCTGGGAATACTTGCTAAGGGCAAGGTTAAGGACGAAACAGCGCCCCTGGGAGAATTCTTGGACAATATCTGTAGACCTTCTCTCTTTGATAACACCATTCTTAACTCTAGCCTTGCCCATAACTTTAATCCAAAACAACCTTGGGAGAGTTCCAAGGTTTGCTAGGTGCATATAGATCACTTGTAAACTGAGGTGACAACGAATACATCGAAACGTATCATGTTTCTGTCCTTGTGATTATCTAATCGTTATAGATGCTGCTCACAAAGTCCAGAAAGCCCTCTAGGCAAAGAGAGAAAATTATTTGATTAAAAAGCCTAAACCATATTTATCACCATTTTCTTCTTTTCTGATCCGCTCGTTACTACTTTGCTTCGTGCTTTTCTATTTCATCCTTCATCCGGGTTCTTGTTAAAAGTCGATTTCGGAAATTAGGTCAAATGCAAAGTACAGTCGAATCTAGCGACCATATGTAAACTGCTACCGCCTGGTGTAGTGGTATGGTTTCAGGGACAACCTTTGAGACTAAGTTCCCATGCATTTATGGTGGGGGTGGGGAGGTGGGTGAGATCTGAGTTTGAACTTAAAGACAGACTACGAAGGTTATGGAATGATATAGAGGGTTGCAGGAGCCAAATTGTGAAAGCCTTTTTGAACCATTTAATACAAATTTCTTCTCGAACCACAGGAACGTTCCGAGATGGCCAAAGCTAGTCTGCAGGTCTGGTGCCACCACTTTGCTCAAATTATATACATTTTATACTAGGGGTACTCCATTTAGATTTTTCGTAATTTTAATTTAGATGAAAAGGGGTTAAAAAATTTGGCCATCTTTTGCTGATCACAGGCACGCACAAATAAAATCCGCTGAAGCCATTGGGAAACACTGCCTGCAACAGTGTATTCTTTTTACAAATTCAGGAATGAATTTCACCACTTTTGAGGTGTGGTTTCATGTTATACGATTATTTCTACACATCTGCTATATTCTGCTATACCCTGCTACTATCGACTCTGATAGTCCAATTTTTTTATTTACCAGTTAGGCTCCTGCAACCAGAAGATGAATTCCATTGTTTGATAGTTAGGCCTATGTCCACGGTTTAAAGAATTTACAGAAAAAATACTCCCTGAGAATTAGAAAAAAAATTTACCCAGATATATTCAGATTAGAAACTTACTTTATAAGCGAATGGGAGGAAGAAACACGAAACTGCGGAATGTATGTTCCGGAATTTTTACGAAATTCAGTTCACAGGTCTGAGCTGAAATGTGTGCCCTCTGGCATGGATGTGAAGAATAAAAAACAGGTGGGACAGGAAAACAGACTCTTATGGCGGCGATGGGGGAGGGGGGAGAAGGGAAGATAGGAAGTGGGAGAGTAATCAAGAACAGCATTAATGTTATGAATTATTCTCGAACATCTGGGTGTCGTCAAGATGAAAAATTGGTATATAACTTTATAAGTAGCAAAAGTGTGCATGAGGAACATCTATGCGTCTTTGCAGTGTATTGTATTCGTGTAATATTGTGCTGTTATACTCGTATAATAAATGTTGGCCTATTCCCGAATAAGAGCTTTGAACTTAAACTTATTTATCATATTGATATTTTATTTCCAAATAGCGACTATCTGTCTAAAACGACCGCAACATCCTTACTTATGTTCCAAATAGAATAAAACACAAGAAACAAATACTGTATAGGACGACCATATTATAATTACCATTCGAACATCTCATTAAGCCTCCACACGAAATGACGCCCGACCATAGCGTTGAAAACATTTTCTGTTTTGTTTCCATACACGATGTCTTTTTTAAAATTTCTTTAATAATGTAGCCCTAAGCCAGGTACCAGGTAATATAATATAAAAACCAGAATGAAAAGGTGCCCTGTTTAAGGTGACTACATGTATTACACGACCATCTGTCTCAAGCGAGCGCTTGTCTCTGAGACAAATGGACCAGCGTGGCCGAATGGATACAATGTTGGACTCAAAACCTGAAGGTCATGAGTTCGATTTCCGACTACGGTCATCACTGTAGGTTGCAGGAGCCAAATTGTAAAAGATTCTTTGAGCTATTTAATAAAAATTTCTTCTCTAACAACAGGAACTTTCCGAGATGGCCAAGAATAGTCTGCAGGTCTGGTGCCACCACTGTACTCAAATTATGTACTGTTTACGGTGGGGATCCTTCAGTTAGATTTTTCACAATTTTAAATTACATGAAAAGGGGTTAAAAATTTGGCCTTCTTTTGCAGATCACAGGTCCGCACAAATGAAATCCGCTGAAGCCATTGGGAAACACTGCCTGCAACAATTATTTTTTTACAAATTCAAAACTGAATTTCACCACTTTTGCGGTGTGGTTTCATGTTATATGATTATTTCTACACAATCTGTCCAAAGGACAGATTTTATACTCTGCTACTAACGACTCGGATAGTCCAGTTTTTTT
>JAWQUT010000186.1:145873-158040 GCA_033807755.1 Ellobium chinense | reverse complement strand
AGAGAGAGAGAGAGAGAGAGAGAGAGAGAGGAATAATGCTCATCTCAGCCTTTTGTGACGTTATGTGCTTATTCTTGCAATTACCTCGGGCGTATAGCAGAAACATCTTGATGGATGTCTTCCCTTGGAGTGGTATCGCTTAGACTCCAGTCTCGCTTAATATGACCAGTCCATTTTCTTAGAGAGTAATCAATGTCAATGGAAATATAACATAGGCAGTTCAGACGTATTTCCCGTGTGTCATATTATAAACATAATGTGTGATTGACATGCAGAGTCTATCACTCAGGCTGCGTTCAACATTACCTGTTCTATCGTTGCATTCATACACAAGTTTACATATGCCTGGAAACAATACCTTTGCACTCTGGACAGCACCGTACGTGCTTCGAGCCCCAATTCAGAACATGGCGATGAATCCCTCTGCTAATTGTCCCTGTTGTTACCTGATTATTGGGTCCTTCTTCAGTTCTGAAGAAGATTGTAACTTTTACCTCTTCCCTTAACTCCAGCTATTGAATGTTATTTGTGCTTACTAAAGTGCATGCCACAGAAATGGTGGGCCACTCTTACAAATCTTACAATAAACACAATAAATCCAACACGCCCAAAGCGGTAGAGACTTTCTAGATTATTTGTTCATTTTCAAGCCTCTTAACAAAGACGGCCAAATGTCAATTAGAATGAATGTGCGAATGTAGATGCTTACGTAACAAAACGTTTTAGCCTTTCAGTTGCGAATGGAATAGACCATTCTCCGTTATTATGCATGCACTGTCAACCAGACATCGCAAGCCAGAACTCCAACAATCATTACTTCCGCTTTCTACTTTTCATTGTCCGAATATGTTTGTTTGGCTGATATGTTACATTGGCTATTATTGGCTGACGCATCTGTAATTCTCAGAAACGAGATTTGATGATGCCATCGCAATACTGTTAACATTTACATTTTGTTGAAACCGGAAGTCAGCCTTGTTGGACTTAACTGATAATTGTAACGTTTTAATATAACTTACTCAGAAAAGGATTTTGTATGAACTGACAGAGGTCTGACAACGAATTCGACTTCAGTGACGTTTTTGTTTGCTTGGGTATATCAGCCTTCTCCTTTTCTGCACATTTCGTCGGTAGTATGGCATAGATGTGTAGATGCTCTCCGCCTCTGTTATGTATGACGAATGTGATACTCACCTCAGTCGTAGAGAGATTGCTCGTTCGTGCCATCATAGAGGACCCAAAGGCACTACCACTATCATCACTATTACTACTGCTACCATCAGTTCTTATACCATTAACGTTAACACCAACACCACTACTGCTACCATCAGTACTAATACCATCAGCGTTAACACCATTAACACTACTAGTGCTACCATCAGTACTAATACTATCAGCGTTAACACCATTAACACTACTAGTGTTACCATCAGTACTAATACTATCAGCGCTAATACCATTAACACTACTACTGCTACCATCAGTACTAATACTATCAGCGTTAACACCATTAACACTACTGGTGCTACCATCAGTACTAATACTATCAGCGCTAACACCATTAACACTACTAGTGCTACCATCAGTACTAATACCATCGGCGTTAACACCATTAACACTACTAGTGCTACCATCAGTACTAATACTATCAGCGTTAACACCATTAACACTACTAGTGCTACCATCAGTACTAATACTATCAGCGTTAACACCATTAACACTACTAGTGCTACCATCAGTACTAATACTATCAGCGCTAACACCATTAACACTACTACTGCTACCATCAGTACTAATACTATCAGCGTTAACACCATTAACACTACTGGTGCTACCATCAGTACTAATACTATCAGCGCTAACACCATTAACACTACTAGTGCTACCATCAGTACTAATACTATCAGCGTTAACACCATTAACACTACTGTGCTACCATCAGTACTAATACTATCAGCGCTAACACCATTAACACTACTAGTGCTACCATCAGTACTAATACCATCGGCGTTAACACCATTAACACTACTACTGCTACCAATACCATCACCACAACCACCACCACAACCACCAGCATTTCTAAACACCCATCATCCCACCACCACTCCCATCAACTTTATCAACACCACCGCCATCACTATTAGTACCATCACCACAACTCCCCAACACTAGCTGCATCGCTACCGAAATCTTCACTGACACTATCCACCGTCATCACTATACCATACCTGCAAGCACCATCACCAAAACTGCAACCATCCTTGCTACCACTTCGTTAACATTTACCATATCGATCTGCAGTTCTTCACATCAATGTGTCTGCACTCCTTAAGTTTGAAAAGGGCTATACTTTGCATAACATCACGTCACGTTTATTCCACATTCACCTGAGTCAAGTTTTTTTTTTATGTTCTGAGTTGGTAGACTACATATTATGATCTTTCATTTATCTTCTTTTTCGTAGTAAGACAAAAAAAAATAAATACCTGTATAAGTTTTGACTCGTTACCACGATCTCATTTTTACATGCTAAAGCCTCATCTGCCTCATTGTTTTGAGTAGCTGGTTTGGAGCGCTAGCTTTCTCAAAAGCGCAAATGTTGACATAGGCAAACGTGGAACGAGCGTGACGATCAACTAAATTGCAGTAGCAAACCAAACCAAACCAAACCAAACCAAACAAAACAAAACAAATCGAAACAAAGGAAACAAAAACCTCAGTGAAAAATAAGAGATTCTCTTGATAAGCTTTCATGGCAAACCGAGATATATCCAACAAACACAAATAATATACTGTATCGCATTTATATCGCTTTTAACTCTCAAGAAATTCTTTGTACTGGAAGTCAGAGACAGAACACAACAACAACAACAACAACAACAACAACAACAACAACAACAACAACAGCAACAATAACAACAACAACAACAACAGCAGCAACAACAAACACAAACATACACAAATACCCTTGATAATAAAAAACTTGTTTCCAGTCTTCGTAAAGATCTATATATATGAGGGACTTAGATTAAAAATTCAATAAACAACTTGGAAATCTGCACGCACCACGAGCTAAACGTGTCGAGGCTTGTTGCTTAATTTCAACAGAGACGCCCTCGTCAATATGTTGACAGTGAGTAGCAACGCCTCGAGTGGAATAATTGAGCTGCAGAAGCGTGACAATGTAATGAAAGTCATTCCTTTACATTTTTAAAAAATGGTTTTTATGTCTTTACGTCTTTTTCCTTACGTCTTTTTTATGTGAAGAAATCGTCAATGACAACACAATAATTAAGCGAATCTAAATGTTGCAAATAAGGAGCTGCGCTGATAGTTCTGGATTTTCATTTCGTCGCTTAGATGAAATACCCGGATAAACACCACCCTGGCAGGAATTTGAGGTTTCCACATAGACTATTTGGATCGCCAGTAACATCGCGTTGGTATGTTGGGTCAAAACCGGAGATCACCAGCTTCAGTAGTTTTATAGTACGACAGGTAACTGCGAAATATTTCTTTTGTAAATCGCATGAGGAGCGCATACCTGAACATTGCTCACACGTGTTCAGGTACTTCGCAAAATGCCAAGGCATTTTCAAGGCAAAATGATCCAAAATCCCATTTTGTTTGTTTGTTTCTGGATCAGTGAGCCTTAAAACTCTGGTGCATCTGTTTGTGGAATTGACTTGGAAGACTGCACGCCAGTGCAAAATGGTGCATTAATTGTGGTGACGTGCTACCGAAGTCACGTGATCAGGTAGGATGCGTAACATAGATCCCATTTTCATCCATGAAACTGATAATTTAATTTTGTAAAACTGAAATATAAGCATCTGAAAATGCACTTATAAGACCATAGAGGTAAGAATACCAATTCGGAAGAACATCAGATGTTTTAACAATTTCCGAAGACTTAATTAAACCTCCCAAGCAATCAACGTTGATAGATGCTTCGTTTATCGACGTAGTCTTGACAATATCTTTTAATTATTTTATTTTATGTTTTTTTTTTAATCTTTCCATTGAATTGTGTAGTTAATCAGACTTTTGCATAAGGGACCGACAATTCAACAATGCTAGAGAAAAAGTCGTCTAGCGCCATGCAGAGTTTTCATCACGGAGAAAACAAATAATAGTAGCGTGCTACTTTTTCTGCCGTTAAAATGAAGAACCTAGTATCTACGTATCTGGGTCAAATAAATGTTTTTATATCGTTAAAATCGTTGAAAAATGTTGCGTCTGATAATCTAAGTTTGGCATCGATACCTCATTTTTAAAGACGTCTATAGTAAAAATTTTATATAATATACTTTTTGACCTACTTAGAAATCGAATCCCAATATTTTAATGAAAAACACAGTATGGTAACTGTCTTTATTTGATTTAAGAAGTCTCATTTCTTAGGTCAAAATAGAAAAATTAAGAAAATGTGTGCCAGTGAAAAAAATGGTAACGATGCAACTATTCAATCANTTAATGAAAAACACAGTATGGTAACTGTCTTTATTTGACTTAAGAAGTCTTATTTCTTAGGTCAAAATAGAAAAATTAAGAAAGTGTGTGCCAGTGAAAAAAATGGTAACGATGCGACTTTTCTATCAGCAGTTATTAAAAGAAACAGTTTTTTGTCATTTGTAGCAAAACATGAAAATGGTAGATACTAGGTTCTTCATTTTAACGGCAGTTTTTATTGTTCGCTACTTCGCTATTGGCGCCAGCTTGGTTGTGGTACCATGATTCGGCGCGTGAGTTGTGTACATTAAGTTGGAATGCCCAGGATGTGAGCGTGGCATGTCAACTACAATAATAACAGATACCCATCAGGGGCTCAGCAAACTGGCTGTTCAATAGCGCGGATCGACCAGTCAGTGCCAATATATTTTTAAAAATTATAGTGTGTTTCATGAAACAAAGAACCATCCTTTTTTTGGCGAATTGGTATATATTTATTTTTTTGACATTGTCTTGCATATTGTGACATATGACATGACACTGAGTAGTCTTAATAGAGTTTTAAAATTAACTTTTGTCCGACGTCATTGATTTTACTGATCTGCAGATGGGCATGTGACGTCTGAAGTTTGTAAATTAAACGCCAGAAATTTTATGCCTAATATACCACTTTAGAATAAGACGTAAATGGTCATGTGGTTTCCGAAAGTTTGGACAACATGGCGGCACAGGGCTTCCGCCCTACGGGAAACAAATAAGATGTTGTCGTCAAGGAAGTAAAAGAATTGTACGATCAGAAGGAACATTACCTTAGGTCCATGAATTCAGACAGATATTGTTCTTGTTGGACATTTGGAGCGCCCTAACACATTCTGAGGTCAATGTAAAGCATCCAGTGCATTGGTTGCGAAATGGTGTAACGTGTACATAATGAAGAAAGTCGACATTTTGCCCTCCATAAAGTCAAAATTTAGAACTTGGAAAGCTACTGGAACGGTAGCCTGAAGTGGTCCATAGCGACATCACTCAGATAAGATGTACATGTACAACGCCAAAAAGTGGGGTCAAAATGCTTGCTGATTTCATTGCTGTAGAAACTGAGTACACATTTACGATTTACAACGCAAAGGCGGAGTAAGTAAACAGTCTGTTTCTATACATTTTTGGCTACTATCTGCAACAATCCTATTCCCACCTCCCCTTTGATGAGCAGGGGGCAACAGAGTCATTCTATGAAAATACTTTTAATACAGTGCCTCTGGCAAAAGGAAAAAGGTCATTCATACTTTGTGGATCAAAAGAAATACAAAAATAAAGCCCCGCCCTCTTTTCGGAGTTGCTAACCTCCTTCTTGTTTCACTGAAACTCTGTGTGTTTGGCACTATAAATAGATATGTGAGCTCCGCCCAATTTTCTGAAACTGTAGATGTTTTGGCGCTGTAAATGTACATCTGTTTTGCTGTAACTGCTTATCATTTCGCTGAAAATACATATCCACGTGACGTCAGGTCTGTCTAAGTGAAGCTACGGTAGGTTTAAAATAAACGGCGTTCACTAGTCGTGCTGGACAGTGCACGCACTCTTTTGGCTTTAGATGATTTAAGGGAAGGCACTAGATCTACCCTTATCCAGAGACTGTAATGCACATGACTTGGTGTGCAACTTATCCCCATGGCTGCACTGGATTTCTATACAAAATTGCACACCAAAGTGCTGAATGATGCATTCTTCTCCCTCAAGTGTCATTAGTTATGACACCAGTTGTTTGACACCAGATTTCACCCACATATCTTAGACACCTTTATGCGTGATCCTATGAAGGCTTTTAAAAAATTTGTCTTGACGCAGAATTATCTGAAACTATAAACACCCCTTGATGTTAAATGAAATAACTATTTATCTAGACAGGAAATTCGGGAAAAGCCTTCATAGGATCATGCATAAAGGTGTCTAAGAGACGTGGGTGAAATCTGGTGTCACACAACTAGTGCCATAGCTAACGACACTTGTCCTAAGATCATCACCCTTGAGGGAGAAGAATGCACCATTCAGCACTTTGGTGTGCAAGTTTGTATAGAAATCCAGTGCACTCATGGGAATAAGTTGCACACCAGTCATGTGCATTATAATCTTTGGATAAGGGTAGTGCCTTCCCTTAAGTATTCCACACTGTTCTGAAATGTAACGCTACTAAAAAGTATCATGCAGCGAGTGTAATATAATATAATCCAGCCACCACAGGAAAAATAACAATTTGAAACTGTGCAGATTCAAATAGAAAATCAACAATGTCATGAAATCATTTGTTTCTTTGCGGCACACATAGTTTGGAAAACAAAATAGTAGATAAGTAAAAAATTGATTCCCAAAAACTGGTTAGTATTCAATGAAACATATTATGGTATACTATGTTTGTGCTTAGTAAAGCTAACGTTTTCTTTATTGCATTAATAATCTGTCTCTCTTCAGTTTTTTAAATTTCTTTCTGTCGTACTCCCTCTCGTCTTCCTTTCATCTGTCCATTGATCTGTCCATCCGTGTGTTCACCCATCAAAAATACTGCTGATATAATTTGTTTATTGGGATGCGAGATTTGTACTTCTTTAGCTGCTCGATGCGGGCATTTCTTTTTAGCCTTCTCTCTATCTATCTCTTCTCTTTACCTTTATACTTTTCTTCTTGCCTGCCTACTCCTCCGTTCCTTCTTTCATCTGTTCATACGTGCACCCACCCACCCATCCACCCACCCATCCACGAACCCATCTTACCTTGCTGTCACAATAAAGTAAGGGACATAACAATGTTTAAACTCATTTGTCATGGTATCGACTAGTTAATCTTGAATTGTATTAAGTGGCATAATGGCATGGGCAAAACAACACCAGAATATCGATTGACGGATAAAGTACGTCTATGAGACCGCCCACTTAAGTAGCAGGGAAATAAGATGTTAAACATGCCATGGAGCACGGTACATAGCAAAATCAGGTAGAATCTAAAATTTATATTCAGTAGAGTTGATTGTCAAGGAGGAGGGTATTCAGGCATTCCTAATGTTCTTTATGTGGGGAAATTACTTTTGGGTTGTTTATAAGTCTCTGAAATGGGGAATCCTCATTGGTGGGTTTGTTTTATAGACTGATCCCTCTCGGGGTTCAGACAGAAGCACGCATTACAAAGATCAGCTATCAATTGGTTCCTTATTAAATATATGAGAATCGGGTATTCCCTATGTCCACAAACTTTTTTACAAACGCAGGTCTGTTGCCTTTTGATGCGAATTCATTAGAAACGCTTTGGATGTTACTAATCTCCCTTGACAAATTGAATGTAACGCGTTTTAATGACGTCGTCTTTCTAGATATGAATGGAGCGACGTAGTATGATTAACATGGGATCAGGGATTCCCTGTCAACTATCTTGTACTCGGTTAACCGTGGATATTTTACACTCATATGAAACAGAAAAGGCGCATCGCTCTAGAAGACTATAAATACCACCAAATGACTAGAGTGTTAACACCTTAGTGACCAGCGACGAGTATACTCGCCGCCCAAGCCAGTGCGGATAGGACCAGCGACGAGAATTCTCGCATACGTTCTGTTTCCACACTCTCTGCTTCTACTTCTTATTGATTACAATGTAAATAATAATAACTTTCACTCATGTTATAGACAAAAATGTGATCAGATACCAAATACCAACATCATTTGTGAATTTGGGCAATGTAGGTTGATTCAAAGCAAAGTTATTCAACTTTAAGTTACAAGTACATTAAAACCTTGAATAATAGGCGGCGGCCATGGTCCTGGGATAAGGTGATGTCAATGTAAGGCTGGTCACTAAGGTGTTAAGGCATAACTATCCAGGTATTAAGTTTAAAACAAACATATTATTGCATGCTAAGATTACCTTGGAATACTTTCATGTAAAATATAGTATGGCCGAATGTATGAAAGAAACGGTGGATAACCATGTAAATGTTTAACATGGAATAAGCTGAAAAATGAATTATAGAGTAAAAGTCTGAAATGCACCATGGAATACTGTTCAACGCCTACCATGAACCTAATTCAAAAGTATACAGTAGAAAAGATTATAAAATGTACCAAAAAATAAAATTTAAAGCATGCCGTCATGTAATTGTGTGACGCTTACAATATAATGTAGTATGAACTATATGATGAATATGATCTCATATAACCCACAAATAAGGACTTGGGCAACCCTTTAATACGACCTATATAAATTCTTAATGGAATCTGTGAAGAGGCTTTAGTTAACGCATAAGTATGACCTTAGTCAACCCATGTATAAAACCTCTTAGTCACCCTATGAATAAGGTCAACTTCAACCAATGAATTAGGCTCACGTCAGTCCATGAATAAGACCTTAATCAACCTATGAATGAGACTTAAGTCAATCCTTGAATAGGGACTTAGTCAACACACAAATTAGGCCCTAATCAGACTATAAATAAGGCCTTACTCAAGCCATGAATAAGGTCTTAGTCAATCAACGAAAAAGTCTTAGTCAATCCACTAAAAGGTCTTAGTCAATCCATGAACAAGGCCTTAGTCAATCCACGAAAAGGTCTTAGTCAATCCATAAACTAGGCCTCAGTCAATCCACGAAAAGGTCTTAGTCAATCCANCTCCCCCCCAAAAAAAAAATTAATCTAATGAATGGAAAGGTATCCTTGAAAAAAAACACCGAAACGTTTGGTGTCAAATAAAAACAAGCAGTCGAGTATCACTCGATGATCTCTATAGCTGGAGCAACCAATAATCGCGATTATCAAAAAAAAGAAAAAAATCCAGGTATCCTCCAGGCCTAGCGTCCAGTATTAAGACATCCGGGCACATTGCAGTTTATATCTGCCAACTGCGTGTGATGGTCCCCGAGTTCAGGTGCAAGAAGATAAACTGGATCCCATGCACACACTAACGTGATTAATCGGCCAATTCAGAGCGCGGAGTTTGTCTAATTTTTTTTTTTGTTTGTCTCACGTTGCACTGTAATTGGCCTTGCGTAAACTTGTTTTTTCTCGTTTGTTTGTTTGTTGTTTTTTATTTTGTTGTTGATGTATTGCCTCTGTTCATTAAGCAGATTGAAGTCATGAGTCTACCCTTTGTCTGTCTTTCGAAGGACTTGCCACAGTTGTAGTTTTTATTCGTATTTCGAGTGCTAAATTTTGGTTCGTTTTGGTGTGCAATTCTGGTGCAGCTCTCTTTGGATTTGACATGAAAGTTTGCACACCAAAGTGCGAAACAGTGCATTAATTATAATTCCAGTCGAAATGTGAACAAAACTTTTGAAATTGTGTGAACCCTTTTTATAATAAATAACAATGCATATATACACTGCTACCAAAGATGAACATTTATGAAATCCTCAAGGGACCCTCGGTTATATTGAATCCATTTTGTCGTCAAATGGTGTCGACATACATCAAAACAGCACACCTTCATTCCATGCTCACAATATTATTCTGATAATATCTGGCGTGGACACGAAGTGTAAAGGCGGAGCCCTTTCTATTTCTTTTTGCCTTCCCCAGAATGAAGCCAACAGACGTGATGCTCCTGACAACTGTAACGGTCTTGGTTCTTCTCTTCGCACACACACAAGGAGCCCCATCCAGGTAAGAACGGAGATACACCTTTGGAGAAAAAAGAGGAAGACTCGTTGCCACAAAAGTTAATATGAAATATGATATTATATAGGCTTACTTATTTTCTTGGTGTGGAATCTATTTCGCAATGTTATACGGCGTTACAGATCTCATTCATAATACCTACATACATAACAATATGCTTCATATAATATTATGCCCTTGTGGTGATATGATAGAATTAGCTACACTTGAATGCCGCCATAGAATAAATTCGCATCCCCTTGCCGAGCGCTGGGTGCCGCGGTCGAATTGTGCAGCCCAGTGTTGGTTGATCAGCTGACAGAGAATACGCGCAGTACGGTCATTATCCGTAACAATGTGTCACGCAGCCAGCAGCAGGCCGGACCCGAGGCGCCTCGCGCTACTAGAATTAAAACGTTTTTGTTAGTTGGAAGTGTGCAGCGCTCTAGTCCTCCCAGCCACTGTATAAAGTCAGGTTCTCATTTATATCTTACTCGAATGGGAATAAAAACCCTAAGCTGCGCCATTCGATCGCTGCTGTCGGAAAACCAGTTATGCCTTTCAATATCCGTGGACACTAACTCGACTTAGATGGATGCGTTTTCGTACTTCAAATACTAGACGTTTTTAATTTCAATATCTTTACTGTAGAGTTCGTAGGGATAGCAGACTAGCTATCTGTGAAGTTTCTATACAGTATAAGCGTTTTACTAGTGATATTCTGAAAAATATCACTCCCTGATGTTTTTGCATAAAACTGTGTTCTAAATTTATGTTAATTTTGAAACAAAAGCCGCATGGCTATAGCTTTAGGCAATTTAAGATGGCAATTAGAGTTTTCATATTTTTCCAAAAACGTTCGGCCGGTGTACTTAACGCGTTAATGTGCTCATACAAACATTGCTTGTCCCTCCGACCGGCTGTGTGCTCTTTGATCAACGACAGTTTAAGTGTGATGAATTTTTCTCAATGTCTGTACATATTCCCACTCTACCTAGCCTGGATCGTTGGCTGAGATTCCGCTCCGGTTATGATCACACTTTTTTTTCGTTTCCCGATAACCGGGATGTTAGCCAGTTTATAACAGCGACAAACTTGATTCAGCATAGACGTATGAATAGGAGCCTAGGGTCGATTACTCAGCTGCCTCTCAAAACGTGTAACTTTCGCTGTCAGTGAATAACACAATGTCCTTTGATACTGAAGAAAACGACACCTCTTTTTACAACACTGGCACAGGAAAACCAAGCGAGGCTTAAGAAACAGAGGTAATGCTACGTGACACCTTAAACTTTCGCTTTGCACCACCTCCTCCCATACCTCACACATTCACGCTTTTAAATATATTTCTACATCGAACTTCTAGAGGGTCTCGATAACTGACTTCAACCGTCTTGGCAATTCCAGAGAGTTCGCAGCGGGCCAAGATCAGATTTTTTCATCAACCGAGATATAAATATGCAATCCAGAACGCTCCAGTCATTACTAGTAAGGTAATATCAAGATCAGCTTCAATAAACAAGCCTTTCTTTTCCTTCCCAAAAAAAAACAAACCGCTCAGCTCGAGTGAGATTTGGGTCAGCGTCGTCATGGCGAGTGGGCACAGAGTAACCATTAGTAAGTACCAGCGGGGCGAAACAAGAAGAAAAGGCCGTGGGGAAAAAACAAACCGATACATACAAACGTTACTCAGAAATTATTGTATTAGCAATCTGAACTGCTCTCTAAACCCAACATTTTTGTTACCTCCTAGACTAGACCTGGATTCATTTCAGGTTTCAGGTCGTTGTGTGGCCCATGCAGACCCCTGCATGCCCCCAAAAATTTAAAGTTTGGTTGCTGTTTATAATCAGATTTTAAGTCCTTTTTTTTCATTGGTCAACGCCAGCCACCTCCCCTTTCGATTGAACACACCCTTGATCTAACAGTTCTCACCCGAGGCTAAAAATAGTGCAAAAATGCCAAAATAAAGTAAAAATGGTCACAGGTTGCACACACACACACACACACACACACACACACACACACACACACACACACACACACACACACACACACACACACACACACACACACA
>JAWQUT010000186.1:75089-88851 GCA_033807755.1 Ellobium chinense | reverse complement strand
AAAAAAATAATGTTAAAAACTGGCAAATGTGGAGTGCGCATAACGATATCCCAACTCACAGTGCAACGGTATCTCTAGATCTACGTGTTTTTGGTAGGGAAAGAATAACAGAGAAAAAAAAAACAGCGCTCAGAGTAAATGGAAAAAAAAAAGAGTATGATCTAATATATTGCAGAACAGTGCTGTGAACTCTATAGACAGAATAAAATGTTTAAAAACCCACTAAAATACTGTCCGAGTAGCAGTGTTTAGATGAGCTCTCATTTCAGTTTTTTCTCTCCTGCCCTACAAAGCATGGATTCCTAGCGAGAATGGCTTGCGTTTTGGGCGAATAGGGCAGAATGGACTCCAAAGTTACTGTTTACCTCCAGGCGATCCACCTTTCTCATCTTAGCAAGCTATGTTTAGTGTGAGATGTTTCCTTTAACCCATACATGAGCTACCGACAGGGAACTCCATATCCCACGTCAACTAAACTATGGAACTCCATTCATGTCACATGTAGCAATGAGTCCTTTGGTTAGAACCCAGACTGGGACCAGGCTATCAAATAGAAACACTGACGAGGCTTTGCCAGTCATAGATATAGGCCCTTCTCTGAAAGAATTCTTACAATCCTTTTGATCAAACCAAAGACATCATCATCATCATCATCATCATCATCATCATCATCATCACCATTATCATTATTTGCAAAACATTTATCCGCACTGGATCTAAATGTAAGGCAAAAAAAAACACCAACTATAACAATTTAACAAATTTAATACACAAATTTTTGGACTGGCGTCCTTCTTCAGATGTAGGAAATAAAAAATGTCATCACCATTATCATCATCATCATTATCATCATCATATTAAAAATACAGAAGTGTTTTTTTTTTTTTTCTTGCCTCATGCCGTGGAAGTGTATTTCCCCACAGATTTTGCTGTTATTTTGTGAGTCATAAATTTATTGCAGATGGTCTTTTTTCTTTTTGTGGTTAGTAGCGATATACCTCCTGTCTCTGAATTTATAGAAACTGAATTTTGCCCCGACTGAATGACCAGTTTCAAGCTTAAAATTGTACGCATGCGCATGACGTCACTACCTGTTGTGTTGTCTGCAGCCAAGCCAGCATTATGAAGCCAAATTCCTGAAATCTGACGGTTTTTCTAAAAGAGGCTGGCGTCACGAAAAATCGTTAGGCGTTTTTTTTTTTCCATAACATAACTGTTATCTCTATCTACAATGACGAATTTGGACATTAAAAGACTAATTGTTGATCAGTGGAAATGCGTATAGCATAGCCTGGTGTGATTTCATCGTTCGCTTCACACAAATGTCCCAGCCAATTAGTTGGTGATTAGCCTAATTCACTAAACATATGTAAGTGTACACACTGATGGATCCAGTTGCTAAATAATGTTACATAACGTGCCGAATGTTCACCACTCCCAAAATTCATCTTTATAATCCTGTGTGTTGGGTATAAAACCTCCGACAAATGGCTAGCATTCACTTTACTATTCAGCACTGAGCTACGAATATCTTTGATCGTTATGGCTTTCAATACACGTGTACGTACAATAAGACAGAAGTCTCTCGCATTTCCATTTTCTGTGCTTGTTGCATTTAGTGGACTTTTCTCTCCATTTATAGTTATGATTTTATTACCTCCGATAACATCATTCCAACACCAAAGCAAGAAATTAGTCCCGATTTTGCTGTCCCTCTGATACAGGATAGCAACAGCCTTTCAAACATCCTAGTGATGCTAAGTCAACCCTCCATAATTATTTGTAACCCATCTGTCGACTTCTAAAACTCGGTAGCCACGTAACTTCCTTTGAAATGCTGTATGGATATAATGGCTATCACTCGACAAACCGCCGTTTTTACTCAGCACCTAGCAACACTTAACTCTTAACAACAGCGTTTGTCTAACCTAGCAACACCTAACCCTTAACAACAACATTTATCTAACCTAGCAACACTTAACTCTTAACAACAGCGTTTGTCTAACATAGCAACACCTAACCCTTAACCACAGCGTTTGTCTATCCTAGCAACACCTAACCCTTAACAATTGGATCCATCAATCAATTGTCTTCTGTGGACTCACGCAAACTGCAACTGTAGTGGTATAGTGAACTGTGAGCTGAGCAGGTCGGCATACTGTCCTGTTCTTTTCCCCGTCGTCTCCAGGTACATGTAATAGCCTGGACGGAGATAAGGATGATGCAAACTGATGGAGATCTAATTTTATCCTCTCCACCTCCTTCCAAACTCACACACCTACATACACACATTCCCTCAACCACCTCTCCTCATAAAACACATACACGTACACGCACGAGCAGACACGCGCGCGGATGTAAACACACACACACAGTTACACACACACACAGTGGCACGTACCCATATCAGCATACACACACACAAGCACACACACACACAAGCACACACACACACACACACACACACACACACACACACACACACAAACAAGCACGTGCGCGCGTACACATACACACATTCACATACACACACATACATATTATACATACATCCGCGAACACATTGATTCACACACTTGCGCACACAGAAATAGGTGCACGCACACAAATTCACTTACAGATACACTCACAAACACAGAAACACAGACACACACACACACACACACACACACACACACACACACACCACACACACACACACACACACACACACACACACACACCACCACCACCACCACCACCACCACATTGCAGACAAGCTCATTAAATATCAAGATACACTGAACGACGGAGCTCAGTCTATGCTACTCGTGTCATACTACTCTCCTTCCCTCTCTTTCTTTCGACCTACCCTACAGTGTTCATAAATATCTGTAATACTGTATTGTTAAGTTGGCCGATGGCCTAATAGAAGTTTTAAAATTAAATTTAAGTATCTAGTCTCTCATTACACTTATTTCCACCCTCTGGTTACTGGCTAGAATCTCTCACTATTCTTCCATCACTTGATTAAGTCCCCTATTGTAGAGTCACTCACCACAAGTGAAGCCAGGTAGAGAAACTCACCATTGCCATTGCTATTAGAGTGATCGCCCGTGGGTCCAGTTTCCAAGTAGGAGTTGCCTCCTCTCCGTGTTGGGGCCACACCTCTGTTCCTTGTCCACTGCAGCTCGTCCTGGTCACTCTCACCCCATGTTGGTTGACACAAGCCTTGTTCAAATGTACACCTGCTTGCTGCGGAGAAATTAATTGCTATTAATTAATTAATTAATTGATTAATTAATTAATTAATTAATTCATTCATTCATTCATTCGCTAGCTAGCTCACTCACTCACTCACTCACTCACTCACTCACTCACTCACTCACTCACTCACTCACTCACTCACTCCTCACTCACACATTCATTTATTCATTCATTCATTCATTCATTCATTCCTATTCTTAACCCATCAGCCTTCTTATTATTCTTCCATTCGCTCCTCCGTCAAGACGTTGGTGCGTTTTTTGTTTTTTTTTCTTCTCTTAATTAGTCTTGCAACCAGTTAAAATAAAGCTTAAGTCGCTGTTTGACTACTTCAAGTTAGTAATTTGATTTGATATCTTAATATACTGTCATCAGCACTATGAAAAAAAAACCAAACGGTATCGACCCAACATTATACTGGTCCGAGCTACAGTCCTTTGACAACGCACGGGATCATCCTTAAAGATTCTGAGAAAACAAAGTTTGGCTGTAAAAGTAATCCACCTGTCTGAAAACAAAAGGAGAAAACAATCATCTATAAATCCTATTCATATTCATCTATAAAAGTAATATATTTTTGTGAACAGAAATTATTTTATTATCTACTTGTGGAATGAAGAAAGTTTCGAAAAAAGAAGGCTTGAAGCACCGTTAGTGTTTGATATCTTCGGTTCTCGTTTAGCGACATAAGCCTCATTTTGACTGGCTGCAAGACATTTGTTTACTAGCTCTCCGTAACATCACGCATCTCTCAGCGCGAACGAGCTCGGCCGCTTCCGCTGGTTACGTACAACTACTGCCTCATTACTGTGGAAGTTGCCTTCTGACGGCTTTTGATGTCAGGGGACTTTGTATGACGCTCGCGTTTCCTGATTCGGTAAAGCAAGCAGCGGATTTATTTCAGCCTCACAATAGCCTAGTCCAGGTTGGTTTGAGCGTATTGTTACGTCTATCGCGTCACACAGGTTAGTCTGTTTACGATCTCTGCAAGAACAACAACTATACAACTCTTAATGGGCGACGGAGATCGCAAGATCCTCGAGTTGTTTGAGAGCTTGCTCTCTAAAGATAGAATCTCTTACCATCGTAAAAATGAATTAACTCTGCATGTTGGACGCTGCTAAAGATACATTCAGCACCGATGCAGTAATGGTAATCCCAATGTAAATGCCCAAGCTCTATCTCTCTTTTTTTTTTTTATTCGGGTCAGACTGCGAGATCGTTGTCTAGTGTCGAGACCAACATTTTAGGAAGTAAATCACTACTTTATAAATCGAGCAACGCTGGCGAGGGGAAAAGAAATAATATGACCCAAACGTAGCCCTGTGTCCATCTCTTCAGCACTTAAAAGACTCGTGAACTGGTTTCTACTTATTCTAGCTTAAAACGGTAAAAACCACCTGGCAAAAAAATTCATTTGCACTTGAGGCTACACTTTCAGATCGCTCTGTTTCATATCAATTCAACTTGAACAACTTCCCGGGGTCCCTACTGATCTTGACAATCCGCTAGCTTTTGAGGATTTCATCAAGAAGAAATTTGAGGAACGTAAGGCCTTTACATCGATCAGAACTAGCCACGCATTGCCAAACACAACAATGTTTACCCATTGCTACGTGTATTTGGTCTTTGCAATTTGAAAAAAAAAGGCAAGCAACACTCCTTCCGTAACAAAGATAATATCAAAGGGACGTTTCTGGTTGGTGCGCCTAGTCACAGTGAGGAAGGTGCACACCTACTAACAGTCTGTTAGAGATATGACGTCTTTTGGTTCACCGGAAGAGAAGGCTCGGCAACATGACGGCAACCATCTACGGTTCAAAATTTGTTAGTGGAACATCTTATCAACGGACTTGTGTCGAAGGAGAGTGTGGCGAGAATCAACAGTGGTATGTAATGCTTATGAATAAGTCAAAGATATATGTATAGCTAACACCACCCCCACGTCAATGCAGTACTTTCTGTCTCTTCCGCAGTAGTCGCAGCCATCTTGGTTTGCCCAAAGACTGACATTGCTAAGGAAAGAGTGTAGCTGGCCTTTTCGTCTAATTATCAGGATCAAACAAACACAGCTAATGTATATGGGCTACTGGAAGTGAATACACCCACCTATCGTGCACATGTATATTCCACACAAAAAAGTGAATCGTCGATGAGAAACGAATATGAGAGTAACAGTTAACTAAGAGCTTCAGCATTAACGAAGAGATCTCTTACCATCTTAAGATTTAAATTAGTGTCTCGGTGCTGAATGAACCCCTATTTGCGTTCAAAATGCTGAGTTCAATGTAATTCTCTCGATAATAAAAGATCCCATCGTTATTGCACCAGGCGCCAGCTATTCAACAACGGCCGTAGAACGCCGGTGACACTACAGTTGATCGGATTTGGCTCAGTCATTAAATGGAGCGGTATCAACAAATGTGCTACTGCGGCAGCTACCTCATCCACTGTGACATAAATACCAGTAGCTACAACAGCAGCAGCAGCAGCAGCAGCAGCAATACCAAACAGCAAAGACAATGGCAAGACACATTACAAAATACGATCAGCAAATTTCAAAACATCTCTAATAAAACAGACATAGACTGACCAAAAAAAATTGAGTTCCTTAGCAAAACGAAAGTCGCTACATTGACAAAATTAATGTCGTTACTTACCTGAAGCATCTGCAGCCTGAAACAAGGGCCCCAAACAGCAGAATATCAGCATGAGCACTAAAAAGAAAGATCCGTTCATCTTTCCCAGTTCACAGTTGAACGCCTGCAAATACACAGTGGAAAAGTATATTCAAGTTCGCTCTAGAGTAACCGCTGGCCGGTTTGTGTAGATTTCACTCGTTGAAAGGATCCGCTTCCAAGGGGAACTTGTCAGTACATGCTACAGAACTGCTATAGTATTGGCAGGTATCGATATCGACCGATTACTCGATGCCGGGTACTGGTAGTTTAGAGGTTTCAGTATCGGTGAATAAATAAATAAATAAATAAGATAAATAAATATACAAACAAAACTCACTCGATTTTTGAACACGCATAACTCGGCTATTTNTGTCTGTCTGTCTGTCTGTCTGTCTGTCTGTCTGTCTGTCTGTCTGTCTGTCTGTCTGTCTGTCTGTCTGTCTGTCTGTCTGTCTGTCTGTCTCTTCCGCAGTAGTGACAGCCATTTGGCTTGCCTAAAGACTGACATTTTTTTTTTACTAAAGAAGATGTGTGGCTGCCCATTTCGATCAACCAAAACACAGCTGATGGTCATGGACCACTGGAGGTAAATACACCCAACTAACTTGCACTTACAACATGACTGTGGTCGGCAGTCGAACCCACGACCTTTAGGTTTTCAGTCCAATGCGTTAACCGTTCGACCACGTTGCTGCTTTTAGTTCATCCTCTCACATGAAATGAATAATATGTCTTGGGGTCTCTCTGTTGAGTATTTCTGGCTTTGCCGATGAAGTAGATGTTACATGTTGAGCTGCATTGCTTTCTTGTTCGGAGTTCAAGGGTCAAAGGTGGCTACACGCTTTGTTGTTGGTCACCAGCCAGTGTTTCGTCCTATGAGAAATTCGCTGTTAAGTTATACAAATCCAGTTGCAGAATTGGTGCTCATGTTACAATTATAATTATGAATTACAAGACTAACACCCCATTTTACAAATGGGCAGGCAGGCAACGCACCAGCGGCGAAAGAATACCTAGCGCACCGAAAGGCATCACAGACGAATGCATTAGACTCCGTGAAAAAGTTGGACGATTGGCGAAATGGGCGAATTGAAAAGCTCTATCGGAGATTGTATTTCGTTGCTATACACATCCTTTTTTTTTTTAAAAAAAAGGTTAAAAAAATAAAGAGGACTGATGTGTATCGTTACTTTTTGTGTATTTTTCCACGAATTTAGGTGAAAACCGCATATTTTTACGTTACGTAGTTCTCAAGAAATCTGTGACACAAATTGGGCTGAAGCGTTTTATTAATATAGATAATCATTACCTTAAAGAAAGCTAAGAATCAAGTGCATGTATACATAATTTACGCATTTCATTAGTGAACTTCCTAGGCCCATGAAATCTGGCATGCCACGAGTTCGTCATTGCCGAATTGCATGGCTGCCTATTTTTTTTTTCCATTTAGAGAGGCATTATATTTTTAAAAATAAAATCTTCACTCTGAAAAAAGAGCTGCATTACTTTCTTGTTCGGGGTACAAGGGTCAAAGGTGGCAACACGCTTTGTTGTTGGTCACCAGCCAGTGCTCCGTCCTATGAGAAATTCGCTGTTAAGTTATGCAAATCCATTCGAAGAATTGGTGTTCTTATTAGAGAGTTATAGTGTCATCTGATAAACCATAAACTATTTATTTAGTTGAGAGAATTGAAGGATAATGTAGCCTGGTTGAATGGTTACCGCGCTGGACTCTTGATCTCAAGGTCTTGGGCTCGATTCCCGCCATAGTCATACTATCAATGCTTTGGGAAAGTTTTCCATTCACATTATCTTCAGTCCATCTGCCTGTAAAATAGGTACCTGGCTATAGTCAGTGGAAGTTAGTGTTAGAATGCTGATTTTCAGCTCCTGTAAATGGCAGAGGCACTATAAGCTTCTAAGGGAGTTGAGAAAGTCCTAGAATGATCAGGCTTGCTGGGGGTAACAATAGTGTAAAGTTGAATGAGAGGGCATAAGCCTGAATGCGAGTCTAATAAACCACATTATGATGATGACGACGACGACGATGATAATGATGATGATGATGATGATGATGATGATGATGATGATGATGATAATGATTGATGATTTTTTTCCTGGTCAGTTCTACAAGATTTGCTATGCCTCGGAAGCAGCAGCTTGCCCTACCCCCACCCACCATCGATCTCAGATGACGGACATGCATTTTTCAGCTTTATTCTAGTTAAGTAAGCCTGAACTTATAGACTGTGAGGAAGTGTTCTTGTCTGTTTTGGGTTTTGTTTTCTTTTCTCAAAGGCGTTATTTCTGCTAATCTAATTTTGGTGAGACCCGCAGATTTTTTTATTTCATATTTGTATAAGCGCAAAAGACAAGTGGACTAGGCTTTTCAAAGTTCTGAAGTTTGGCAGTAAAATGGCGAAACTGATAACCCTGCTTTGTACTGACAGAAAAAAAAAACTGAACTGGATAAATGAAGCTGAAAATTAAAAAGAAACAAACAAAACAAAAATACTTTTATTCGCCTCGTAGGAATATTGGTTTGCAATATCATACAATTGTTATACACCTCTTTCATAATACAAACATATAGAATAATACATGTCATGCATATAAACACATAAAATTAGAAACAAAATCCATAACAAAGTCGTTGCTGATCGTACTGATACAGCCCTCTGGTTCCCNCCCCCCCCCCGCTCCCCCCCCTACACACCTCCCCAGCTCTAAAGCCAGGTACTCATTTATACCTGAGTCGAGTGAGGAAATGGAAGTGTAATATCTTTCCCACGGACACTACAACTTAAACCTTCCGGCTCTCGAGCCAGACACACAAACCTTAGACTTGACAGTCTTCGGCTTCTGAGTACGATCCACAAACCCCACGGCCAGTTCTTGAGGGGTAGTTAGAAAAAATAATCGCTTTTGCGCCTCTTCCTTTACAAAATAGAAAAAGCTTCACGGAAAGCAATTTTTGCGAGACAATGTCAATTCGACAACTTTGATCCTTGCAAAATTATGATAATAATGNAATAATAATAACAATAATAATAATAATAATAATAATAATAATAATAATAATAATAATAATAAACCTTTGTAAATACGCTGTAGTGTTACTCTAAATAACAGGAGGTGGCATATTATGATCTAGCGCTGTAACTATATATTTGGGTTTTGCATGCTAATATTTTAATAACTGTAAATTTACTGAACTGACGATACACAGGGTGGCATTCTAGATTTTACAAGGTTGAATTCTTGGCATCTACATCGATACCCAGAAAAGTCCTCAGTATCGACTGTTCATTTAAAATGTGGTATCGGCCCACCACTACAAAGCTTTCCACTTCGTGCTCTTTAAATCTAGCTCTGGTCTAAACCGATTTCCTTGCCGTGTTGAACCTTTGTAACCCGTGGCCGTATGCATAATCCTTACGTTAGTTAACGCAATGCGGTAACCACGGGAAACTCCCAAAACAATAGTACTGTTCACGGCGGTTAACGCAGTACGTTAATTAACGTATATGGCCACTGCTGACGAAGATCATGTCCAATACCACGAGCACAAAGGTCACCATGCATCTTGTAACATACTTCATGCCTGGCACAAGGACTTATTAACATCAGAGATCTCATGACTTGATTATCTTGAAGGTTGGTTATCACTGACCACTACAGCGAGACAGAAGGTCATTAGGAGTCGTGTGAGAAGCACTTACAACGGGGTGTTTCAGGGTGATGTTTGTAGCCTAGATCCTATAGGAGTAAAGGCTAATGTTGGACCTATCCATCAAGTTTTGGAAAGCTGGATGGGCTGGATTTTTTGGCAGCTTGCATAAGCAAAGATCGATTCTGGTTCAAGTTTGTTTTGTCAGCTGGAACTTTTTCAAGCTTTTGTTGTTGTTGTTGTTGTTGTTGTTGTTGTTGTTGTTGTTTTGGATCGCTGATACAAACATTGGCCCTGAGAATCGAACCTCGAGCTGAGATCGCACTGGTCTAGCACTCACTTCTTTTCGGCCTTCGTCTCTCTCTCTCTCTCTCTGTCTCTCTCTCTCTCTCTCCCTCTCTCTTTCTCTCTCTCTTCCTCTCTCTCTCTCGCTCTCTCTCTCTCTCTTCCCCCACCCCTTTTTATTTCACTTAACCTCTTCCCTCACGCACACACACACTCAGACACATACAAACGCAGTTCGTTTTGCTTTGCCTGGCAGAGTGACAGCATTGGTTCCATTGTTTCATCGTTTGTTCGTGCAACGTTACTTTTTAAATTTTTTTTTTGCCAGAGCAAATTCATTGTCCGTGTTTATTCAAATTTATCAAACAATTTCAGCACTACTCTCTTTTTCCCTTACTAGAGCGATTTTATTGTTAATTTAAGTCTATTGTCATATTTAGTGTTGGCTTTTTGTGTTGTTTTTTTCCTCATCCTTGTAGAACACGTTCTTGCCGTTTTTTCCCCCTGCTGAAGCAATTTCGTTACCCATACACTTATGCTAAGGCAAAAATCATTTTTTTGTTACCGCTAGCTGTGTAATTTTATTGTCATTTATTTTTTCTTGCCAGCGCAATTTGAGCGTCACATTTGTCCCTCTTGTAAGAGGAACTTTATGATACGTTTTATTTGCTGTGACCGTACTTCAGAAATACTCGCGGCTCATGGTCCAGTAGGAAAATGCTAAACACCTGTGACTACTACAAAACAGGACTTTAGTCACTTTCTTGGAACTTATGTTAACCTTTGACCTTTGCCTATGAGTAAAACTATACAGGCACTGGCTAGTAACCAGTGCGATAGTCCAGCCATTACGATCATTACTTAATATCGGTACTTCAAATTGTCCGATATTTTAAGTGAAGTGGTTTGACACTGTCCAACCTGTCCATGAACTGTTAGGATCAAATCACCATGCAATGCGGATGTGGAGAGTGTGTGTGTGTGTGTGTGTGTGTGTGTGTGTGTGTGTGTGTGTGTGTGTGTGTGTGTGTGTGTGTGTGTGTGTGTGNNNCTGTGTGGTGGGGGGGGGTGAGAGTGGGAGGGGGTTACGTGGTATGGTGAGGCAAAGGGGCTAGGGGTCAAGGGGGTCCCATAGTTCTGGGATTATGGTCACTATGTAGAGGCCAAAGCTTCATTGGGATGAGCGAATTCGTTCCAAACCCTTTCGTCTAAGGGGTGGGCTCTTGAGCTCCCAAACACTATCCCCACCCCTCCACCCCCGTTGTCATACCAGCAGGCCAAAGACGACACACATGACTGTATTACGAGCATAGTCAACAAGTTGAATGACAATAATAGGATGCCTACAACCAAACGCAATAAAGGAGTCTGGATTTGGCTTGGTCGCTTTTATCATGTTTAACCAGCTTCTTTATTTTCTTCGCAAAATTCTACCCGGCACTGCACGAGCTTCACTTAATAATAATAATAATAATAACAATAATATTAGTAGTAATAATAATAATATAATAATAGTAATACTACTACTACTACTACTACTATTAATAATAATAATGATAACAGTAATGCGATCTGTAAGTTTCGTCTTGTATCCAGGCTAATGCCCACGACTTCACAATATTATTATCCCAGCCTGTCTGTTCACCCTAGCACTTCCTCAGCTCCCTGGGGAGCATACAGGTCGCTGCCATTTACATGCACTCATCACCAGCACTCTGACAATATCCTTCACTGCCTATAGCCAGGTACCCATTTTTACAAACGGGTAAAATGAGAAAAAAATGTGAATGAATGCTTTCCCGAGGCACTTTACAACACGACTATGGTTGGGAATCGAATCCACGATCTTTAGATCTTGAGTCCAACGCCCCAACAATTCGGCCACACGCTGCTTCACGAGCTTAATGAGGAACCGTCACTGGCGGTGAGATAACACAACGACTAATCTCCACTAACTCATCCCTTAATATCAGATAGTATCAAGCTTCCATGAACTGCCAGGACATAACCGATAAACGGGGATGGTCAGGGGCCTCTTAGCTTGGTAATAGCAAATTCTGCCAAACTGAAGCCGGGACGCCAGATGTAATTTGAGTTAGAACCGTCAATCTATGATTAATTTCCAGTCAAAACATCAAGATACAGCAACTTGCCGTTCACAGAGAATTTACAGTTTCTGTTCAAACTCAATCGGTCACGAGTGTTACCATTTGCGGTGATACAAGTACATCTGAGCAAAGCAGGCGACGTTTGAGCAAAAACAGATTTCAATTTGAGCAAAATCTTAGTCTCACCTCTTCACTCAGCCAGAAGTATAGATTCAGATTCAGATTCAGATTCAGATTTTACTATAGGCACTGTGGCCAATTCCAACGTACTTACAGAACATGTAGAGAAGGGTGCAATACAAAAAAGGAAACCATTCAAAAAAACGTCATGAACTCTGACTCTGTCGTTCTAAATCTCCCTGTTCCGTCACACTCAGAAATAATGCGTTTACTCACATTTGCCAAATATAATATATAATATACCTTCTTTATTTGAACTATATATATATATATATATAGTATTCTTCTATTTATTTTCTCTGACCGTAAACCTGATAATGGAAGGGTATCGGTAAGAATATCTTATCCTTAAAAGAATGGTCACACAGCCAGTTCATAATTTGATGTTGTCATCAGTTCCATGACTGACGGACTGATTGTTACCGGAAAGAAAAAACCACCGCGTATTTCATTGTCACGGTTTTTTTTATGTTTGTTGTTGTTTTGTCATGTTGTAAGTGCCTTGGGAAAGCATTTCATTCACATTTTCCTCAGTCCACCCGTCTGTAAAATGGGTACCTGGCTATAGGCAGTGGAAGATATTGTCAGAATGCTAGTGATCAGCGCCTATAAATGGCAGCGGCACTGTATGCTCCCCAGGGAGTCGAGAAAGTCCTAGAGTGATCAGGCCTGCTGGGGTAATAATAGTGTGAAGTCGCATGAGCGGGCATTAGCCTGGATATGAGACTTATAAACCGCATTATTATTATTATTATTATTATTTTGTTCCATGTAGGCTATCTTCTTAGATTCTATTTTCACATAAATATATTCATTGATGCAACTCACAGGCTTAGTTTTAAGACATGAGAACTTAAATAAGCTTTAAAGTTCATTTTCCCCCCTGACCTGCATGTTATTCGCAGTTTAATTATGACAGTTATGGCAGTTTTAAGCATGTTTAGAAAAACCAAAAACTATTACCGTGCCTCCTCTAAAAATCAACAAGACTAGATTACCTTCCCTAAAAATCAACAAAAAAACACTAGACTAATTAATTTTGCCAATTTGTAACAAATGCATTCGTAAATCTTTTTTTGCTCAAACGTAATTATTGTTATTGTTTTTGTAAATGCCTATTTTTGTGGTATAGCCTTAATTATTCTGTTAAAAAAGGCGTTCTGTTCTGTAAAAATAATTCTTGTTTGTAAAAGATGGTGCAACCGCTAGTTGTTGCGTTGAAATATCTGGAACAAAAGTTGCTTCCCTCCCTTGACCCTGGTTCAGGGGCCGAAAGTCTCGCCACACGTTGTTGTCTATCGTCAGCTGATATCCCATATCAGAAAGTCGCTGTTCATACCTGGCAATCTCATTCGAAGAAAGGGTGTTGTTGTAAGTTATTACAATAATCACTGATAAGCTAGTCACTGCTGACCTGTTCTCGACACAGGCAAGTGCTGTTCTGAGATATCTCCAAGCCTCATTTCATGTTCTTAAACGAAATAATATCTGATATTACAAGTCGCCTTTGCGTTCTTTGTCCAGTTGGTAAAAGCCCGCATCTCTCCCAAGATATATTCAAATCTGGGCTTGTGTGTGGTGGGAGGTGGGGG
>JAWQUT010000186.1:51134-66769 GCA_033807755.1 Ellobium chinense | reverse complement strand
GGGGGAGATGTATCAGTTTTCCGGACTTATTAAAGAAATTTGTCCGGAATTTCGAGATTCGATGATTGCCCTTGACCATCCCTCGATATTGCCCTTCAGACATGCATAAATCTGAATCTTAACTTTATCCACATTTAGGCTGCTTGACCCTGTCACCGCCTTTATCTGACTGTTTGAAATCCCTCGGGCCCATTAGTGTAGTATGGACACTCTAGAGCTTGGTTTAGAGTTGAGAACAGATTTAGAAAGGAAAAATCACACATGAGAGAGTTCCTAGACAAGGATAATATCCAGGGAATTTCCAAAATTTGATTTTTCTTCCTTAATCCTACCCCTCACCCGAAATCAAGCCCTGGGTAGAAGTCCTATGACAATACCTACAAAATTTGCCTGAATTTCTCGGTCTGATTTCAATGCAGTACCATTTCCTAAAACGCAACCCTATATTACCTTTACGCCTCACCCGCCCACTAACCAGTACGAACTGATAATAACAACAATATAATAGTAATAATAATAGTAATAATAATACATATCATTTATAAAGCGTCCATCCCTGTGTATAGAGGTTCTGAGCGCTTTACATAAAGAGGTAAATAAAAATTATATAATATTCAGCTCACACACCCCGGTATACTGTACTCTGCAAATATATACTACAATACAGTTGTATGATTAAAATTGTTTTGGCTTCGCAGACTGTCACGCTCAAGACAATCAAAGTATTGTGTGAACAAATGCGTATTGACAATTTCTTAAAATTACTTACATTATTTGCTTTACGAATATTTTCAGGTAGTTTATTCTAAAGAAATGGTCCTGTGGACGTAAAAGCCCTTTCTCCAATTTTTTTTTGGTTTGATTTTGGTACTTGGAGACAACAAGCGTTTTCAGATCTTAATGATTAAAATTTAGTGGGCTTGTGTTCAGCAACCAGGTCTGATATGCATGCAGGCGAACTACCATTTATGGTTTTATTACAGAAAGTGGCAATTTTATTCTCAGTTCTGGCTATGACTGGCAACCAGTGAAGTAATTTTAAGAGAGGCTCACTGGGATCTCGCTTACGCTTCGTAAAGATCAAACGTGCTGCATAGAGATAAGAGATGCTTGACTCGTCTTTCCTCATTTGTTTTTCATCCCCTAGATCATCATCAGGGCCGTCACCGGTGGGTCCACAGCTTCGGACATAGCTATAGATGATGTTGCCATGACCTCGGCCATTGGTAGAAGCCTCAGATCTATCCAAGCTACAACTCTATCGCCAGCTCAGAATAACGCAGCAAGAGGTTGGTGTATGTGACTGCAGCAGCGTTTCTGCTGTTTTGATCTGTGACATCAAGGAGCAATACCGTTAGAAATAGAACAAACTATTACCCAGAGGTTGATCCTCTTTTTCTTTAAAGATAATTTCACGCTTCATAATAGTGTACTATAAAGTCTTCGATATTTTTATGATACTAATCTCAGCACCCGCAAATTTGCGTGCATGTTTGTGTAAAGCAAATGGCGATACCACATAAACAGCCACCCCTTCTGTTATATTTGTGTTCAATTTCTTCACTGTAAGAAAATGTAACAGTTTGGCTACAAAAAACAACAACAACAAAAATAACCCAAAAAATGCAAAAACGAATTTCCTTGTCGCCAACCCTGTTTGAAAATCATAATTTTCCTCTAATTACTTAATAGCTTTTTACCCTTATTGAAATATTAGTAACACAATTTCGATGTATTTTGTAATCTAACTAAAACATTCGTTCTCCTACTCTCAAACAACTCCTTTGCTTTAAACATGTTAGATCGTATGTAAACTCTTCTATTCTTCTATCCATAAGTCTGTGCCTTTCATTACAGATTCGCCAGTTCAGGGTCCGGTCACACAGAAAGGTAAGGATCACAGTTATAAGAGCAGCGAAAACACAAACCATGCTTTTGTTGTTGTTGTTGTTTTTTGGTTTTTTTGTCATTTTTATTTTTACAGCTCTCTTTTTCTCTTTTCTCCTCTCCTTCTCCTTTTCATCATCTTTTCAATTATCACTATCGTTGTCTGCATTGTATGATTATGATAGAACATATCTCTGGCTGTCGACAGAGGCTAAATTTAAAAAAAAAAATTCTTTTTTTTCTTTCTTTTTTTTTCTTGTTTTTTCTTTCTTTCTTTCTTTCTTTTTTTTTTTTGGCTCAGATTTGGTAGGCGAAACACATTTCTGTTGGCTATGTGATAAAGTATCATATGATATGATATAATATGAAATAATATGAAATAATATGATATATTATAATATAATGTAATATAATATCTATAATATAATATTATATTGTCATAATATAACATAATATGAGGCAAGGCCTGATTTCACTGATTTCATCTGGCTTATGGTGATGTAGAGTTCACTATGTATTGGACCTCAACATTGACTGGTCGAAGTCCACAGAGACCCTCTACTGATCCAGCATCGTCAGCTGCTGGCAGACCTAATTTAAGTCAAACTGGCAGTCTTCGGTGGATACATGTCCTTATAGGTTATAGGCTTCGAATTGAATGAAAATAGCATGTTGTCAGACGCGTTAGGAAGACAGTAAAAAATATGTTTTTGGACAGGTTTTGGAGAATGGGCCCTAGATTTGTGAACCTACCTTCGAATTAGTTTGTATTTTCTCCTGATTTTGTAAACTAACCCTGAAGTTTGGGTTATTCACTTCAGTTCCGGTGTGCCATTCTGTGCAGAGCACTTGTCGTTAAGGAAACTAGTTAGCTTGTTTACACCTTTCGATGTGTCGGTTCGTAGCTCGAAAACGAAACGAAGGACCTATATTTTAAACATCATTTTTAATAAGCTCATTGAATTCTGCAAACTATTAAAGAAGGCTTATAGATTGTGGAATTTCTTGTAAGTGACAGTAGAGAAAACAGTTCATTGGCTCAAAGAGGGAAATCGGATTAGGCTTCTGTAACCTGCACTGAGGCTAAATTTTTAACACTGTTTCTAAACATAATAATATATTGAAAGAAAACAACAACAAACCCAGTAACCTTTCAGCTGAACTAGTTTATCTCGAGGACAATACTTATAGGGGATGCAGTATGCACATTATCATCATCAATAGCACTCAAGTTTGCTGTATAATAACACACACTATCAAGAGGAGTGTACAATTAAGGATTTTGCAGCGTGTTAACACAATTATGGCTGTATTACAAAGGGTATACACCCTTGAAGACAATAACAAGTTAAAGAAAAAAGAACTGTTATTGCCTGGAAACAAAGCCTGGAAAATAATATTATATTAACTAAATATCAAAAAAAAAAAGGTAAAGAATATGAAAGTAATAATATGTTTTATTATTATTTGCACGTTACAAACTAAATTGAATATTATCTTGATTGTAGAAGTGTCTACATCTTGGGAGAAGATCTTCAGTGTGTGTATCGGGGTATATGTGTATGTGTGTGAGATAGCAATGACTGAAACCATGCGAAAATGGATTAGACAGTTAAGCGCTGAGTGCAGCAGAGTATGTTGTGTTTAGATATCTGTATATTATGTGTTTTTTTCTTATTTGTAGATTTATGATGTGCTGAAATGGCCAGAAAAAAAGCCTTCAAATGAACAAATCTTGAAATCGTAAATCTGGATTAAAAATTATGATATGATTTTATGTGCTAACGTGGAGGAAAAGTTATGTAAACAGAACTGTCCTGAGAGTGTAACAATACAGTCTGAGATCTTCTGGTCACACTTCGCATGATACATCGGAGAGGATGGCAGAATCTTATGTGACCTAATGTTGTTTATAAAACCGTTTGAACTTCTAAAAGCATCCACCTCAAATCTGGTGTCAAAATTATGATATAAATGTTCAGACCAAAACAAGAGACTGGTAGTCCAAACTACAGTATCATGAAAATGGCTCATATTAAAAAAAAAAATGGACAATACCATAATATGACAACACATGACTCATTTGGACCAATGATAATACTGAAGTGTGACAACACATTACCAATTTTGGATCTATCAGTATACTGTAATGTGACAACATATGGCTCATTTGGACCTATGACTATGCTGTAATGTCACAGCACATGACTCATTTGGACTTATGGCAAAACCATAGGGTGACAACATATTGACAAAACTGTGGGGTGTCAATATATAGCTAATTTAGACCCATGACATGATTATCATTATGTGACGACACATCACTTATTTAGACTTATGTATAAATCCTTGTTCCGTTGGTTTTTTTTTCAGAGCTTCTTCACTGTGACTTTGAGAGTGCCTGCACGTTCGAACAGTCAAAGAGTGATCAGTTTGATTGGTCCAGATTGCATGGAAAAACAGCAACAGTCAATACTGGACCAGATAATGACCACACCATGGGAAATGATAATGGTCAGTGGGCTGGGGGAGGTGCATGGGGGGAGGGGCTGGGAGACAGAGAGGTTGGAGTTAGCATGGGGTGGGTTTGAAAGAAGTGATGGTGAGAGGGGGTGACTGAAAGGGCGGAAGACTGAAGAGAGAAGAGTGAGAAAAATAGAAAAAAGAAGATGTTGAAGGAAGGGTGGAAGGGCATTGTGAAGATTTAGAGGAGAGAGCGAATGAAAAGACTGAGAACAAAAGACAGGAAAAAGAAGAGGAAATAAAGAGCGAGAGACGAGAGAGAGAGAGAGAGAGAGAGAGAGAGAGAGAGAGAGAGAGACAGACAGACAGACAGACAGACAGACAGACAGACAGACAGACAGACAGACAGAGGAAGAGTTGAGACGAAGTTGATGAAAGGAAGAGAAAGAGTTGAGAGTTACAGCAGATCTTGCCCGAGACTGAGGCAAGCAGAACTACTAACCAGGAACTTTAGACTATTGTCCACTTCCCTTAGTGTAGTATCAAAGAGCTGACTTGAATAGCTTTTACTCAACTGACAGGGGCACTTACAATGCTCGTCATTTCGGCTCGTCATTAAATGCATCCTGAGCATTGCAAGGTAAAAAGTCGCTAAAAAGTACAAGAACAAAACAAAACAAAAAAAAAAACCAAAACGAAAGAATTGTATTTCAGAAATTCAAATATCAAACCAAATTAGATGCCCTTATTCTGTGGGTTTTTGTGTTTGTTTTTTTTATCCACCAATTGTTTTGTTTTTGTCCAGTGTGCACAGCCATGTTTACCCTCGTTTGTACCCTTGTAGAGTTGGTTGTTTAGATCACAGTGACAAGTGTGACCCTTTCGCCATCGTGTCGGAGAGATTCTGCAAAACTTTGACCGCCCACGTAGCGCAGTGTGATCTGATAGATTTCGTGATTTGGAAACATGACAAAGGGGAAGAGAGGGAAGAACTTTAAAATCCCTGTCGCACACCGGAAACTGGACTCGGTAAAATGGCGGCTACCATCTACGGTTTCAAATTTATTAGTGGAAATTTTTATCAACGGCTTCGCGTCCAATGACAATGTGGTAATAATCAACGGTAATATGAATATTAATAAATGAAGCAAAGATATAAGTATAGCAATCACCACTCGCAAATCAGCGCACCCTTTTCTAGCTCCTCCGCACCAGTCGCAGCCATCTTGGCTTGCTTTGAGACTGATACTTCCATCGCTTAGAATCTCCGAGGGACCGCCCCCAGAATAAAAAGACCGCCCCTTTGATGCACCAGGGAGCATCAAACAAATGCAGCTCAGATCAGTTTCTTTCTTGCAGGCGTTTGAATCCACCCGTAAGTATCAGGGTTACGTTTGTTGGTACTCATTCTGTTGGTGGTCCCTTGGATTCTAAGCAACGGAAGTATCCATCACTAAGCAAACCAAGATGACTGCTACTGATGAGGAAGAGCTAGAAAATAGTGCACTGACTTGCGAGTGGCGTCGGATATACTTGGATCTTTGCCTCATTCATTAGCATACATAATACAGTTTATTCTTGCCACATCTTCCGCTAAAAAGTTGCCGTTGCTAAAAAGTTCCATACATAAAAAAAATGTGAATCCGCAGATGTGGTCGCCATTTTGCCGAGCTCTAGCTTCCGGTGTACCGCAAAGATTTGAAAGTTCTAACTTTCTCTAGCTGCATACACTTCACCTGCCCCAGCTAATAGACAGCTCTGAACAATCGTACCTCATGTTACTGACACTGGATATTCCATGGTCGTAGCTTCTTCACGGCGAATCTGTTTTTATTTTCATTTTCCCTCCTTGCCAGGCCACTACATCTACATTGAGACGTCAAGTTATGCTTCAACTGGCATCTCCCCTTCCAAAAATACTGGCGACACCGCCATTCTGATCAGCCCTACGATTTCTGTGAGACCAGGTTGTACTGTGACACTTATCTTCTTCTACAGTATGTATGGTGACAGCATGGGCTCACTCAAGATCAGGGTAAACACATGACTTTTCTTTCATCTTAACCTGATACAGATAAAATGCACCATATTTGCAAAGACCCACCCACGTAACATGATGAAATAGACATGCCTTATTTCAACGGGTGACTATATTTCACATTAATTCACTTTCTCTAGAATGATCACGCATGCTGGGATAATAAAAGTGTGAAGTTGCTGGAGCGGGCATTAACCTGGATTCGAGACTTATACTAAACCAGTATTATTATTATTATCATTATTTTTATTTTATTATTATTATTATTATTACTCATTATGCTATGATAGAATCTATTCTACCGACCGTTTACTGTATCTGAATATAATAGACTCCCACCTAGTGCCTGACTAAGAGCTAAGGCCAGGTTTACAATAGAGAATGTAAACATGAGAGAGTTCCTAAACAATGATAATCTCTACAGACTGTTCCTTAACTCTACCTCTACCCCTGTCCCTAGCCGTAAACCAAGCACTAGATGGGACAGGCCTGGCAAACTGCCTATCAAATTTGCATGAGTTGCGGGTTCAGCTCGAGGTTAATGCAATGTAGTGTGCGCAGACACAACCATCTGTTGAAATGTGTAACCTTAAGATCCATGAGATCATCAGTAAACGTCTTACCCCGACTGAGTCAGGTCACTATAGAGGTTTTTTTTTTGTTTTTTTCTTCACGAAGATCTAATTTTCGGGAATTTGGCAAGATGAGCCTCATGGGGAAAATTATTTCCTGCCAAAAAAATTTCCGTTAAAAAACTGGCAAAAGGCCTGTTACTGGTGAAAAATCCACATAGTGGGAAGCAACTCTCAATGTAAACCGAATATATTATGTTATGTCTAGTTACAGCCCTTTCTATCAAAAAACGAAAAAGGTTTGCCAAATAATATGTTCTTATCTGTAGTCTTGTATTGTCAGTTCAGATCACTCTATAATGTCCTTCTCACGCTCAAGAGAAAACCCTCAAGAGGAGCTTATAAAATTAAATCTCTGCGAAATGCCATTTCCGACTTTTTGAGAAACTTCCACCTTCTCAACATGCCATTTCTCACTTTACGAAAAAGTCAGATCTTCGTAAAATTCTGTCTTATGACAAGGTTAAATCTTCGTAACAAGCCATTTCTGACTTTCTGAGAAAATTAGATCCTGCAAAAGATAACAACACAAAACAAAGAAAAACTTCTGTGGTACATCCATCTGTCCTCATATTTCTAATTCAAGTCCAAACAATACTGTAACAGGTACCCTGATATATATACTATACAATAAATCACACTTCAAAAATTTTAACTTTATCCATCGTCTTCTCCTCCGACAGATGCACGGCACCAACCAGGAACTATGGACAAAATCAGGTCAACAAAACAAGGACGGAACGTCTTGGTCCAAGGCCGAGGTGCAGATCCCTGCTGACCTCACTAAACAAGACTTCAAGGTGAGTAGCTCGATGGACTCAGCTAGGCATTACCGGAATTGTATGATCCCTTAGGAAAGGTAGTTTGCAGTGCCACACAGTGGCATAAATCTTATTCGTAATACATAATATTGTTGCCGCCGTGAATAAATCTCGAAGGTGACCAAAGTTTTCAAACTTCATCTTTTTTTTTTTGTTATTGATAAATCTGATCTTTAGATCGAAAGATAAATGCTGTTGAAAGACTAAGTTTCTGGAAATTCATTTATTTTGATTATTTTAACAATACGACTCTACAGTCCGTTTAAAGTAGCCACAAACAAAACACGAATTTGCCGGTCAGCTGTTTCTAGGCAATTTCGTGTTCTGTTAACGGCAAGGTCTGTAATTTAGCAATCGCCGGCTGTCACTTTCGGACTATCTAAGGGTAGTCTTCTGATAACAGAGCAGGGTAGATGTTCCATAATTAGCGTGGGAAGTGTGTCACCAGGGATTGTACCAAATTATTGTGAAGGATCAGTTTTGAGAAGAATAGATGAAAAAAACCCTTTACTGAAAAATGTCATGCCCTTACTAGGAATCGAACCCAGGGTCTCTCAGTTAGCAAATATGAACGTTCTACCACTGCACCACAGAGAGGCTAACTTTTCGGCAATTTAAACCTACTGCCTGAATCGGTCCCTAACTTTAACTTTTGAGTCTGGTGTTCACCCGTGACCCTGACACATTTCCTGACTGCTCACACAAACATAAGACTTTCCACGACCTATAATTTGGTAATGCAACCAGAAAAATCCGACAAGAGTACAGTCCCATGTAATACATCCACTTTCTACCAGTTATAGCGACAGAAAATATTTAGCAATAAAATTTCTGTTCTGTCATTACCATAAAACATTAACAACTTTGTTATGACCTTGGCTTGCCTCCGTTGTTTATTTACCTGCTCTGTTTGAATATCTCGTTTTGTATGATTTTATTTGGGCTGCATATTGGTAAATTTTCCCTCCGCATTTTAAAAAATTTATATATATATATATCTATATATATATCTATATATCTATATCTCTCTCTCTCTNGTGTGTGTGTGAGATGATGATAATGATGATGATGATGAGGGATGACTAAAGGTAATTCCTTTTCCACTGCATATTATTGTCAGTTTGAAGTTGTCGGGATCAGAGGAACAAGTTATCACAGCGACACGGCTATTGATGACCTTACAGTAATGGAACTATGCCCAGGTAGGAAGGCTGGATGGCCGGACGGACAGAAGGACAGACGGACTGATGAATGGATGAATAGATGGGTGGATGAATGGATGGTTGGATGGATGGATGGATGGATGGATGGATGGATGGATGGAGATGATGGATGGATGGATGGATGGACGGATGGATGGATGGATGGATGGATGGATGGATGGATGGATGGATGGATGGATGGACAGGGCAGGCATGACTAGAAATAAAGAAATCCTACCATTTGTGCAACTGCAATGTCACTCGGTGAAACATCATAGCCTCCCTTTATTTCGTGATCTTTCAGCATATCGACGGCTCAAGTTGAAGATTTCGTTTTGTATTAAAATTTCTGTCAAAGCTTCGCTTGTGACTTCATCATGGCACGTAACTGTCATTAGAACATGTCCAACTTGATGATATTTTAGATGACGCGGATCAGTATCGATGTTTGTATGTGATAGCAAACCAGAAATGATAATGAAAATGAAATAATAACTGAACTGTGTATATATTCTTTAGGCGCTTGGTTATATGTACAATTGCATACAATGATGCACACATATACATACAATAGTCATATACATCTCTACATAAACCTACACAATATCAAAAGCAAATTAATACAAATCGAAATAAGTAATTGGTAATCGCCATTATGAAACGCCCTGAGCATGTGTGAATGGTATCGACAGTAACGATTACATGAAGTGAACGTAAAATTAAAATAATCGATCTGTGTGTCATCAATACCTGCTAACTCAAATGAAACAACGCAACAACAAAAGCATCCCTAGCATCCTCTACTTCTACGCTGATTTTAACAAGATTACATTTGGTTGGTTCTCATAGTTGTGGGAAGGGGAAGGTCTTTTAATTCTGTAAGCGGTCTCTCGGAGATTCTAAGCAATGGATATATCAATCTCTAAGCAAGGCATGATGGCTGCGATTGATGCGGAAGAGCTAGAAAAGTACGAGTGGTGTTTGCTATATTTATATCCTTCGCATCATCTCTTAGCACACATACCACCGTTGATTTCTGCCACACTCGCCTCCCACACAAGATCGGTGTTAAAAAGTTCCACTCATAAATATGAAACCGTAAATGGTGGCAGCCATTTTGTCAAAGTGCAATTTCCGGTGTAAGCAATTATTTCACTGACATGTAGAAGGTGTAGACTATATACTTCCCAGCGCGGCTAAGGAGCACGCTCAAAACAAAACATTGATGAGTCCCAAGGTACCTTGTAATGGCGGCCACCATCTACAGTTTCAAATTTGCGTGGGGAACATTTTATCAGTTGGCCTTGTGTTGGAGGGGAATGTAGCAGGCATCAACAGTCGTATCTATGCCAGTAAATGAGGTAAAGATATAGGTATAGCAAAAACCACTCGTAAGTCGGCGCACTCTTTCCTAACATGTCTGCATCAGTCGAACCATCTTGGCTTGCATAGAGACTGATACTTCCATACCTAGGATCTCCGAGGAACTGCTCACAGAATAGAAGGATCACTTCTGCGACATGCTTGCAGTAACCAAACAAACGTAGCCTCCCTCCTCCCCCTCCTCCCCTCCCATTTCGCTATCTGGAAAGCAATGTATTCCCCGATCACATTTACAATTTTTCTGAATTCCCCTGTAAGCCCGTTTTATGTTCTTCTTTTTCCAAATGTAATTTACAGCTGCTACCACCACCGCAAATGAACCCACCACAAGTACCACTTTACCTACAACCACGCCAACCACTACAGCAACCACAACCACAGCTACCACACCCACCACGACTACAACCACCACCACAATCACACCAACAACCACTACACCTACAACAACCACTACCACTACACCTTCTACCACAACTACCACACCTACCACCACCACTTCTACCACTACACCTACCACTACCACTACTACCACTACACCTACTACCACAACTACTACCACCACTACTACCACTACACCTACCACCACTACTACCTCTACACCTACCACCACAACTACCACACCTACCACAACCACTACAACCACTACACCTACTACCACAACTACCACACCTACTACCACCATCACCACACCTACCATCACAACTACCACACCTACCACCATCACCACATCCACTACACCTATTACCACCATCACTACCACTACACCTACCACCACAACCACCACACCTACCACCACCACTACTACCACTACACCTACTACCACAACTACCACAATTACGACCACCACTACACCTACTACTACCACAACTACCACACCTACCAGCACCACTACTACCACACCTATCACCACCACTACTACCACCTCACCTACGACTACAACTACCACACCTACTACCACCACCACTACCACTAGACCTACTACCACCACTACCACCGCCACTACTACCACTACACCTACTACCACAACTACCACTCCTACCACTACCACCACCACTACCACTTCACCTACTACCACCACTACCACACCTACCACCACCACTACCACTAGACCTACTACCACCACTATCACACCTATCACAACCACTACACCTACTACCACAACTACCACACCTACAACCACAACCACCACTACCACTACACCTGCCACCACAACGACTACACCTACCACCACCATCACTACTACCACTACACCTACTGCCACAAGTACTACACCTACCATCACCACAATTATCATTACACCTACCACCACAACTATCACACCTACCACCATCACTACTACCACTGCTCCTACTACCACAACTACCACACCCACTACCACTATACCCACAACAACCAATACACCTACAATCACCATTATCACCACAACTACTACTACAACTATCACACCCACAACCACCACTACCACTACACCTACCGTCACAAGTACTACTCCTCCCACCACCACTACTACCACTACACCTGCTACCACATCTACTTCACCTACCACCACCACTACTACCACCATCTTCACCACGGCTACCTCTACCACACGACTTGAGGCATCAACGACCAAGATTTCTACCTCTACTCCTAGCTCAGGTAAAGTTGCAGTTTTTTTTTTTTTTATGTGTTTAATTTCTATTTCTCAACTAAAGATTAAATGTAGCAGTTGAAAAAATGTTTATGTAAGAATTACGAATGGTATTTACACAGCCAAATTTATGAAGATTTTTCTTGGGATCTGTTTTTAGACAAACCCACAGGCACATGAAAGTTCTTCTGGGCCTGTGTTTAGACACACTCACAAACACATTTATGTTCTGAGGGGTCTGTGTCTAGACACACTCACAAAATCTTTGTGCTTCGGGGTCTGTGTATGAGACAAGCTAGATCTATCTGTTCAGGACACACACATATACCAATGCATACACACACATGAGTTATGTAATTAATATTTGTTCCTTTTCCACCATCTCCTCCACTCTCCCCAAAACGACTCATAACTGTTAGACCGCAAAATTTACTGTAAGACATTTAGACTCATATAATATCGATATTAATAATATTAGTTACTATTAGTGATTAGAATCATGGTTGCTATCCAAGAAGAATGTTTTTATCTCAAATTTTGACATACGACATTCTTCCCGGGTTCCGACTACATGTTTTTTTTTTTCAGATTTTTTTTTCTAGTTTCATGAAATAGACATCCGCTGGGATTTCGCTCATGAGTACAGATTCCATTAGAAGCAATTTCATGGCATATTACATCATGTCAAGAAAATGCTTCTAACAGTCGATTTCGCTTAATCGCAATTCGCTTACTATTAACTCCGCTCAATATAAAAATTTCTCAGGTGACCAATTTCTGTACTTTTTATACCTGTTGATACAAACCATTGAATAACCGCAACGCCTTTTAATCACTACATCTCCGAGGAATTGTGATTATGCGAGATTGAGTGAATTTATGATTGAATGCAGGTATAATTCTATACTAACGCGAAGTTTCTTTCTCTTTCAGATCTGATTTTGGAGATCTGTTTTTCCTTCTGTTTTCCCCTCCCTCTCATCATTTTGCCTATATCATGATGTGCTAAACTTGTGTAATGATCTTGACCCTCTTCATTATCGCCATCATCAACACCATTATCATAATCATCATCATCATCATCATCATCATGCGGCGGCGGCGTGGTGCGAAGTAACGCACCAAAAAGGGAGATTAAACAAAATAATATAATATAACTTATAATCACCTGGTACCACACCACACACTGTGGCTCAACATTTGATATTAGCAAACAAACAAAATACAAGAGTATGTTGATAATCATGGTGATAACAACAACAACAACAACAACAATAACAACAACACCACCACCACCACCACCACCAACAACAACAACAATAATAATAAAGTAGTAGAAGTAGTAACAGTAATAATAATGATAATAACATAATAATAATAATAACGATGAAAATACTAAAAATAACGATTTTGTAATGCAGCTAAATACTACCTAAATCGTCAAAATGCATTTGTAATACAATATTCAAATCAATCAACAACCAAAACACACCGAAGGTATTTCAAGAGCTGGTTTGCAAATCAAACCTGCACGAAATATTGCAACTTCGACGTTCACAATATTAGAAGTTACACATTACGTAGAACTGACTAATTGATGTATCAAACTAACAGCTTTGTTACATTACCTAGACAGATGTTTACTCGCAATAAATTAGTCGAAATTATTCCATTACAGGATATTCACTTATAAAATTTCATGCTGAGGCAGTTAGACAGTTCCGTTTGGTATTCTTTGATATGGTTTACTCTTATGATATGACAATATTCCTTTCTTTCCTTCTATGTTTCATGTTTGTTTTTGAGCAATTCCAGCAGAAATTTCCGTCAGATACACAAATTTCTGAACAGCCCTGACTTTACCAGTTTCAATTTAACTTCTGTTAGAAAACAACTAACTGCTGTAAAGCCAAGGTTGATTTTTTCAGAAATCAGCGCAATTGATATGCCAATTTTGATGGAATTGCCCCATTGTGATCTTGCTTTAACCCTTACACTCTGTCTGTTGTTTGTTTCTCTTACACTGCATCACCATATCGATCCCGAGTGCAAGACACTGTTGGACAGCTGAACCTGTGAAGGACGAAAAGACTGACTTCTCCTGCACTAGGGATCGAGCCGCAAAGAATTGGCTACTATAAATAGATGTCTTGCCAGAAGGTGGAGAGAGGGATGGAACAAACAATGGGATATACCGCCACTCGGATATGATACTCTCGTAAGTCCTTAAAGTTATTAAAGAAATTACGACGATATCATTTCCGGACGGTGATATTTCCTTTTCTTCTTCTTCTATGTTATTTTCATTTTCATGTTTATCGACTTCTACGTTAAACTTAGTCTTATAAAATGCTGACAATTATACGTGGGGACTTTGTTGGTTATTCAACTTTGTTCGACTGATTTCGCAACATTAAATCGTGGTTGAAATTCGGAAAATGAATGGGCCGACGGCACAGTCCAGTCCTAATCTAGTCGAGCTCACAAAGCAATTTTATCTCATAAATGAGCGGCATGAAAACATTAAAAATAATATAAAAACGTGAAGACCTGTGAAAGAACGACAAGTTTTCAGTCATGATCTTTAGTAAGCATACTCTCAGACTGCATTTATTGCACACGGCACTTTACTGACACCAAGTTGAAAACCAGAAGTTCCGGCTAATTTCGTAGACAAATAATGGGACACAGCCTAGTGCTTCAGTTAGAGTTAGACACAAGGCTGGGATTTGGGTTAAGGAGGCGGGGCATTTGGGATTTAGGTTAAGGAGGCGGGGCAGCATTTGGGATTTAGGTTAAGGAGGCGGGGCATTTGGGATTTAGGTTAAGGAGGCGGGGCAAGTCTGGGACAGTCCCTGGACATTATTATCATCGGTTAGGAACACTTCCACGCATGCTTTCTCATTTCTTATTCTATCCCTAGCTCTAAACCCAGCTCTATGCGGGGATGTCCTACGATATTGCGCATGAAGGAAGTCCAACAGGTAGACCTATATCCGATGCCAGTGTCTAGCCACCTCCGTTTGCTGTAAGTTAGGATTAGATTTATGCAGGATTTATGGAGGGACATACAGTCATATACATACTCAAATATACATCTTTAAAAAAAAACCCGGGTCCTCTCCTCCACCCACAACCTTGTCTGAAAAAAAAAAGGTACATGTATTTAATTCAAAGTTTCAAAACTTCAAAACATAGGAAGAAACTGGCATGGACTTTTAAGCGCTTTAATGGGAGCGCGCATAACTCTGTTCAGTGCTCTTGGAAAAGGCACTCTTTTCGTATGAGTGTACGGAAGTTTTACATACGGGCAACTCGTGGTTGCCGGTTTACTGTTGTGAGTGTTGGAAAAAACAATCATCGTTCTACAATTCTGGCGCTGGGTGGCGCAGTAGTTCCAAATCAGGAGTGTCAGTTTTCATTAAATACCTCAAAATCTCAAAATAAAAATAAAAAATACAAAAGAAACATTGTCGGACAAAAATCAACCGTAGCAGCAAAATTGGTGTGTAGGTAAATGAACACAGACCATTTAGAACCTATGCCCCCCCCCCCCCCCCCCCCCCCCCCCCCCCCCCC
>JAWQUT010000186.1:24444-47791 GCA_033807755.1 Ellobium chinense | reverse complement strand
AGAGAGAGAGAGAGAGAGAGAGAGAGAGAGAGAGAGAGAGAGAGAGAGAGAGAGAGAGTAAGGCTTAGATGGTGCCCTAGAAAAGAGCAGCTGGTTAGCGGAATTTAGACCCCTCTCTTTCAATATTTCTTGACTGCATGACTGTCTACATTTTTCGTGAACTACTATTAACTGCTTCATGCACTGCTGATACTACTTCTCCTGCTGCTGCTGATGTTGTTGTTGTTGTTGTTGTTGTTGTTGTTGTTGTTGTTGTTGCTGCTGCTATTATTGCTTCTGCTACGCCGAATATTGCTGTTGCTGTTGCTGGTGTGTAGAGTAGTGATAGTGTATTTATTGACAGAAGAAGTAATAGTATTGTTGTTGTTGTTGATGTTGTTGTTGTTGTTGGTGTTGTTATTGCTGTTGTTGTTGTTGTTGTTGTTGTTGTTGTTGCAACAGCGATGGTAATAGTTGAAGTGATGGTGACGTTGTTGATGGTGCTGGAAGTAGAGTATTGGTAGCCGTACTGATGGTGATATAGTAATGCTGGTGCTGGTGGTGCCGGTGGTGCTGCTGGTGGTATTATTACCTCTTATCGGGTTCAATAAACTTTAAGTGTAACTAAAATTGCTAAAACGAGTAATTCAACGTACGCTATCAGTGGTGGAAAATATCTTTGAAACCCCATTAAAGGGAAGTTACTCCAACGCGATGACGTCAATAGCAACAGCAATATTAGTAGCAGCAACGAGCAGATAGTTGTCTGAGCTCAATAAACATATTGTTATTGTTATTGTTATTGACATCAGAAGCAGAAGTTGCAGCAGAAATGAAAGTAGCAGTTAACAGCAGTAGAATCAGTAATTGATGTCTCTGTTGTAATAGCAGCAGCAGTAGAAACAGATGTTGCAGCAGTAGTAGTAGTAGCAGCAGCTGTAAAAATCGCAGCCTCAATAATAGTAGCAGTAGCACTGGTGGTAGCAATAGTAGTAGTAGTAGTAGTAGTAGTAGTAGAAGTAGTAGTAGTAGTAGTAGTAGTAGTAGTAGTAGATGGAGGAATAGAAACAGCAGTTGTAGTGCCGATGGTAGGGGCTGTGTGGTTGTGATAGTGGTGGTGGTAGTTGTAGATGTGGTGGTAAAGTTGGTAAATGTGATGGTAAGAGTACCGTAGTGCTTCTTGGGAATGGTCAGAGAACTTTTGTTGTAACTAAAATTGTTACACCTAGTCATGATCATAGCGGTTACAGGCCTGTAATTGTACTTTCACATTGTGGTCCTACGACTTAGGGGGTATATTTCATCTCCCCTTTTCCCTCTTTTGGCATGCCCTGCTTCCAGTAATAAGGGCTGCAGGGGGGGAAATTTTGATATCATGGGAATCTGTGTCCATTTTACTTTATTTTACCAGGCACTATTTAGTCCTGGGCTGGAACTGCCAGCTCAAGGGTGTGCTCAGGCGGAAGAGGAGGGGTTTGGCATTGACCAGTGAAAAATGTAGGGTCTGTTTACAAATAGCAACCAAGCTCAAAATTTCAATGGGCTTGCTAGGGTTGGGTAAGTCTTAAAATTTGGGCCACATAATGAGCTTCAATCTGGTATGGGTCTGGGTGAAAGCTAAAACTTTGGGTTCAGAGGGCAGCTCAAAATGTTAATATAGCCCATAGAGGAAAAAAGGGCCCAATCCTATTACAGGTCTGTAACATCTAGCCCCTCTCCAAGGGAAACCTCTGTGGCGAAAAAGTTGTCTGAGAAGATCAGAGAGGTCTATTCTAGGTTCCCTTATCTAAATGGTGCAGTTTGTTATCCCATATTCCTCTTGGGTTCGTGAACATTGTAGCAATTAATGAAGAAGTGGTTTTGAATGTTCATGGCTTTGCGCTATCTCCATGTTCGAGTTGTTTTTCTTTGTAAATAGATACATTCATAACTCTTTTTTTGCACAGGATGAATAGGAATAAGGAACTTTACACAAACATATTGCTGCTGATAGATTTTAATTATGCAAGGTAAAATTTTTGATTTTGTTGTGCTCTTGATCATCAAACAAATGCTATAAATCGAGAAGATGGTCTTTTCCTCACTTCCATTTGAATTCCTTGGGTTTCTGAGTCATCTCTTTTCGAAATAATGGCTTTGAAAGTCGTTGATAATCTCCTGTCCAGCGTCGATGTGATATTGGGGTTGCACGTGCCCTGGCGTAGAGCGAAGAGAAACGTTTTTAAAAAAAAATTATGGTAAAGAAATCATGGCGAACGGCATTAAAGTCTTTTTACTACATTCCATTGGAGCAAAATACAAATCCTACCCAACCCCTCAAACAGAAAGTATGGCTGCCTCTATAAAGTGCGCCATTACGCATAAGCTAGTTAGAAAATAGGCCTGAACGAAGATAGCAGCAAAGAGGGCTTAACGAGATAGACTCAGATGAACTCTTGAAACGAATCACAAGTTCAAGTTCAAGTTCAAGTTCAAGTTTATTTAGGCCGAAGCCAATCACTTTACAATACATATCAACAGTTCAGAAAGTATGAAAAGGAAGAAATAAAAAACAACAGCCACAAAAACAAAACAAATTAAAAAAGAAATACTCATACCTTTGTACCTGACTGGATCCGATGGATAACTCATATCGCCATTTGGTATTTAAAAGCCAGAAATTCTCGCCTTTCAAAACTATATCATCAGCATCTCCAAGGTGTCGAAACCATTAATTTTGATAAACAGGTTATTAATTAGTATTTTCAGCTACATCACGTGACCTAGGAAATCTTGCTCACACGTTGGTTTGTTTACATGCTCTGCTTATGTAGGATTACTCGTCATTTATCAAAATATCCTAGCAATCCCTAGATCACGTGGTGTAACTGACCCGTCTGAAAATACCTCATTTGGTGCCCGATTGTCAAGAAATATGTGCATCCATGTATAATTATGATTAATCGACAAACAATTTATTGTTCTAATCAACTGAATAACATGACTCTTTAAGTTCCACTTAAAGGGTCACTTTAGTTTCACCGACTTCGGGTTTAGTGCTGCTTAAATTAAAAAGAACAGAAAATTAAAGAAAATTGTAATCCTAATACACCATGATATCATTAATTGCTAATAAAGCTAATAAATAATAATAACCAATACTAATATATTAAAGAAAAAACACAACAACACGAAGACTTACCTCATTTTTCGATTTCAATCAATGATTTTCTCCAAACCTAGTTTGGCGAAAGCTTCTGCTACCTCATCGATCGAAATATACTGGTCATTAGGGTTTTTATCACTTTCGGAAAGATCCTCGAAAACTTCCTTTGTCACGCCTGAAGGAAAGAAAAGGAGACAACAGTTTTTGATGCGGCTTTACTATGATACGCTTTTTTGCTTAGTCTACAGATCTGTGACCGTATGCATAATCCATTCGTTAGTTAACGTACTGCGTCAACCACAGTGAACACAACAAAAGTTTTGGGAGTTTTCCGTAGTTACCGCAGTGCGTTAACTAACGGAGGATTTATGCCTACGGCCACAGGGCTCGAAATTCTCCCGGTTTTCAGATTTGGGGAAAACATCTGTAATGTTTAATTTTCCAAACCTGACATTAAATTATAGTAGTGGATCTTATGGATTGTACTATACTATTTCTTGTATGTTCATTGTTCATTGTTCATTGTTCAGGGTTGCAATATCACTGCACTCCGGGCAACCCCATAGGTGCTCCCTTCCCCGATCCAGGATCCAGCGAAGAGTCCATCTACTGATAGTTCCCACAGTTATTTGATTGCGGGCCTTTCGCTCCCTTCCAGACAGTTTGCATTGTCTGCCTTCCCCTTTCTTTATTCCCATCGCCATCATCCGTTGCAGGTGGTGGTAATCTTCCCATTTCCTCTCATCATCCTCCGTCAACTTCCTCATCAGATCTTTCAAAATGTCCTCTTTGTCGTGTTTGATCTGGCCAGAGATCCTGGCATTCCCAGCCAGTCTGTCTGCTAGTTCGTTCCCTCTGACCCCAGAGTGTCCAGGTGAATAAATCCAGGTCACCGATCTGACCTCTGTTGCTTTCAGGCTCTGAACCCATTCATTTCTTAGGCGGCGAGTTTCTACTCTGCGCAGAGTGCTCTGAGAGTCAGTCACAACTTGTATGTCAGTGTACTTAATTATTATTTTTAGTATTACATGCACTAGCCCTTCCATTTTACACTTCTGAATCTCTCCATGGGGTGTTAAGAGTTAGAGACTAAACAATTATTGACCAGTCAGTTAGAAGCTACTGGGTGTCATTGTGTAACAGTCTTTCATGTCGAGCCTGAAAAGGAATTGTTTAAAAATGACTCAAAAATATACAAAATACTAGTGATTGCGTTGGGGATCTATATTAGTAGATAAATCCAGACTGATTTGTTAGACTACAGTGTGATAAAAAATAAATAGCTTAGTGACTTTAAAAAAAAAAAAACAACTCCGATATAGTATAGCTCGACGGAAGTATTGCAATTTTTCCAGCTATTTGCCCCTCCTTACGGTGAATTTTTTTTTTTTTAGGTATATGTCCAGTGCTTTAAGAAATCATTCTTACAAAGCTACATAAAGAACGAGGAACTGACCGTTCCTTAAGTTTTCTGTCTCATAGTAAGGCCATCGAGGAACGAGGAAGTGACCATTCCTTTAGTTTTCTATGTCTCATAGTAAGGCCATCGAGGAACGAGGAACTGACTATTCCTTTAGTTTTCTATGTCTCATAGTAAGGCCATCGGTTTTCTATGTCTCATAGTAAGGCCATCGAGGAACGAGGAACTGACCATTCCTTTAGTTTTTTATGTCTCATAGTAAGGCCATCGAGGAACGAGGAACTGACCGTTCCTTTAGTTTTCTATGTCTCATAATAAGGCCATCGAGGAACGAGGAACTGACCGTTCCTTTAGTTTTCTATGTCTCATAGTAAGGCCATCGAGGAACGAGGAACTGACCGTTCCTTTAGTTTTCTATATCTCATAGTAAGGCCATCGAGGAACGAGGAACTGACCATTCCTTGAGTTTTCTATGTCTCATAATAAGGCCATCGAGAGCTTCATCGGAGTATAGTCTCAGTTGAGCTGATTAATGACGAAACACTCTCGTGATTCTGTAAAGCTTGCTACCTGCTTGCTCTTTTACATTCCTGTTCTTAGCTTTACAGCAGTTGGTTTTTTTTTTTTCTTTACTTTTGCAGTTTCTTCAGAGATAGACTAGTCTAGTCTACATCCATTTTCTTCTTATTTGAAAGTGAACTGTTGGGAACAGCAGTGAGACCGGTCAACAAGCAGAAATCGTGATGGAAGTTGTACGAGCAAACTAATAATAATAATAATGCGGTTTATAAGTCTCATATCCAGGCTAATGCCCGCTCATGCGACTTCACATTATTATTACCCCAGCAGGCCTGATCACTCTAGCACTTTCTCGACTCCCTGGGGAGCATACAGTGCCGCTGCCATTTATAGGCGCTGATCACTAGCATTCTGACAATATCTTCCACTGCCTATAGCCAGGTACCCATTTTACAGACGGGTGGACTGAGGAAAGTGTGAATGAAATGCTTTCCCAAGGCACTTACAACATGACCGTGGTCAGGAATCGAACTCAGGACCTTTAGATCTTGAGTCCAACGCGTAGCCATTAGGCCACGCTGCTTCACGGGGGATAATAGAAGAGTATGAGAATGTTGCAACAGATCTGTGGAGCCATAGGCAGATAATTCTGAAAAGTTAAAAAAAAGGAACAACAAAACAAATAGGCATACACTGATTTATTTCCGGTGAGACAACAATGCTTACCTTGCAGTTGAGGAACACGTTCCAGCTCAGTAATGGTAACCTTACCATTATGATCCGTATCAATTATCTGATAAAAATTGAATAAAGGTGGATGGAGGGAGGGAGGGATGGATTGATGGATGGACGGACGAACGGATGGATGGATGGATGAATGGATGGATGGATGGACGGACGGACGGATGGATGGATGGATGGATGGATGGATGGATGGATGGATGGATGGATGGATGGAAGGTGCACATACATACAGACAGGCAGCAGGCAGACAGAAAATCATAGAAAGATAGGGAAGGACGGACGGATAGAGGAAAGAAGATAGAAAGGAGGATAGGAGGGACAGACAGACAGACAGACAGACAGACAGACAGACAGACAGACAGACAGACAGACAGACAGACAGACAGACAGGCAGGCACGAAGATAGGCAGGCAGATAGTCAGACATAGATAGATAGATAGATAGATAGATAGATAGATAGATAGATAGATAGATAGATAGATAGATAGATAGATAGATAGATAGACAGACAGACAGACAGACAGACAGACAGACAGACAGACAGACAGACAGACAGACAGATAGCTAGATACATAGATAGATAGATAGATAGAGAGAGAGAGAGAGAGAGAGAGAGAGATACATAGATAAATAGATAGATTTAGAAACTGTAAAAGAACATCCTGAGCGTAAGACTGCCATAGAAGCGTACAAATGATCCGTGTTTTTTTTGTTTTTGATATGAGATAATGAACAATGCATACTATTTTACTTATTTATCACTCTACATTTTCCCTTACCGTGGACACTATTACATTCGACGATTATACATTTTGAGCTTTTCTCGCCTGATTCGGTTGAAGCCAAATATAGAACTTATGCTACAAAATTTTGCAAATAGCTTGCATTAGAGTTGTTAAAATAAAGCTTTATTTCAAACCAGTTGTAAATTTTTTAGGCATAATCAGAACTATAGATTCACAACGATATTCATGGCATTGATCTCAGAGAAAAGTGGAAACTATTTATCTGATTTGGGTTGATACGCTTGAAAGATGAATACATGAAATGGTTAAACCGTGTTGCTTTCATTTTCAGGTAATTTCATATCTTTGCACATTTTTTTTCTCTATGGCAGGAAAGTTCTAATATCACTTCCAAATAAGGATTACCTGTTTAGCTGCAGCAAGTTCCAAGAGGAAACAAGAAAATATATACCCCATACGTTTACTTTTAGACCTAATATGCGGAAATATAAAGACCTTATGATATGTACCTGCCATGATGTACTAAAGAACCTGTGTAAATTCATCAAAATTGTACTTAATAGTTGTAAACCATAAAACTGAATGCCTTCTGTGATACCAGCCGATAGCACCTACACTTAACAGCAACTGTTACTATATTATTTGCCTGTCCATTCCATTTTTTCTTTTTTTTTTTTTAATACGTATTGTTGTTACTAATGTTAATGCTCATGTGTTTCTTTGTAAAACCTGAGTAATAAATAATCTTGAATCTTGAATCTTGAATCTTGATGGGTTCAAAAGCATGCCCTTCAGTTAGTTTGAATTTCTATGGACAGAATGAACCATTGATTTTAGAATGTCCAAAACGGCATTGTTCTTTTGTCGCTACATTAGATACCACCTGGTATAGCCGAATAGGGCGGAGTGATATGGGGACACAAGAGTAAGATGTGTTTTCAATGTGATGTTACAGACATAGTACTGGTTTTTAGCAAGATAAGCGCTGAAATAATGCTGTGGTGAGGATAAGTCAGAATACACAAAAGTCTTGTTGCTGGTCCACTGGATGAACTGAAGTTTAACACACACCAATATTATTCATACACAAAACCTACAAGTGTAAAATTAAGCATGAAATACATTGTCATGATCACCTTAGATAAAGATGTTCCTATGATTCCTTAGTAAAACGCATATTATATTAATATACATTAATTAAAAGCATCTGGTGTATAATCCGCAGATGATGCTGTAAAAGCAGTACAAGTAAGTGCGCCATCCGAAGTGGTGGCTGACAGCCTTGACAACAACATAACTGCGGTATTATGAGTTAATATGGGATCAAACTGCCCAATATATTTCCAGTCATGGGAAAAGGTGTGTACAGCCTAAGACAGATCACCCCTGAGTATCGTGACTGGAAGGGTGGTGAGGCCTCGTGTGCATATGTCCATTTTCAGGCGCGAGTTTTCGATTGGTATTGTAAGGACAGACATTGGATAGGCATATGACCCATGCCTGCCCAATGAACAGAGGGCAAATAAAATTTAATCAAAAAAGAAATTTTAAAAAATAGGGCGTCTGATGCAGTCTTACCTGCGAGATTACAATTCTTGCATGACTTGATGTAGGTGTTGGGATGATAAAGATTTAAATGACTACCGACTCTGAAAATATGCAGGCAACATTGGGTGTTGACTTATATTGGTCAGTCGTCTAGTTTATAGTTGCTTAATCTACAGTATGTCCGCCACATTTGAATCCGGCATTATATACAATATATACGCATCTCATTGCCAAGCGCTGTGTGCGGCGATCGAATTTAGCGGTCAGGTGTCAGCTGAACTGCTGGCAGGCAACAAGTGCACCAGTCATTATCCGTAACAGTTGTCACGTCGCCACCAGGAGGCTGGGCCTTTGGCTTCTCGGATAAACTCTTCTTTGAGACGATTTTGCTTTAGATATGTCTGTTCTGTCCGTTGTATTCCTTGAAGATTATGTAGAACTGATTGTCATAGATACCTTTGTGCATCATGTGATGCCTGCCAGCGTACCACTCCCAAAGGTAAGACACCACCTGTGCCGTTAGGTAAAATGCCATTAATAGACATTCCTTTCCAGAGAGTAGCAGTTGACTTGGTTGGACCCATTACCCCAACAACCGATCCACCTTCTCACCAATTGTTGTCTTTTTTCATTTACTTCGTAACCGTTGAACTAATGGTCGAGATTAAGATTTTGCCATATTCGTCAACCTTGATAGCTGATCTATTTGTCGAATAAGTATTATAGCTGTATTTTGTGTCTACATACGTTAAATTTGACTGTCTTTTAAAAATTTCTTCAAAAAAGAAAAGGTTAAATTTTATAAATATTACATGGCATGGTTGCACTAATGTGTGTGTGTGTGTGTATGTGTGTGTGTGTGTGTGTGTGTGTGTGTGTGTGTGTGTGTGTGTGTATGTGTGTTTGTTTTGATTCCACGCAATTTAGATATAGGCCATTTTTAATAAGTGTGCCAAATTTCTAGTCTGCAGCTTATCTAAAAATACCCGTATCTAAGGATGGAAGTAGGGAATCCCTGAAAATTCCATGTCTCGGTCGTCAGTGGAGCTGCAACAATGATTTAAGTATCAAGTTAAAGGGAGGCAATACTCTTTTCCAGAGACTGTGATATACATAACATAGTGAACAACTTATCCCTATGAGTCATTTGATTTCTATGCAAAATTAAACACCCAGCTGCTGAATGGTACATTCTTCTCCCCTAAAAGGTGATGATCTCAGAACAAGTGTCTTTAACGATGGCACCAACTGTTTGACATCAGTTCCGCCCATGACTCTTAGGTACCTTTATGTACGATCCTCTGGAGGCTGCCTCTGAGTTGAAGTTCATCAGAGTTTATTTGTATTGATTCTTTCAAGATCTTGCGGTAAAGTGTAAAGATTTTTTTCCCTTCCGTTTAATAGTAACTGACAAAATTTTGTGTCTTGGCGCAGAATTATCAGAAACTAGCAACACTTTCTGGTGATAAATGAAGTACTGTACCTTTATATCCAGACAGAAAATTAGGAAACGCCTCCATAGAATCATGCATAAACGTGTCTAAGAGACGAGGATGAAATCAGGTATAAGAAAAAACAACTGGTGCCATTGCAAATGACAACTGCTCTAAGATCATCACCTTTGGGGAAGAAAATTGCACCTTTCAGCACTTTGGTGTGCAAGTTTGCACAGGAATCCACCTCATTCATGATGACAAGTCGCACACCATGTCACGAGCATTACATCCTTTGGAAAAGAATAGTGCCACCCCTTAAAAGTCTTCAAAAGAGCTCTCAGTGATGTGTGTAAAATAAAACTTGAAAAGTGCGACATAATTACCGCTTGGTGGGAACTGTCCCATACAACTCTATGAGCACTGGAATAAGTTTGTTTTTTTTTTTTAACAATCGTTTGAGTGAACTGTAAGTTGGAGTTTCCTCTGTCCTTGGAGGAAACTGTCACATATAGCTATGAGCACTGGAACAAGGGTTGTTTTTTCTGTGTGTGTTTTATTTAACAATCGTTTGAGTGAACATCATTTTTGAGTTGATTTTCACGTTTGAGTGAACGTTTGAGTTGCACCATCTGTCCTTGGAGTCCTGTTAGTTGAAGAGCTTCTGTTGGCATGTGTAATGCCATCAGTGATCACTGGGTTATAGTGACACATTAGACAGACAGACAGACAGAAAGACAGACAGACAGACAGACAGACACGGACGTAGGTAAGTGGATGGGTGGAGCAATGGATGGATGGATGGATGGATGGATGGATGGATGGATATATTTGGATATCTTACCGTCAAGAACTCCTTGAATTCTTGCTTTGTAATATTCCCGTCTCGATCCCTGTCGGTGATAACTCTCAGTGTTTTTATAATCTGAACGTTTCTCGCCACTGGATCTGAATCCCAGATTATTCTATCCGCTAGCATTAGAGCAAGAAGACCGAGGAAAATGGCGTGCTTGAACATGTTGCTGTAATAGAGATTTTGATAAATAAAGAACCAGCGATTTTAAAATGCTATTGCAAAATATGCTGTAGGTATAGAGAGATCTGAAGCGGAAAAGAAGAAAATGGCATTAAAGACAGTTTCTTCGCCACATAGACTTTTACTAGACCATTTCAAACACGTGCTCTTTTTGTTGGACTATAATGTGCTGAAGTTATGTCGTTTGATCTACCTGTTAGTCTTAAGCGAAAGGGAAAAAAAATAGAACCTAAAACACCAGACGGCCGTCAAAATTTCACCGAATACAGTAAAATATTCACAAATGTCGCGTTGTTATTTGTATTTGCCTCGTAATATGTTGTATTTGCGTCATATGGATTGTAAGACGAGTAACTGGACTATGGTTTCGACATACAAAGTCGGAAAAAGCCACCCAAATTTTGTAATGATTTCCCCGACTTCCCTCTATTCCTACTCCTACCTCTCATCCTGTTATAGTGGCAATGGGTCATTTTCCAGATATTAAGGAGAGCGGACAGGTCCTGAAATTCGAAGATTTCAATAAAAATATCGATTCTGCGATTATTCCATTTTCGTCAAGTTCAACTATTTGTGCTTATAATTTTACCTATTCGATAGCTTATTATGTCCCCTTTTTCCTCTCTAAATGACCCTTTTCCTGAAGGAGGGTCACCAGAAAATGATACCCAAACAGCACTCAAACGGTAAACATTACTCACGTTTGTGGGGCCTTTGCAGACACAAAAATGGAATATATCGGCGCAAGAACGGTATCGCCGAAGCAAGAAAAAACGCCAGAAAACAGGAGGCTGAAGAGGGACGGCCAGTCTATCAAGCTGGACAACATTACTGAGGCATTTATACCACAATTTGTCATCAAAAAGTGTTTAAAAAAATATTGTATAAATTTCAAACGCGATTTTCTCGAAAACTATTTTTTTAAACACTCTTTTCCCTAAGGCTTTGTAACTACTGGACCGATTGACTTGAAAATTAGTATCTATCTTCCTTGAACCATGTAAAATAACAGTATGCATCGTTTTGTCCCCCACCCCCCTTTTTTTGGGGTGAAAAATTGAGGAAAAATCGGTATTTTCTACATGTACATTTCAAAAGCCAATAGCTGACTTCCTATTAGAGATATAAAAGAAACGATGCACATGTTTGTTTAACAGATAATGGAATGTATTTGTACCAAATTTCAGATTGTTTTGTTGAAAACTGTCCGAGCCTTAGGGTTTTGAAAATGATCATTTTTCCGATGCAGTAATTCAAGATGGCGGTGCTGTCATGGCGGCCATCAGGAAAATTCAAAATTTTTATACTGTTTTTCCCTAATTCGGGCACGCTGAATCCGATTATAAAGGTTAAAATTGTCCATTGCCAATAGTGTAGAACTTCACTTCCAGGACCCCCCCCCCCCCNCCCCCCCCTTTTTAACTCCTTTGAATCCAATTAGGTGCCGCTTAAGATGTGCAGGTATATTTCACGTTTCTCGTTCTATGTCCACTGCAACTTTTAATATCAATAGCATTCATATTTCATGATTCCATGCAACAAAATTCAAAGCTAGAGTCCTAGAAGTACTTTGACCTATCATGTGAAAATTTGGCACCCAACATCTGGGGGAGAAATCCAGATTAACCCTTTGAAATTAGTATGCGTAAAGAGCAATAAATGCGACCACCGGCTGACGATGGTAATCTGCGCAAAGGATTATTTTGTTCTTTATCATTTTTAATTTCAGAGACGTTCGTGATATTGTTGTTTGTTTGACATCAGTTTGAAATTTTAGAGTATTGTTTATGATATCTCAGAAAAGGCACATTCCTCTGCATAATAATATCCTTAACCGGTTCTCAGATTTGTAAAGCCAAATAGCAGAAAACGGCCACAAGGCCTTTTCGCTCATAGTGTGGTTCGAGAGTTATCGTCCAGGAAATAATGGTGCATGCGAAAATACCATATCATTTCATGAATTATATAGAAGAGATAAGGCCTCCGCGCAGGCACCCCTCGAATTATATAATGACCCAATTGAACGCCACCTATCACGGCGGCCATGTGTAGACGGTGACCCATTTCTCACTGTTTACCAGCGTAAGGGGTTCCCCGCCCTTCTATTTATAGCCTGAGCTCAACCAATCACCGTTGGACAGACCCTGCGAATAGCCGCATGTTACCAGCGTGCGCTGCGCCGTTTAGACCAGTCACGAGTGGCAAAGCCTACGAAGCACCACGTGATAATCCGGTAAAACCACAAAAGCCCAAACCCCAAGCGAACAAAAGTGGTAATAAGTAACATTAAGAATTCCTACTTAAAAAAAAAAAAACCCACGTTTTTAGATGTGAATGATACATTTCTTTGGACTATGGTCTTTTCAGCGGAAAATAAAAAGTAAAATTCAATTTTATTTTCGCCTAGATATTATATCTGTTTATGTTTATATATATATATATATANAGAGAGAGAGAGAGAGAGAGAGGAAGAGGATAAAAGAGGAGAAAGAGCAAAAGAGTATATTGCAGAAACAGCAAGAAGCCCCTCACGATATGCTGGGACCCGGCTTAAGTCGAAATTACTGCATTATTGAAAATAAGAAACATAAGTTATTGTTAAAATTCACCAATTAAATATTGAGACAGGACGGTAGCCCTCTAAAGGCATTGAAAACAAAATCTTGACAGACCGACATTCCGCTCAATCTTTGCAAACTACCCTATAGGCCTATTCCCGAAGTATAGTTCAATTGGGACCAATGCACTATTAACTTTAAAGAGAACTTACACTCTTTATTATGCAATTCTTAAACTAAGTCCTTACTATACCTGACGATTTCAGTCCTTGCACTGGTTGAAATTTCAGATGTGCTGAGATCACTTTCCTCTGCAGAAGACTTGTCAAGAGCGAAGACTTGGAGAGAAGTCGACTAAGCAGCCGTCCAGCCTTGCCTTATATCTAATTTTCACCCTCATATCTAAATCATGATCTTCATCCCCAGTCTTTTCTGCATCATTTGTCAAAAGTGAATTTACATGTGTCCACCGATGGTGTAGACTTGATAAACCGTTCACGTAATATACATCAAAGACTTGATTCGGACATAAACTTTCTACTAGTGCGGAACGAAAATTATTACTGTGGCATCAAAGGGGCTTCACTTTGACACTTCTGTCTATGATGGGTTATCTGGAACTCAAATATATATAAAGATATCATTAGCCAGTACATGCAAGTACTCACATATTAAGCACACGACAGCTGTAACGAGATGGTGAGACTGCTTGTTGCCAGTTGTTGCACGCTGCAATTACAGCTGATGCAACAATCGGAAAAAAATCATGTGGATGAATTAAGTTTGGTGATGATTAGGTTTAAACGAAATTAAGCTGGCAACAATGCCAGCTCGAATAATACCTAGGTGGTAAAGTACCCTATTGTCCAACCAACCAACCAACCAACCAACCAACCAACAGCCATACCATACCATACCATACCATACCATACCATACCATACCATACCATACCATACCATATCGTACCGTACCATACCATATCGTACCGTACCGTACTATACCGTATCATACCGTATCTTACCATACCATACCATACCATACCATACCATACCATACCGTACCATACCATACCATATCGTACCGTACCGTACTATACCGTATCATACCGTATCTTACCATACCATACCATACCATACCATACCGTGCCGTACCGTACCATACCATACCATACCATACCATACCATACCATACCATACCATACCATACCATACCATACCATACCATACCATACCATACCGTACCATACCATACCGTACCATACCGTACCATACCGTACCGTACCATACCGTACCATACCGTACCGTACCGCACAATACAATACAATACAATACAATACAATACAATACAATACAATACAATACCACGCCACGCCAGGCCACGCCATGCTATGCCATACCGTATCGTACAGCACAGCACAGCACAGCACAGCACAGCACAGCACAGCACAGCACACAAGACAAGACAAGACAAGACAAGACAAGACAAGACAAGACAAGACAAGACAAGACAAGGCAACGCAAGGCAACACAACACAACACAACACAACACAACACAACACAACACAACACAATACAATACTCTTGGTACACAAATAAATTCATCGGGTCAGTATGAAAGTGAAAAAAAAAAGGAACTGAAATCCGATTTTTCCTCAGATATCTGATCTTTTATATCCCATTACAGGCCTATAGTACTATTCCTTCAATATGTTATTGGGTAGTAACGCCTTCTTGGTTAATTTCGTGACGCGAGGCACTTCGGGTCCAGCCTCCAGCTGGCTGCGTAACCATTGTTACGGATAATGATTGTTGACGGGTTATGTCTGCCGGCCGGCCGGTCAGCTGACACTGAGCTGCAAAATTTGACCGCCGCACTCAGCTCTCGGCAAAGAGATGTGTATAATATAATATTCTATTAATCTATTGCTGCATTCAAACGTAGCGAGGAGACTGTAGAAATAACCCTGTCTCACCATCATGAGGGTTTCTGCACAAATGCGTTCAGCAACGCTTCTCTGCTAATGCCCTGCATGCATAGCCACATTCGAACAGCAAATGTAGGTCAAAACTTTGGTGGGGACGTAAAGATTCTATCCGTGCGGAACTAAATTTATTACCGTCACACCAAAGGGGCGTTTTTGAACTTCACTGGCCTGTTAGTTGCTGCGACCATAGATATGTAACAGATACATTTATAATTAAACTGTGCATGCAAATCACTCGCAGTTGAAGTACGCAAACAGAGGCAACGAGATCATTAGATTACTTCTAGCCCTGTTAACAAGGAACTGTTCACGATAATTGTAGCCTACTTTAGACGACCCAACATTTGGTGTCTGTTGTACGCTACTTGGCAATTGTAACAAATTTAAACTGTAACTGCATCGTTGGCCTTGTATTGTTGGGCCAGCCTGCTCAACCAACCAACCAACCAACCAACCAACCAACCAACCAACCAACCGACCAACCAGCCAACCAACCAACCAACCAACCAACCAACTAACCACCAACCAACCAACCAATCAACCAACCAACCACCCACCCAACCAACCAACCAACCAACCAACCAACCAACCAATCCACACGCTCACCCAAACAATAATTAACCGACTGACTGACCTTTTGCCAATGCGATGGACCGACCGACCGACTGACCGACTCATTCACCCAAATTCCCAGATATCACTACAGTTAGAGACGTTTCGTGATGCAGATTTTATTTTAATGCACACTGCATACACATTTATTAACATTTTCCCATGCCTGTGTTTCAGTGGGTCAGAAGCTCAAAACTATACAAATTACGACTTAAGTTCCCAACTCCGAGAAGGATTCTTTGAGCTGATATTTAAGCTGATGCACTTTGCCCTACGGTCTGTTACAAGGCATTTGACAAGTGCTAAATCTTTGTCAATAGCTTTGTGACATTCAAGAAGGTTACTGACAGGAAACAAACAAACAAGCAAACAAACACACAAACAAACAAACAAACACAAACAAACAAATGTGTATGATATAGCTATCTCCTTTCGTTTTTGTTTTTTTTTGAGATACCACGTGATACATTGAAAGGGGTAAACAAGCTTCCTTAGTAACAGCAGTAGCCGTATGCATAATCCGTATATAATAATATATTAGTTAACGCACTGCGGTAACCATGGGAAACTCCCAAAACATTAATGATGTTCCCTGCCGTTACCACATTACGTTAATTAACGCACAAATTATGCATGCGGCCACTGGTCCGCACAGAAGGCCAGAATAAGTCTTTCTCCAAGCAGCAGTTTTAGTTAACAAAATCAGGAAAGAATGACAAATAAACTGTCGTGTGGTTCATAAATCCTGGGAAACGGCTGGATATCACTGGAATCTACAGACTATATATAAAGATGAATTTGGGAATCTGTCTTTCTCTGGTTCATAAATCCTGGGAAACGGCTGGATATCACTGGAATCTATAGACTATATATAAAGATGAATTTGGGAATCTGTCTTTCTCTGGTTCATAAATCCTGGGAAACGGCTGGATATCACTGGAATCTATAGACTATATATAAAGATGAATTTGGGAATCTGTCTTTCTCTGGTTCATAAATCCTGGGAAACGGCTGGATATCACTGGAATCTATAGACTATTGGGAATCTGTCTTTGCTCCTCCGTTATTGTGGGTCGTGGAAGATCCAGATTTTTAGGATGAAGTCAGGACTTTCCTAACTGTGTTCTAGTCGGGTAAAATCGGCAGCATACCACTTGTCTTGTTTTTCCTTGTTTAAATTATTTCTATATGGATTAATTCCAATTGCCCTTCATGGTCCAGCATTTTCATGAGTCTAATGCATTCGTCTATGATGTCTTTCGATACGCAAGGTATTTTATGCCTCTCGTGCTTCGCCTGTCTGTCTCGCTTTGACAATGGGGCATGTAGACGCTAGATCTCAGCCATATTGCTCCCATTTGTAAAATGGGGAGTTAGTCTTGTAATCATATGAATCTGCATTTTATTACAATAATAATATAATTCTTTATATGACTGGAATAACAATACAATTCTGGATGTTACTATGCTGTCCTGTTAATGCATCCTAACTATTTTACACACACAAATTATCCTAACTATTTTTTTGTTTTGTTTTTGTGATCGATTAGGAGTATGGGACTTTAAACGGATTAGAGAATTCACGGTAACTCATATAAAGTATATTTTTGATTATCCGTTATAATGCAAAATAAAGGTCGCTCGCCTCAGTCTGCGGACCTATGCAGGGCAGCGAAGACAGTGCGCATTGCTTAAGAAACTTGCTTGCTGTTACCTTCTGCAATCGATTTAGAAGCATGAAGCTTTTACACTGCACAAAATTCACGTGCTCGTTATTACTGGAACTTACATCTTCTTCCGGTGTGTTCTCACAACAGTGTCACATATCACCCTAGAAACAGGCGATCACATTAGCAATTAAAGGAAAATTGGATCAGACGATGTTAAACCATATGATACCATATTATTTGAATAAAGCAGTCTTTCACGAGTCTGTCAACATGATGCAACGCCCCTGCCCGCCCTAGACAAATGCACACGGTCATTTTATGCAAATTTCGAATTCGTTCACCCTATTGTGCGCGTTGTGGTCATAAGCTTACGTCAAATACGTTCTAGCCACACGGTCAAGCTGCCTAACCAGTGCTCCGGGGACGGGTGATAAGTGATAACACATAGGTGTGAATCGTTTATGCTCCTGTAAACAACAGATCTGTCCAAAAAAAAAAAAATCAAGCTAAAGCAATAAAAATGCAAACTACTTTATCTAGCTTACTCAGTTGACCTTAATGTTTGAATTTGGATGACCAGATTCTTACCTGAAGTTGAATAATACATTGACAGGCAAAGGTGTGTGTGAGGTTGCAAGAACCTCAGTGACGTCAGTGTATTAACCACACGTCTTTGCTGCTCGGGGAAGAGGAAAAACTCTTGACCAAAGGGCCAAATCTCGGTCACTCGAGCCTCCTTATTGCGTCATAAAACACAAGGGCGCCGGTAATCTTTCTTCGCAATATTGCTTCCGTGGGCATCACAGATAATTCTCAGAAAAAAAAAAAAAGCACTGGAAAACGAAAACTTATTTTTAAAATTTGTGTCCACCTCAAGGGAGCAAAGTTACAGCGACAAGGAGACAGCAAAGCAAAGTATTGATCTTATCTGTGTTAACGTCCATTAAGAGACGAGTTTCACTTGATCCCCAAAGAGACATCTATGACACTTGGAGGGCAAATGAATACCCAGCATTGGGGACCTTTTTGTCAAAATGTATGCCCAAGATAGAGATAATGTACCCTGAATGATCTGGAGCAGCATTACCACATAAGGATTTCAACCTCAAACGATAAAACACATTTATATAGATGGACTTAAGAACAAGTCAGCATGAAAGAGCCCACTGCTGACTGTTGCCATGCGTCATCAACATTATATGTAAGACAAGAATATAAAACCTGGTCGATGGTTGCCTCAAAGAAAACCTCAGATTTAACGCCTTGTGACATGTAGAGTTATCTTCCTGGTTCAAGAAAATCACTCGTCAGTATCATGTGAGTATTATGTTGTGGGAACACATCACAAAATGCAATTTGAATATTATTATGCTATAGTGTGGTCCTTATGTTGGGAATGAGCAAACTTTCCAATCTCTGTCCTACGCTACTCTTTGTAGTGCATCTCATTACCACAGGTTTAAGCAGGTATTTAAGAGCTCATTTCACGCAGCAGGAAGGTAGGTCTACACTTGGAATATCTCCAGCCAAGGAACGGGTGGTGTTAAATGTAGAATTTGTCTGAGATATGAGTCACTCAAAGGTCAGGCTTTATACCAGCGGCTCACAGAAAACGTTAACGCCGGGCAACAGTCAACAATGGCACATTCATACTGACCTGATTTCAAGTTCAACCGCTAATGTTTTTGGCTGATGTCGTAATGCGGTAATGTTGCTCCAGCTGATTAACCAGATCAGTGAAAGCACATTATTACTTTCCCGGACACAAATTTCCAGTCATATTGCTCCCGAAAAGTGTGGCCTTCCACCTGTCTTCAATTTCTTATAGGTGATCAAAGCTTGCAGGTGTAGCCTTGCACTTGCTGATATGATTGCATGTTTTATAGTGATATGTGAAAGTGCTATGAAATAGTGCAATTATTCAGATACAGGGTCCAGAAGCAAAAAGGACGTCATCATGTTTCCATCAATAAATCGGGACGCTTCAGAGCTTGTGAGTGAATCTTGATCTTGCAAGCATGAGACCTCTTCTCATCCAGCTGCCATGTCTCTTCTCATCCAGCTGCCATGTCTCTAGTCTGATGCTTACGACATCACGTCGGCATGCTCAGTAGTTTGGGGAATAACACCGCTAAGCCCAGAGCTTCCGGTATCAAATTCTTAATCGGCGGAAACATCCAACATCATATTTCCAAACCTCAGGGCTTGCAATATCAAACTTCCTGAACATCTGGCGCCACACGTCAAAGCCCCAGAACCCCAAACATCAAATCACCAAACCTGATGGCTTACTACATCGAACTTCCAACCATTAGAACACTTTCTAATAAAGTGTCAATCCTCAGACCTTCATTTATCAAACGCCAGTCTTCTGATATTCTGCCATCTGGGCAGTGATTAAACCTTTGGATATCTAAGCAAACCATAGATCATCAAAATAATGTCCGACCAAGCCTAAGGGCTTTCAGAAATGAGCAACCCCAAGCTCTTGACTTTTAGCCAACAAGTCCCATAGTTTCCAACTTCTGAGAAGCTCTCAGGAAACAGCTCAAGAGTTGGAACGTCCCGAGTATACCTTATAGTTCGCGGCATCAAATCATAAAGCTCTTTTATCTTTAACATTTTACGTTGAAGTAAGGTCACCTATGAAACAGTTAGTAATCTTCTAGCCCAAATAAACACAAACAGGTGGATGTCCTCATAATGCATGCATGACTTTTCTCTCCATGTCCGCTTTAGTAATTGTTCAGTGTTCTTTAAAGTAAGTAGATAAAGCGAGAGAACGAGAGAGAGAGAGAGAGAGAGAGAGAGAGATTGTACCTTCCGGTGCACCAAATGCAATTCTTCATTATGCGATTGTGAAATGACTGTATCTGTTGTCCCCCATCCACCTAATGAATGGAAATGAGATTCTGTCTCCTTCTGTCAATCTTTCCTCTTTTTTTTTTCTGCCATCTTTCTATCTGATGCCGTATCCTTACCTCCCTGAACCACTCGCTCTCTCATCCTCATTTTTCTCTCGCTGTTTCTCTCTCTCACTCTCTTTCACTTTCTCTCTCTCTCTCTTTTCTCTCTCTCTCTCTCTCTCTCTCTCTCTCTCTCTGTGTGTCTCTCTCTCTCTCTTTGTCTTTATCTCCTCGTAACAACTACCACGTTGATGAGAACATATATTTTACAATATACTGTGACGGCGGTGAACAATGGTCTTAAATTCTGCCCAGCTGAACTACTAAACTTTGCTCCAGTAACAGATGGTATCCACAAAGAGTTGTTATTATCCAAGCCATATATTCCTCCGAGCACGTGATACCTGGAAGATGATTGATTGACACGGCCACTCGATCATAGGAAAGGTTCAAAGCCTGTCGACCAGATGTTACAACTCCAATGCTGGCTTAATGGCTCCATCAAACTTTGAAACTGCTGATACAAAAAAATGAAAATTATATTCAGCCAATGAGGTATTTTCAGTTACACCACGTGATCTAGGGATTGCTAGGATGTTTTGATAAATGACGAGTAATCATACATGAGCGGAGCATGTAAACAAACCAACGCGTGAGCACGATTTCCTAGGTCACGTGATGGAGCTGAAAATGCCTAATAGTGGCCGTATGCATAATCCTTACGTTAGTTAACTTAATGTGATAACCACTAGAAACTCGCAAAACATTAGTAGTGTTCACTGAAGTTAACGCAATACGTTAATTAACGTGTGGATTATGCATATGGCCACAGAACTTTATAATTATTATTGTTCAACATGGTCTGACTAACCCAGTGAACTCATGATGTATGCATAATATCCATGTTTACAGCGCCTGTCTAGTGAGTGGTATGGCTATGAAACATCGCCTAAGGCCCTTGACAGACGAGATGTAAAAAGCGCAGCAGGAATTACTGCGCAGTCTGGAGATACACTGTGGCAAATGGGTGCGGTCACACGAGCGTCAGGCAGTAGTTTCAGTCCTGGTGTAGCAGATGTGTGTCGCCCACATTCTGGTACGCCGCGACACTCACCATGACCAAAGCCACCCTGACTTTCCGATCGTCCATGTTGAACTGAGCCGTAGCGTTAAATGTCTCCCGTCACAAAAGTAAGCGACGACACTTTCTGCGCAGAATTTACTGCGCGACAATTGTAGCTCGTCTGTCAAGGCACTAACTGTTCGAATTAAAAACGAAAAGTACTTTTTTTTTTTTTTTATCCCAACCCTTAGCATGCAGCTGCTTCCTCCCCCTCACCTTTTTCCACTCCAGGTGCACAATGGTGAAAAGCATAAAACACAACAACTCAGGTTGGAATACAACACTCTCACAATTAATTCATATATATGTTAGCAAGAGTAGTTGATATTGAAGAGAAACGATAAGAAATGGATCAAGAACAATTGTATATACAGAAGGCTTGTACATGGGAAAAAAATCCGCGTGTAGGAGAAATATATTGTACGATGTAAATATGGATACAACAATAGATTGTTGTGTGTTGCTGCTGATTTATCTTGTTCTTTGGCGACTCTCCCAGATTCTTGGACACAAAGTGTGTGTTAAAAACAGATATATAATACATAAATGCATGTACAACACTGGAACAATTCAGCATGTAAAGGAAAGGTATAACATGTCAACATGAAGTCAAAATAACTGAGTACATACAGAGAAAAACTCCATGACTTATAATGGAAATAAAAATCATTTTAACCAAAATTAACGGTCCTGCCCCGACCCAAATTTATTCAGAAATCTTCCCTTGTGACCAAACATCTTGTTAAGCAGCATCAGTAAGCTGAAGACGTTGTGGATGGACTACATGAAGTAGGTCAAACATAGCATGAGAGTGGTGGCTGGGGATGAGGAGGTAAAACTTTGCTCTTCCAGAACTTCTGGTGAACCATGTAGAACAAAGGAGCAGAACAATGGCAAACTGACGCTATCATTATCGTTTTATTGAAATCAAAAGTTGTTTCTTAACAAAAACCGATCAGAAGTTGTTTCTTAGCAAAGATACTAGAAGCAGTGTCGTATGATTTTATTATCGGATGAGTTATATTTCTTCAATAAAACAGATAACTTTTGTTGCTGCTGTTGTTGTTGTTGTTGTTGTTGTTGTGTTGTTGTTGTTTTGAAACTACTGTTCTTCAAAGGCGATTTAAAACGACCAGAAGTAGATACTGCCCATTTTACATATTTATTATTTTATTGTGTTATTAAAATTATATTGTGTACATTGATCTGACCATTGCGTCGTCCCCGTCTCTAAATCTTTTCTGACCAAGGGACATACGAATAATATATCATTATCTTTCATTCTTATGTCCCTTGACTAAAAGCCGAAAGAGAAAGCCGATTGAAAGCTGAACGTTACACAAGCCCAAATGATTTCACTTTATAACACAAGAAATTGAAAACTGCTGTGGCCCCTGCCCTAATAATAATGATAATAATAATAAAGAATATTTATATAGCGCCCACTCCCCATAAATGAGCTCTAGGCGCTTGACAAAGTTGAAGATCTCACTTTCTATCTTTCACACATTCTCTTCAAAAAAATTCAGATACACAATCATTTGTACTGACTCAAGCTCACATTATCATTCAACAGAGGCAGAGCTGGAACTTATGGGTAGGAATTACAGCAATATTTCTGAAATAAATAGGTTTTGAGTTTTCTTTTGAAGCTTTCAATGGTATTTGATGATCTTAATTCATTTGGTAGAGAGTTCCAAACTGATGGTCCTGGTGATGTAAATGCTCTCTCTCCGTATTTCATAAGATGTGACCTCGATACTGAAATGATATTAGTACTACTTGATCTCAGACATCTTGATGGTGTATATGGAACCAGGAGTTCACTCATGTAGGTTGGAAATTCAGCAGTATATAGACCCTGATAGCATAGGACGGCCAATTTATACTCTATTCTTGCTTTTATAGGTAACCAGTGAAGCT
>JAWQUT010000186.1:5641-21504 GCA_033807755.1 Ellobium chinense | reverse complement strand
TGGATCTAGATCTAGGCTAACTCTAAGCACACTGGTTAAACTGAAAACAAACCCTTTTCTGCATCTTTCGGAAACCGATAAAATGACAGATCACGACATTTCAGTCGGAGCCCTTATGCCATTGTTAATACTCAGTAAAGCCACGTTTCACTTCTCCCACTAGGGGTCGCCAGGATGTATTACGTCCACTTTTTAGGCGGAGTGTCTCATCTTGTTGTCTTAAAATCTTTGGTATGAACAATGCTGCAGGCCTATCCTGATTGTGTGGTTTCGGGCTAAGCCGATATTAAGCCTAATGTACTACGATGGAGAGTAATAGACCATTTTCATCGCAATCATCAATAGAGAGATTTTATTTTTTAAGTTCGAGTCTCTTACGGATCTTTTTGGCAGCAGCGGTAGACGTGGGCATATGGTTACCCACTATCACCCATGTCTTAATTTTCGAATAAGATTACTGTATATCAGACAGACTCACACCCTCACAGCACACCGAAATTGAAAACACATACCACACTTCAGTCTAACACTTGGTGTATCCCTTTACAGCCACCTCACAACAAACGGACTCCGCAGGACTGGCTTGATATAAATGTCTAGAGTTAAAGGTATGAAGATGCCAATGTATTTTTCACTGTTGGCTATATTAGGTTTTACACCTCTCATTAACTTATCCTGGGGTGCCGTTTCAAAATACTCTCCAAATATGTTGTTTAGAGCTTCCTCCAAATTTTGACACAAAGAAAAATGTACCTGAACCAGTTAGATTTTGAGAACTTAGGCAGTGAAGCAGACAACCTAATATTTTAGGCCTTTTCACTCAGTAAACAGGGTAACCTTACTCACCTAGCAACAACCACAAATTTTATACCTGAGTAACTAAACCTCACCTTTTCTGAGTCTACACATATATTTGCACCTATCTAAGCCTTTGAAATTAAAATCCAACCCCTTCCCCCCTCCCGATGGCCAATTTTCTGATTTTATAGGGACTATTTAAAATTGCATATTTTTATGCCAGGTGCTATTGGCATCTTCATACCTAAAGCAAGGGTTAGAGTTTCAAACTGGTGAAAAGGGAAAGGTTTATCTTTGTCATAGGGTAGGGCTAGGGTTGGCTATTCAGCATCCGAGAGTGAGCAGTTTATGGTTAAACACGCGCTTTAATTTTGAAATCACTTGAACTGGATTTACTAGTAAAGGTGATCTGTTTATCACATCATTTTTTTTATCCCTCTCAGGGGCCGAGCGATCTTAGCTATGGCCTGTTCTAATGCATTTGCAAAGTTATTAGTGAATAATAATGGAACAGTTCTATAACTTCTTCTGGTGACATTTTGGATCCTTGGAGTGAGTGTCTGCGTGTTTGAGTGCGCGCGCGTCTGTAGTGTACGTGTGTTGGGTGGAATGGGATGGGGGTGATGGAGCGGATGAAATGTGGAAGATGGGCAAATCAGATGGAGAATGTATTACTGAGGGAGAAATGTGAGCAAACAGAATATGTATTCTGAGTGGAAAGTTGAAGTGAGTGACAGACCAGAGAAACGGAGCGATAGAGTGAGAGTGGACGATTTTTGTATTATCTTATTACTTGTATCATTATTGTTATTATAATTGTATTGCATTGTACCTTAATTTGTTTTGTAAATATGTTGGAATTGGCCGCAGTGCCTACAATAAACGACTGAACTGAACTGAACTATCACTTCCCTGGCCAGTTTAGGTTAAAGTAAAACAGCACTTTTTCGGGTCAGAGGTTTGGAAAGATAGGGGCTGCCAATGTCCTCCTGAATTAGCCTGAGGTCTCAGCTGGCTTTTCATGGGGATGGGTCAATTTAAGAGACACAGCAAAATTCTTTACTAGTCATGGGCTATTAGAAGTAATCTATTTTTTTTTTTAGATCAGATGCCTATCTCCATTACTGGTGAGTGGGAATAGCCAATGCAACGAAAATTAGGACTGGAATGACGGCAGTCGTCAGCACATAGAAATATAAAAATATAGCAAAACGATTTGGGCGTTTGTAATCTTATGAGGACCGCACACGTTACTGTGGTGAATAATTCTTACCATGCTTAATACGCTGTCCTGCTGTAAAGGCCTGTCATTCGGTGTGATTTAAACACAAACTTTGAGGTCCATATCATGGGTCCGCTCACCGTCGACAACGCAGAGATCAGTAAAAGTTCCTATAAGTTATTTTTGACCTGTCAAGCCGGTCCGCCACATAGGGAATCTTAACGAATGTTTGGAATAACACACATTCTAAAAAATGTTAATCTGATTAATTAATTAACTTATTTATTTATTACCATGTTATATTCCGTTTACGGCCAACTCAAGCTTTGATTCATATGTTTACGAATGTGTCCATCATATACAATGATATAGCCTATATATTATTCTTATTAATCTATTCTTTAGTTTATTCTTTTTTCATCTACTATTTTTTTAAGTTATACTATATAAACGTTAAGTTTAGAGTTTAATTTGATATTGGTACTTCGTTTTATTTATTTCCATACTCTTAAACCAGTATAATGAGATGCTATACATTATGGAACACCATTTGATTTCAGTGTGGACCAAAAACAAACAAAAAAACATAGGTTTGTAATACCATTCCAGCCCGCGCCTCAAGGTCGCTAGCACGTATTGTTTTCTCTTCTTTCGGTCCTACCGTATAAACTTTCTATGTGTTGTTCTACAAATTCTACTGTGATTTGGGATTATCTTTCTCATAGAGGTTACAGCACTTCACTAAGCCCCATCTTTCAAGGGGAAGAAAAAAGAAAGGTGTGTGTGTGTGTGTGTGAGGGGGGAAAAGGGGGGGGNNNNGGGGGTCTTCGCTCATTTCTTTTCACAAATCTCTTTCAAAAAAGGTCGCCTCGCCTTTTAATTTGGGCTCCAATTTTTCTTAGGCTGGTTTTGACTGCGTCATAATACGTAGGCATTACACACTTTATTTTTACATCTATACGGCTCAAGTTGTACCTGAAACTTTCAAACAGGTTGCTTTGTCTAGATCACAGATCTTTCCACATAATTCTACACCCTGACATTGGCTAGCACCCCCACCCCCCTCAAAAAAGGGGGATTTTATTTATTAACAGATTAAATGAGTGATTTGGTCTTCTAATAGGTGACTGTCACCCACTGTTAACGCGCGAGACCCCTCAACTGCGATGTCATTTCCACTAAGCAATGGTTGACCATCACACCACTCCTAAAGAACTTGTTATCTTATTCAGGGTCAGAGATGACCCATATCCGTGATAAGTCCATGTAACGACAGATATCAAATTATGCTCCGAACATGCCTGAAAGATTAAGACAGTCCCCTAAGATATTTGCTAGCACGTAGATACAGATTGTTAAGTACCCGATTTAACTAGGACAAAGCGAAGGAACAGATTTTGCATAATATTATGGTGAATTTACGATACGGTGGTAATAGTGGTATTAGTGAGCGCGGAAGTTGTGGTAACAGGAAAGAAGCACGAGTAGTGGCAGTTAGTGGTAGTAGCAGCAGCAGCAGCAGTGGTAATAGTAACAACAGTAAGAGTACAATAACACAACCATGGTTTAATACGTACAACCTTCTTCTCACCACATCCCCATATTTTTATTTTATTTATTTACAGACAACCCCTCAAAATCGGGGACAGACAGGTAGGGGTGCCCTGTCTGCGTCTATTTACAAATATCATCATGGTAAAACAATAAATATCAGAGGTAAATTTATCAGTCATAGACGTGTTAGACTCAAATATGATAAAATTGCTTTCTCTTTGCCCAGGCTTCACTGATAAAAATAAAATGCCACATCAAAGAGCTCATAAAAATCACATCTCATGTCTCCTAACAAACTTAGCAATTAATTTGGAAAATGGGGAGAATGACATGAACGTTATACAAGTCCCAGTTAATTTGTACCTTATATAGCGAACTCTGGATAACACGTCCGTTAGTTTGTCAGAGTGGTGGGTTTGATATTAGAGTTCTACTGTGGTAAAAAAAAAACAAAAACCAACGTTGTTGCAATGGTGCGAGAAACAGTAGTAGTAGTAGTGGTATAAGTAGAAGTGGTAGTAAGAGTAGTAGTCGTAGTGGTAGTAATAATAGTAATAGTAGTAGTAGTAGTAGTAGTAGTAGTTTTACAGTAGTACTAGTAGTAGTAAGAGGAGGAGGAGGCGGGGTAGTGGTGGTGGTGGTGGTAGTATTAGTAGTAGTTGTAGTAGTAGTAATAGTAGTACGAGTAGTAGTGGACGGAGGAAAAGTAGTAGTAGTAGTTGTACAAGTAGTAGTAGTAGTAGTAGTAGAAGAAGTAGTAGTAGTATTAGTAGTAGTAGAAGAAGGAGTAGTGATAGTAGTGGTATGAGCAGCAGCAGCACCAGCAGCGGCAGTAGTAGTAATAGTGATAGTAGTATTTGTAGAAGTAGTTGCAGTAGTTGTGGTAACAGCTGTATTGGTTGTTGTTGTTTTATAAAAGGGAGAGAAGATAAAGGATGATGAAGAAGAGCAGTAAAAAGATCAGCAGTCTTAAGGTCATGGTGGTCACTGTGGTCATGAGTGAGGTTGTGGTCGTTGTTTTGGTGCTGCTGATATAAGTTGTGGTAGTGTGAACAATACATATCGGTATCTTCTTTTAGTTGTAATAACAGCACCTGTGATCCGTGTCCATGCAATCTTTTTTCCTTTCACAAGTATCACAAGATTATCACTGGGCTTGCAATATTAAAGAGGAACGAATACTTTTCACCTTCTCTGAACTATGCAGTGTGTTTGCTGTGGCATTACGAAGCACAGCAACAACAACAACAACAATAACATAATAATAATAGTAATAATAACACAACAAAACCGCGATAACAACAATGTCAGTTACGACAACAAAAACAATATTAGCAGCAGCAGCAGCAGCAACAACAACAACAAAAGAACAATAGCAACAGCAACAACAACAACGACAAAATATTGACAAAGGTAGTGGAGATAACAGCAAAGAAAACAAAAGCAACAACAGCAACAAAAATAATAACTAGAGCAACAACCACAAAAACAATAGCAAAATACAACAACAACAATAATTAAAACGGCTTAAACAGCGGCAACAACATTGGCAATGACAACAGCAACAACAAACATAGCGACAACAACAGTGAAAATTAAAAATACAAACAACTAAATAACAACAGCAACAAAGACAATAACAAGAGCAGCAACAACAGCAAATTTAGACGCAACTAAAAGGCTTCCGAAGCCAAACAATTTTAAAGTTGGCCAAAGACATCCTGTTACGTCATACTTATAATCCTATCAACTTTGATCGGTTATCATCATTCGACTACCAGCCAGATACTGTAAAAACGCTGGTGGGTAGAGTCTTCAAAAACGGGCGAGATTCTCGTCCAGTGAACGGTAGGAGAAAGGCGAGATTATAATAATATGAAACAGTTTATTCCGTTTACTCGAAATCTGGATTATCACAACTTCCGCTTACCTGCAACATTTTCCACTTACCAAAAATGCTATACTTGTTCACGAAAGTCAGTACGTCATCGCAACCACTTTTAATCGTAATTTTTTGTCTCTGCTCTCGAGGAGTTGTGATTAAGTGAAATTGACTGTATATCAATTTGTTCTTAGTCTTGTGAAGAATTCTGAAACATGAGTATACACTTATTTGCAGGTCAGTGCAATTGCTGGAAACAGAACAACAACAGAGCAGACAGAGACATTCTACTTCTTTTAATCGTAATTCGGATATTCGCAATATATGCCATAAATTAATGGCAAAATTGTCCACCTACCCGAAAGGTATTATTTCTACATAATCGCAACTCTTATAATCACAAATTCCTCCCGAGGAGATGCGAATAAGGGGCGTTGACTATTTACCGTCCCGAGTTAAAAGTTAAACACATTTACAGAAAACTCAGAATCGTTATTTACACGATGTGCTATTATAGAGGCCGTGAAAAAATGAAAGGCTTACAGCATTACGTATCGAGCATATCACTGTGTAAGTTTGTAGTGCAATTGTGTGTGTTGTAGGCTGCTTGTTTACCGCACATTTTAGCTGTAAATAAAGATCTACATTTTGATGGCATTTGTTTATGCTGTTGCCTGATTTTCTACTTAAGGTGTGACTTTTTTTTTTGGCCTCTATTTCTTTGTTCACGGAAAGCAACAATCAGTTTTCTGTCTGTTCTTGCTGACAGTTTATGGTGGCATTCATAGTTTATGATAACACTTGGTCTCCTTGTCAGCAGCCTGGCTTGTCTGATTACGGCACCTTCTGTGAAGTTCTGTAAGTAGTCTTAAGTGAAATAACTGAGAACTAGCGCACTAACGATGGGATCTTTTAACACCGTAAGAATTACATCAACTCTGCATGCTGGAAGCTACCAAACGTGCACTGAGGTTGCAGGAGCCAAATTGTGAAAACCTTTTGGAGCCATGTGATGAAAGTTTTCTTCTCGAATCACAGGAACGTTCCGAGAGGGGTAAGGCCAGTTCGCAGGTCTGATACACCCTCTGCTCTCATTATTTACTGTTTACGATGGGGGTCCTTTGTTTAGATTTTTCACAATATTTTAATTTAGATTAAAAGGGTTTGAAATTTTGGCCTTCTTGTGCAGACCTCAGGCTTGCAGAAAGCCACTGAAGCCATTGGAAAACACCGCCTGCAACAATTATTTTTTTTACAAATTGAAAACTGAATATCCATCTTTACGGTGTGGTTTCATGTTATACGATCATTTCTGCACTATCTGTCACGAGGATAGATTGTATACTCTATAATTTTGAAGTCTGATAGTTCAAATTATTTGACCAGTTCGGTTCCTGCAACCGTCAGCACCGATGCACTAATGTAATTCTTAGGAGGGTACGAGATACCATTTGTAATGTGTAAGCTCTCAAGGGTTACCAAGAAAAAGTACGAGGTTATGCATTCAAACGAAGGTCAGTTACATATTTAATTTGACTAGAAATCTAAGCTAAATGATGGATCCGGTTGCTAGGCTCCATGTAACGGGGTTAGACAAACGCTAAGCAAAAGATGGCGACTAGTCGAGAAATAGCCAATTTTTTCATACACTGTTTAAAGGATGTTACTTGGCTTCTGTCCTTGGAAAATCGGCAGATGGATTACAACTAACTTAGGATGGATAACGTAAATACACTTGGTGGTTTCGGAAAGCTATTGCTATCCTACGTCACGGTGACGGTAAANGAGAACTAGCGCACTAACGATGGGATCTTTTAACACCGTAAGAATTACATCAACTCTGCATGCTGGAAGCTACCAAACGTGCACTGAGGTTGCAGGAGCCAAATTGTGAAAACCTTTTGGAGCCATGTGATGAAAGTTTTCTTCTCGAATCACAGGAACGTTCCGAGAGGGGTAAGGCCAGTTCGCAGGTCTGATACACCCTCTGCTCTCATTATTTACTGTTTACGATGGGGGTCCTTTGTTTAGATTTTTCACAATATTTTAATTTAGATTAAAAGGGTTTGAAATTTTGGCCTTCTTGTGCAGACCTCAGGCTTGCAGAAAGCCACTGAAGCCATTGGAAAACACCGCCTGCAACAATTATTTTTTTTACAAATTGAAAACTGAATATCCATCTTTACGGTGTGGTTTCATGTTATACGATCATTTCTGCACTATCTGTCACGAGGATAGATTGTATACTCTATAATTTTGAACTCTGATAGTCCAAATTATATGACCAGTTCGGTTCCTGCAACCGTCAGCACCGATGCACTAATGTAATTCTTAGGAGGGTATGAGGTACCATTTGTAATGCGTAAGCTCTCAAGGGTTACCAAGAAAAAGTACGAGGTTATGCATTCAAACGAAGGTCAGTTACATATTTAATTTGACTAGAAATCTAAGCTAAATGATGGATCCGGTTGCTAGGCTCCATCTAACGGGGTTAGACAAACGCTAAGCAAAAGATGGCGACTAGTCGAGAAATAGCCAATTTTTTCATACACTATTTAAAGGATGTTACTTGGCTTCTGTCCTTGGAAAATCGGCAGATGGATTACAACTAACTTAGGATGGATGACGTAAAAACACTTAGTGGTTTCAGAAAGCTATTGCAATCCTGCGTCACGGTGACGGTAAAGTTGGAACGAACGCTGTGCCTTGGTATTGGACTGAGGTTAATGGTCGTGCTGAAAAATAATTATAAATCGAGGGCTGAGAGCAAAAAATGGACATCTGCATTTTTTGCCCAAAATCGACTCTTTGACCTTTTATTTAAGCACTAAACGAACTTTACTGCTGCATGAGTATCAAGCAATTTTGATGCACAAATTCAATAATAAATGTATATTTGATATAAAATGTATGTATATATATCCTATGTTTATATGTATGTATGTATGTTTGTATACTGATACATACATACAAACATATAATTTATATATATAGAGAGAAAAGCATAGCAAATGTCACTTGACAAAATGGAAAGGTTGGAAACCTCAAAGTGTTGTTTTGGGAAGGTACTTACAATAACTTACATGTCCCGAAAGCATATTAACGACTAAAACTTTATCGGAGTACTGAATGTTATGGCACTGTGAATGTTAACCATTTGCCAGAGTTTTTACATCCAACACATCACCTAGCATCTGGATCCATCATTTGATTCAGGAGTTGTTGATTCCATTGAAGCTTTGGAGTAATATGGTTTGCTACAGACTCTGCAACTTCACGGGTAAAGAAGTTAAATCTCAATTAAATATCTCTGGTCGATTCCAGCGACGAGTTTGACCATTTTCAGCTTCGTGTCGTGTCTGTACGTCTCAGCGAACTATATCTTTCCATGAAATTGTATTTTGACGAAAGAGAATGCATTCCCTTCCTTATGTCTTGATTCTGTGCTCCGATGTTATGTGTCTTGTAAGGCCGATGTTATGTGTCTTGTAGACATTCAAAATGAGGTTTATGTTGTTAGAGAGATGACGTTTCTGAGGTATCAGGTTTGAAGGTAGATAGGGCCCTTCCATGACTGAAGGTTTGTTTGCTGCAAAAGTCAAAGAGTGAAAAGCATTTTTTCTGGAGACAAAAACAATTGATCTTGGGTGGATTGTAACTAACCCTAGATAAATTTGAGTTTTTGTGAAACAGAATAGAAATTTCTCATAGTGAAAAATTGTTCTTGAAGTACGATTTTTTTCAAAGAATACTTTCCTTTTTATGGGACTGACCTGCTATTTCAAACAGTATCTCGGGCTAATTTCATGTGGGTCAACATTGTATTCTTTATTGAGAGGAGACTAAGATATACTCACCTTTTACACCATACAGTGGAGAACACTTAATACAGACACGCTCTATACGTAAACACTGATACTGAGTACAGTATTTTAAGTCCTATGGCGGTATGCATAATCCATTCGTTAGTTAACGTATTGCGTTAACCACAATGAATACTACTAATGTTTTGGGAGTTTCCCGTGGTTACCGCAGTGCGTTAACCAACCTAAGGATTATGCATACAGCCACTGATCTTTTTTTTTTCTCTAAGGTTACGTGAATGGTTTATAAGTACACTGTTGGTAGTTCCCAAGTTGTACGCATTATCCGTGCTGCGCTGTATATCAGTAATTTGATTTTTGTCAAAAACGACTCATTAGAGCCTCATTTTGACAGGTCACTAGACATGTAGTATGCATTACACTGCATACTGCAAAATGCCAGATGTGTAATCTTTTATCTGATCATCATTCAACAGTGAGCCAAGACTGGACAACACAGTGTGAATGTGTTTCAGTGTAAAAAAAAGAAAAAAGTGTGAAGCATTTCCTCGGCGTGTGTCAGCAAGCATGGCTAAGTAACCAACAAGCGCAAGAGGTGGATTCTACACTTTCTGAGCATTTCTGAACAACATCTGTATACACATTTGCATTGAACACCTAGGGGATATTTAAAGATAGCCCACAGGAAAGAACGTGTAGTCCAATGGGAAAGACGAATGTATTCTTCCGCCTGGTGGTTCTGCCAGTCTGCATCGTGGGACTCTTTCTTACAACAGCTGCGGATGCTTCAAGTGAGTTGCGGTTCCGGTATTGTTTCCACTGTAGTGGAAATCAGTGTTGCACTTGTGTCCGCCTTGTGCTGTTCAACCATATCAAATGCTGCTGTCATCCCTTCAAACAAATGACCTTTCCGAAAAAGTTTAAATAGAGAGCTTTCCACGTGGCTAAACTAAGCATGCAGTGGCCTCCGGCGTAGCTCAGTTTTTATAAAAAAATAATTTGCATTTCTAATCACAACGCTTGTTTATCAATGACCATAATCGTTATTCAGTTATTCATGCTTTCGAGCATCACTCTGAGGCTGTGGCAAATACAGGACTATTTGTCCTGGCTGGCCGTTTCGAGAAGGTCATGTATGTTATTTGCATATCTCAAGTGTTCTCCTTATTGTTGTCTCCGTTGTTGTTGTTGTTGTTGTTGTTTATGATTCACTGATTTTTTTGTCGCAGTAGTCTAGTTGGTAATGATCTTGGGATTGGTGGTCTTTAAAAACATTTTAACGCTAGTAATGGGCAGAATCGTTTTTTGAGTAACGATACTCTCGATACTTAAGAATTTCGTTCAGTAACGATAATATCTAGTATAAAACTCATCGAAAGTAATTCTGATTCCCATTCTATCCTCAGTAACAGTCTGGAAGACGCTTCAGTAAAGAGTGAAATGACAGGCTAAGGGCAGAAAACTGAAATAAGAGACAGACGGCAGAAAAATGAATGCAGTAAATTATAGGCAATTGGGAAGGTATCTACATACATAAATGAGTATTTAAAAGAACGAATTCTCCACAGTAAGCAGGTGTACGTTTGAGCAAGACGTCTGTCAACCAATATGGAGTGAGAGTGACCAGGACGAGCTGCAATGGACAAGGAGCAAAGGTGTGACCCCAACACGGAGAGGAGGCAATTCCTACTTCGAAACTGGACCCACGGGTGATCACACTAAGAGCAATGGCAATGGTGAGTAAAACAAGAGCGCACTTTAAGGCATAACTATGGTGTGGTCATTGTTAGAGAATAGGCAATATGACATAGCAGTTGCTGCCAGGCAGATTTCATATTAAGAGACAGATTTCATATTAAGAGAATGTGTGATAAGATCGCTTCAAGCAAGAAGTCATATTAAAAGAAATTTAGGCATGGTTTCTGAAAGCGATAGGTCACATTAAAAGAATGTAAGATGTGGTCGCTGCAAACAAAATGTCATATTAAGAATGCGAGGCAGTGGTTGCTGCAAAGGAAAAGTCATATAAAGAGAATATTATGAAATAGTGGCCACTGCAATGAACACGTCATACTTAGAGAATGTTAGATGTGGTGCTGCCAACGAAAGGTCACAACAAGAGAATCTGAGAAGGGGGTCGCTACAAGCAAGAGGTCACACATTAAGAGAATATGAGATTGTGATATATTATCACAAGTCTAGTAGTCTAGCTAGCTGTAACAAGACTAACTCCACACGTCCACATGGTGCTGATAGTCTAATCCACAGATGCAAAAGAAAACCAACTTATATCACGTTGTCCGGATTTTAGGAAAGCTTATGATATACGAAGGGAAACAAGTTGCCAACGAGTCTGCAGATTTAAGGAAGGCTTTTGATATGCCAGAGGATAGTGTAATACACTACAGAGATAATGGCCTATGCAACGGACATGTCATAATAAGAGAGACTGGTGTAAGCAAGAGGTCGCAACAAGCGAATGTGTGACAAAAGTCGATTCACGACAGATCACAATATTGGAGTGTCCTCTCTAAGGGATTAGGCACTGTGAGGAACTGGCATTGCTGCCGTCTCATGGCAAAGAGGCATTTTATGTGCACTATGATTAACAGTGCATATGTACCTTTTGGCCTTAAAATGGCAGATTGGGAGAGCTGAGTTGATAAAATGAGTCAGTGACCACTAAGAGGGAGTGGCTGCTATAGTGGAATGTACTCATTATTGGGGTTTTACCACTAAGAAAGTGATAGCTGTGAGGTCGTGGCTACTGACTACCCCTGGNGGGGGGGGGGGGGGGGGGGGGGGTGGGGGTGCACAGTGATGAACCATGAATTTCGTGAACTTTTCATCTTTGTTCAGGTTACTACATGTACTTGGAGACAACGGGCAAAAAACCAGGACAGTATGCCGATCTGCTCAGCTCACAGTTCACTTCACCACTACAGCTACAATTTGCGTGAGTACACAAGAGACATGTCACTCATGCCAGTGTGTGGCGTTTTTTTTTTCTCTTTGAAACAAATATGACCATCCATTATAGAAAGTAAAAAGAGTACTGTATAAGTGTTTTCTTTTTTTCGCGAATATTTAGTCTATCTTTTTCTTATNACCATGAATTTCGTGAACTTTTCATCGTTGTTCAGGTTACTACACCATGAATTTCGTGAACTTTTCATCGTTGTTCAGGTTACTACACCATGAATTTCGTGAACTTTTCATCTTTGTTCAGGTTACTACACCATGAATTTCGTGAACTTTTCATCTTTGTTCAGGTTACTACATGTACCTGGAGACAACGGGCAAAAGAACAGGACAGTATGCCGATCTGCTCAGCTCACAGTTCACTTCATCACTACAGCTACAATTTGCGTGAGTACACAAGAGACATGTCACTCATGCCAGTATGTGGCGTTTTTTTTTTTTCTCTTTGAAACAAATATGACCATCCATTATAGAAAGTAAAAAGAGTACTGTATAAGTGTTTTCTTTTTTTCGCGAATATTTAGTCTATCTTTTTCTTATTTCGTAAATTTAGCGAGTCGAGCTGCAAGCAAGAAAATTATTTCCCTCGAAAAACGATTTTGTTTGAAAATGTTCCAAGGACACGTTATAGTAAAAATAAAATTTTAAAAAACATGAAGGGGACAGTAACCCTCAAGGAAAATACAAAGGCCGATAGTTTTAGCTACAAACCTCTCGCATTATCGATTAGTTTGTAGTGTGTTTCTCAATCAAAAAGACGAAGGATTGCCAATTGTCATTTAATTTATCGGCAGTGTAATTTCATTTCGAATTACACTAGAATTATGCCCTCATTAAAACATGAAAAAATCGTTGTGCCATTTCCGAATTTTCGCGACAATTAGATCCTGGCGCGAAAAAAAAATACAATAATACATCCTATGGTGAAATCATGAAATGGAAACTTCCTTAATTTCGTTTCAGGACACATTAAGGAGACTTTTAAGTTTTCACGTTCAGATTTCACTACGAGCCGTTATGGCGGAGTGAGGCATGCGCATTTGGCGTTTCCTGTGGCCGTATGCATAATCCTTACGTTAGTTAACGCACTGCGGTAACCACGAGAAACTCCCAAAACATAGTAGTGTTCACTGTAGTTAACGCAGTACGTTAATCAACGTATGTAGTATGTATTATGCATACGGCCACTGGTGCTCCGATCATACTAAAAATACGAACTAGCACCAGATGCGAATTTCACGTCTCATTTACAACGTGCAAATATGAAGGTAAAACTAGATACTGCTACTTGGGCATGCACCTCTGTCTTAACGGTGACTAAGAGATCCGACCATAAAAATGAAAGCGGCTTACTGAAGTAATCACTGTGATATCCTTTCCAACGTGGTGTTTAAAAAAAAAATCCTTCAAAGCTGAGGTGTGCTTGTCCACACTTAAGTAAGTTATTTTAGTAACTGATATACAAAGTCTCCGGTACTAGTTAAACAGGCGCCTAGCAAGTGGCAGTGCCATGTTAATTTAGATACTGTGGAGTGTGGGCTTCTTCATATGTTTGATAAGATATAATAATAATATTGCGGTTTATAATTCTCTGTGGATTATATTTATTAATTTATTTATTTATTTATCTGTGGATTGAATTTACTTATTTATTTATTTGTGGATTAAATTTATTAACGATTTATTTTTCATACATTGTTGGGCACTAGATGAGCACTAGATGACTTTGATTGCTCTACAGATGAGCCTTGTATTATTTTGTCTTTGAACAGCAAGTCGTATGAACTGGTACTGCTTGGCCACGGGATGTATACATATTCTTCTTCTTCTGCTTCCTCTTCTTCTTCTCGTCCCCCTCCTCGTCCTCCTTTCCCTCCTCCTCTTTCTTCAACTTCTCCTTCTCCTTCCCCTTCTTCTGCTTCTTCTTGTTCTCCCTTTTCCTCCTCCTACTTCTTCTTCTATTTGTTCTTCTCATCCACCTCGTCTTCTCTTTCTCCACCTCTTCCTTTTTCTGCTTCTTCTTCTGCTCCTTCTTTGTCTTCTATTTCTACATCTCCTTCTTCTCCTCTTCCTTCCTTTCTCTTCTTGTTCTACTTCTTCTTTTCCTCCTCCCCTCTCCCTCGTCCTTCTTCTTCCTCTTCTTTTTCTTCGTCTTCTTCTCCCTCTTCCTCCTCCTCTTTTTTTCTTTGTTTTTAAAATCAAGATCGTCATAAATTTGATTGAAGTGATCAGGACACCATTAGTTTTCATTGTAATATTGAGCAACATATATTAATTTTTAAAAAGCCGAAGTAATAAGATCTCCTTCCTCTTGCTCCATTGGAAACAAACAGTGAGTGGGTGAGCGATCTTAGAAATTCTTTCAATTGAGCAAAACAAAGTATAGCTGTATTCATCAGAAGCTTTGCAAGGTTCGAACGTTTTTGCTACCGTCCAGGGTTGCCATACTTTTTTTATTTCGAGCCGGAACCAAATCGTATACGAAAAAGAGCCAAATAACAACAAACAAACAAAAAAAAATTCCCAACAAATTATTATCTTGGAAGGGCCGACTTTTATGAAGATTTGACCTAACACAAGAAAATTTTGTTCGACCTATGTACTGGATATACGAGACGTAGGTATTATAGTTATCATAAGCCTTTTTACACACAATAGAGCAACATAAGAAATTATTGTCAAATGAAAGTACTCTTAAAATTTTTCTTGGATTGGTGTTCATCGGGCAGTTATGACAAAATCTCGATGAAGTACCAGATAGTTTGAGAGCAGTAAGTACTTTTTATAAAAGAAAATAATAAGTTTGACTTAACTCTTATTGGAATTGACGAAGAACCAAAAAGTCAGTCAGTTATTGGAGAGTCACGGGCTTTTAAAACGTCAAACACTTTGGTTTTTGGCTCCCAAATAGCCAAATCTGGTAACCCTGATAGGATACCAACCTCTCGTCGGCGAAGGAAAATTTACTCGAGAAAGGATCTTGCGAAAACAAGAAACAAGAAAAGACCGCCAGAACAGGGGGTAAACAAATTTTTCTCTCAGATTATTTGCCATCTTTTTTTAAAGCTTCTCTCTAGAAATTGCCTTTGTATGCTTTGCACTGTGGCTATGGGAGCGCTGATTTTATGAGACCATAATAGGTTTTCAGATTATCGGCGAGGAAAACAAGATAACGTTGGCAGAATCGTTTTGCTACCCTTTAGAATTGGCTTTTGGGTGAAATAATAAAAACAAATAGGACGGAGGATGACGACTGAACTTTAAGAAGCATTGAATAATAATTAAATTATATTAGACAAACAGATAACGTGTTGGTAATCTCAGATTCATAGATTACATGGACACTACTCCCCTAGTTATGTCACACGTTACACAACTTTGACCTTTGACCTGCTGACGTGAATACTTTGACTGGACGCTTTGGAAGCCTCCGGGCGTATGAGTATGTGACCTCGTTTGTTTTCACTGCCATGGGGTTTCCCTCCGTCTAGATTTGCAGATTAAAAAAAAAAAATCATTTCAATCTGTCTTTCTTATCGCTTTTCATCTTTCTCTTCATGTTTCAATTTCAGTTCAGTTAAATATTTTACTTAAGGGGGGG